>OW240917.1:91412806-91424368 GCA_933207985.1 Pelobates cultripes | reverse complement strand
ACACAATACGCATTAGAGCTACTAGCAAGAAAATGCATGACCGTCACCACGTGGTAAGTTGGTAAGACGAGTATAATCTTGGAAGATAGAAATTTGGAATATTATAGGAGGAAATGTAATTCTGATATATTCACTAAGAATAAGCTGTAGCGAATTGAGTAACAAATTGCAAAATTCATTCTATCATAGCCAAGCTGTGTCTGCAGTTAAAACTGGAGTTTCTTTGACAAATTAGCCTTGGATTTTGCAATTCAGTTTTCAGTTTTCTACGATTAACTTGCAAATGCGCTTGATCTCATATTTTATAACAATGAATAAGGACACAGAAACAAGATTATTCGTAAATTTTATTATATATAAAGCTAGCAAAAAATTCATTATTCTACACAAACAATGTAAATGAGCTTGACACACAGTGTATGACATCTGCTGGTGATGGATACTAAGTTAAAGTTACATAACACTGCCATCTGGTGGCTAGAGGCATTCATTACTATCGTGTAAATAAGATTGAGGACCTTCTTAAAGGACCGATTGAGGTCTCAGACTAATTTGTAGATGTAGAATTTCAAAAAGAGTACTCTACTAATAGTTTATCCAAACCCCTGTATGCTAACTTTAGGTTGTCTTTTTTTCAGTGTTTATGCACAGATTTGTAAATGGTGTATTCTTTGTATAGTTTTTAACAAAGGGATTTAGGAGCATGTGCAAGAGAGTTTCCATATGTGGATCCTCTGAAACTCTACCAAGGTTATACCTGTAGCCATTGTCAGGGTCGGCCCAAGACATTGTGCTGCCTGGGTCCAAGGATTAAATGCTGCCCCCTGTCCCCCCCCAAAAAAAACATATATGCTTCTGCAATGTGGGTGTGCTGGGGATGAAGTGTGTGTCTGTGTGTGTGACAGGAGTGAAGTGTGTGCCTGTGTGTGTACTGGGGATGTAGTGTGTGTCTGTGTGTGTGACAGATGTGAAGTGTGTGCCTGTGTGTGTACTGGGGATGTAGTGTGTGTCTGTGTGTGTGCTGGGTATGTAGTATATGTCTGTGTGTGTTGGGATGTAGCGTGTGTCTGTGTGTATGCTGGGGATGTAGCTTGTGTCTCTGTGTGCACTGCAGCCAATACACTTACCTATAGACTGTGTCATCAGTAATAGAGTGATGAGTTTAAATAAATAACTACATGGCTTAGTGAAATAGACAATCAAAATCTATTATTTAATTGTTAATATCTCACAGCACAGCAGTTATTATCACTTGTGATTATGGTTTTGAGGCTGATGGATATGACCATGTGAGTCAGGATCTACCCTGAGTTGTGGTGTTTTCAGCATGTTCTGCAGCTCTCACACACTTACCTGCCTAGTGACCAACCTTGTGATGTTTTGTACAAATCAACCAATAATTCCTGTATAACGAAGTACTCACTTTATTAATACATATATAACAGCATCTTCATATTGCAGCCTTGTTACACAGGGTTTCTGCAGCCGCCATTTCAAATCCCTCGAACATTCCACCAAAAGTGCATCATTCACAGCCAACAACAGCCCAACTGCCCAATGCCCATACATCACAATACATTCACTCACACGCTCATACACAGCCCAACCGCCCATGCATCACATCTCCTTCCTTTCTCAACCAAAGAAAGAAAACAAAACAAAATAGTAAAAAGTCAACAATAATAAAATAACTATTTAAAAATGTGTCCTTAATCTGCATCATTCTGTCCATCATCTTCAAGATCTACAATATTTTTTTCAGGACGGCTTATTCTACTCCTACTAGAATACCATTTCCGCCTTCTCACTGTGGAGTTTCTCCGACTATAGTCCCTTAATGGATCTTCTGGTTGCCAGCGGTTTGAGGCCCTTCTCTCTCTTGTTGAATGGCCAGTATTTTCATGACCACTGGTTACTTGAACTGTGGCTTGGCAATTCTTGTTCCTGAATTTCATGGGGTATTTCCTCCAAATCATCCCCTATTACATCATGAGCCTCTGTACCAGGTGTATTCCAGACTTCAGAAATGCCATCATGCCAACCTCCATGCCAGATATCAGTGTCTGGTTGCATGAGTGGCCCTACCCACTTTGATAGGTTGTCTGTTATACGTGGTCGAAGTTGATTTGTATGTCTCCGTGTGTAACTTCCATCAGAGGTTAAAACTTTATAGTGCGCCGGCCCCAGAACTTCCTAGATTCTCCTGATGAAATACACGGAACCAAACAGAATCCCCTGTCTGGTAACAACGGCCTGCTTTTCTGACTTGCATCTTCGATTGTTGCTTGATTACCCTTTGTTGAATCTCTGGTTTTAGCAAATCCAACTTTGTCCTGAGTTCACAGCCTAACATAAGGCATGCTGGAAGTTGTCCAGTGGTTGGATGAGGTGTATTTCGATACTGTAGAAGGAACTCAGACAAATGATGTTCAGGTCTCTTTTCTTCTGCTTTCAGACTTCTCAGAAAACCCTTTAACGTTTGAACAAAACGTTCTGCTTGACCATTAGTAGCAGGATAACACGGTGCTGTACGATGATGCCGAATACCGTTTTCCTTGAAAAAAGGCTGAAATTGTCCAGAAACAAACTGCGGTCCATTATCTGAAACAAGCACTCTGGGCAAGCCAAATGTTGCAAATAGTTTCTGTAATACTTTAACAGGAGCTTCTGCAGTGGTCTGCGACATATAGAACTTCAGAAAAGAACTTCTGGCCATTTAGAATGTGCATCTACCACAATCAGATACATTTTATTTTCCACTGGTCCAGCAAAGTCTATGTGAATTCTCTGCCATGGTGATAGAGGCCAGGTCCAAGTTTGTACAGCACCATGTGGCAAGTCACGCTGTGCCTGTGCACAACCAGTGCAACCTGAAACATAACGGGCAATATCCTCATCAATGGTTGTCCACCATACATGACCTATTGCCTTCTGCTTCATGCGGACAATGCCAGGATGACCTGCATGTAAAATTTCAAGAATCTGTTGTTGTAACACAAAAGGAATAACCACTCTTTCTCCCCAGACTAAGCGGCCATCTCGAATTGATAACTCATGAGCTCTTGTTTGGAATGACTTGAGATGTATTGGAGTCTTTAGTGGCCAACCCTTGAGTACAAAAACAAGTATTCCCCTCAGCAAAGAGTCATTGGCTGTCTCCTGTGCAATTTCTCTGGCTGTTATCACCTCACTGAAATATATTGTAGATCTTTCTGTGGTACTTAATTGTGAATCCATTTTCAATGGAAGTCTAGAGAATGCAGAGCGTTTGGACGATATTGTATCTGATACTGATAAGCCCCCAGAGTTAAGGCATACCTCTGAAGTCTTGCTGCTGTCGTGATTGAAATACCTTTCTGTGGGTTAAAAATGTCAATAAAGATTTTTGGTCCATAAGCAGTGTGAAGGGTCGACCATATATATAAAGATGGACTTTCTTTACTGCCCATACTATTGCCAGAGCCTCTTTATCTATTTGAGAATAGTTTTTTTATGCAGCTGTGAGCGATCTAGAGGTAAAAGCCACTGGCCTGTCTGTCCCATCAGCCGTGGAATGAGACAGGACTGCTTCCAGTCCGTAAGGTGATGCATCACAAGCAATGAAAACAGGCTTTTCCAAGTCGTAGTGTACTAAAAGACGTGAACTATGAACTAGTTCTTTTGACTTATGGAAAGCTGAAGCACATTCTTCTGTCCAGCTCCATTGTCGTTTACTCTCTAGAAGACGATGCGAAGGGTACAGGACATGAGCTAAATTTGGCAAAAAACGGTTGTAATAATTGAACAGACCAAGATAGGACCTTAGTTGTGTCACATTTTGTGGAGTTGGAGCATTCTGTAATGCCTTGACCTTCTCATCTGTTGTATGCAGCCCATGTTTGTCAATTACATGAGCACAAAATTCAAGACGATCCTGCATGAATTGGCATTTATCCAGATTTACCTTCAACCCATATTCCATAAGTCTTTGCAAAACTGCCTCTACATTCTGTTTATGTTCCTCCTCTGATTTACCCGTCACCAGCATGTCATCTAACAGGCACTGTGTCCCAGGAATTCCAGCTAACAGCTTGTCCATTGTTCGCTGCCAGACAGCTGGTGCAGGTGAAATGCCAAAAACCATACGGTTATACCTGAATAGCCCCCGATGGGTATTAATCGTAAGTAGTGGTCGAGAATCTGGATGTACAGATAACTGTAGGTATGCATTTTTCAAGTCAATTTTGGTGAATTGCTGGCCACCTGCCAATGATGCAAAAATATAATCTACCCTAGGAAGGGGATACTTATCTATTTTAAGCTGTGTGTTAAGAGCCATGCGGAAATCCCCACAAATCCGTATCTCCCCATTTCGTTTTCTCACAGGAACAATGGGCGAAGCCCACTCACTATTGTGAACCCGGGAGATGATATTCAGCTCCTCTAATCTCCTCAATTCTGCCTCCACTCCAGCCCTTAGAGCAAAAGGCACACTTCTTGCTTTAAAAAATTTCGGTGTTGCTCCTTCCTTTAATTCTAAGGAAACTTGTTGTCCCTTTACAGTCCCTAATTGGCCATCAAACACTGGTGCATACTTTTCCTGTAATTCCCTAATCCAGTCAAGTCTGGTCTGATTTTCATTCAACACGTGACATGGATACTTATGCACTTGAGGCATCCTGAGAGCCCTTATCCACTCCCTACCAAAAAGTGGAGGTCCTCCATTCTCTAAGATATAGAGAGGTAGTTTCTTCTTACACTTGTTGAATGTAACTGTGACTGTCACACAACCCACTGGTATTAACAGCTCTTTAGAATATGTCTGCAGTCTCGCTGTTGTCTGAATTATTGGCCCATGTATTTTAAGGCGTTTCCAGTCTGTCAAAGAAATCACTGATACAGCTGCACCTGTGTCCAAATCCATAGTCAGTTCCTTTCCATTTACAACAACCTGAACTGTGAATGCAGCCAGATTAGAACCTATTTTATATATTTTTAAATTTCAGACAGGAAATTGTTCATCCAAATCCTCAGAAGACTCCTGCATTTGTACTCTGTAGGCATTCTTTGCTCTGTCTCTCAAGCGATTACTGCCTCTCTCTGCTGTAGATTTACACACTCTTTGTAGGTGGCCCATTTTACCACAAGCATGACACTTGGCATCCTTGAATCTACAAGCCGTTGCACCATGTGTAGCAGCTCCGCAGCGATAACATTTGTAATGTGAATGTTCCTGTTTTGAAAGTCTCTTTCCCTGTGGTTCATTTGGTGCTGTAGCATCTAATTTTAAAACGTTTACCTCTGCCTCCTGTGTGTTGTCCAGTCTGCTGTGTAATAGAGTAGCATCCTTAGAGGCTTGTTCTATAATACTTGCCATGTTCATTGCCTTTTTAAATGTTAAATCTTCTTCTGTAAGCAGTCTCCTTAGCACTGCATCACTTGCAATGCCCATTACAAACTGGTCTCGCAGAGCAGTGGGCAGGTAGTCCCCAAAACAGCAGGTGCTGACGAGTTTCCGTAACGCAATGGCATATGCTGAAACGGACTCACCAGGCTCTTGTCTTCTTTTGTAGAATTTAAATCCCTCTGCTATCTCTAGTGGTTTTGGTTGGAAATGGCTAGTTAACAGAGTAATCAGGCTTGCCAATGGCTTGCTGGCAGGTTTCTCTGGGTATAAGAGGCTCCTTAGCGTATCATACGTTCTGGCGCCTATAACTGTTTATTGTCAGGAATGTCATTAGCTGTGAAATACATCATACACAATACATACACTCATACACTCACACGCTCATACACAGCCCAACCGCCCATTCATCACAGATACACAGACATATAGACATACACACAGACACATACAGACACTGATGCATAAAGATACACACACTGACACATACAGATGCACACACTGCCACACATGCAGATACACAGACATACAGATACACACACCACACACACAGATACACATTCCACACATACAGTATACACAAACTACACAAAGATACACACACTACACACACACAGATACACACATACAGATACATACAC
Source organism: Pelobates cultripes (assembly GCA_933207985.1). Classification (NCBI taxonomy): domain Eukaryota; kingdom Metazoa; phylum Chordata; class Amphibia; order Anura; family Pelobatidae; genus Pelobates; species Pelobates cultripes. Next base: position 91,418,344 of record OW240917.1, on the reverse strand, counting down.
AGATACACACACTACACACATATACACACATTACACACATACAAACACAAAGATACACACACACACACAATACATACACATACACAGATACAAACAGATACACACATACAAACACACAGATACACACAAACACAAACTACAAACATTACACACATACAAACACACAGATGTCCACACTACATACAGATACACACACTACACACACAGATACACATATAACACACATACAGATACACATACACTACACACAGATACACACACTACACAGATACACACACATTGCACACATGCAAACAGATACACACACAAAACACACAGCTACACACACATACAAACACATATTAAAAAAATTAAGCCACCCAGCAGGTTCTTACCTTCTGCTGGCTTTGGCTGGTGGGAGTTGGGGGCCTGATCTCACGATCTGGCCCCATCCTCATGGCTCCCTCTTCCTTCTCCTGCACGGCTTTATAAGTGAGCTGGGAAGAAGTGATACGCTGTCACTTCCTCCCAGCTCTCTGTACAGGATAGAAGGGACCCAATCGCGCTGTTAAATTGCCATCGCGCACGACCGGGCCCCTGAGGGCATGGGCCACCCGATGGACCCTCACACAGGTTCCCAAACCATGCGGTGTTGCACCACCGCCATGAGTTTGGTACTCCTGTTTTAGATTATGACAAGGGTGGGAAAATGCTGCCCCTGTCAGAGGCTCCACTGCGGTCTATGGATGGGCCGGCCCTTGCGAGGGGAGAGGAAGGAATATCAAGCACATTTTTTGTTTTTGCTCTGGATGCATGTTTTGTCAAAGTCTGTCTATGATTTACAGGGACCCTGCCATCCACACAACAGGTTTGTGATATGGTTTCCTTCACCAGCAATTGTATGCATTAAAACAAATGTTTAAAGTTGTGGGTAACTTAATGATAATAATGTAATATTGGACTCATTTAGAAAACAGTAAGCTGTGTTGATATTTTAACTAACTTGCAGCTAATTTAAAAATATCCTCCAACTTGGGTATAGATTCTATAAGAAGAGTTGAGCTTAAAGGAAACTCTTCAAGCAACATGATCACTGCAGTGATTTGAAGTTGTCATAGTGTGTGGAGTCTGTATGTGCAGCTGTAGAAATCTGCAAATACAAAATTTTACCCGTTTGCTACCTGAGGAGTTACTCCAGCAGTGTCAATGGTGCATCATTAGCCAGCCTGGTACAAGAGTTCTTGGCTGGCTAATGCCAGTTCTGTGCATATTGGATATATGATGTCAGCACTCACTGTATGGGGGCGACAGGCATACAATGGCAGCATGCTCCCTCTGTGCCATCTATGTCCTTCTCTCAGCCCATTCTCCACCTACATCCCCCCTTGGCTAATAGAGGGAGTGACTCCAGCAGAGAAGGATCGGACTGAGTAAAAAACCTGACACTGGAATGGACGTATAGCCTAGCTTCAGTTTTGCTTTTTTTTAAATAGTTTTAGGGGGAGCCAGAATGGTATAAGTTACTCTAATCAAAAAACAGTGTTTTATTAAAGTGTTGGAGTTATCCTTTAACTCTGGCATTTCAATAGCTGTTTTTCTATTGACATATATGGGACAACTACTTCAATTAATAGAGATATGTTTCCACTTACAGTAGCATTGAGCTCTTGGTTAGTTTGTCTGGTCTGTTAGTTTTGCTGCTCAACTGCCTTAGTACAAAGTGAATGCATCATGAAAAACAACCACCGATTCAAATGAAGATATTGTTATATTGGTTCATATAAAACTGCATGTAATTGGTAAAAAGACATTGGTTTGTTTAAAATAGCAATTATTTTTTTTGTTTGTTTAAAATGTGATCTCTTTCCTTTAGCTTTCCCTCACTTGGATACAGGTAGAATATTATTGATACATTGTATTTGTCTTTGTTGCAATTAAATACAGAAAAAAGAAATGTAACACAAATATTGAAGAGACAATCTAACATTAACCCGTTAAGGACACATGACATATGTGACATGTCATGATTCCCTTTTATTCCAGAAGTTTGGTCCTTAAGGGGTTAAAATGAAGTATGTTTAACAGTTCGCATGGTTAGCATGGTTCAGTGTTAGTTTAGATTGCTTCATTTAAAATAGAAAACAAACGGAAAAACATTTTTACATTTACATATAATCTAGTCTCTTAGCTGCAGCCCAAACCACCCGTACTGAGTTAATCAATTCTAATAATAATTTCTAGTTCAATTAAAAGCTTCTCTATGAGAAATATTAGCTTTGTTCGGCACTATTATTATTGGTATTTATAAAGCACCAACATATTCAGCAGCGCTGTACAATCAGGGAGAATAGATAGTACCGTTTAAACAAAGCAATTCAAAGGAAGAGAAGACCCTGTCTCTGGGCCGAGATCTAACATTTACAGACTTTTATGCAAAGTAGTATGCTAGATACAAACATACAAAAAAGTCACTTGTGTACTATACCAAATCCCTGTGTTCCTTTTAAATAACTGGAAGGCTTTTAGTATCAGTCCAATGGCCTCGTCAAGGCAAACTCTCTTAGATGAGTTTGACTGCAGGGCTTAATTTTGTTATGTTTGTATTTGCTTTTATATTACACAGCCACGTTACAATGCTGCCCCACACCCCATGTGTTCTTTATTAAGGGTTTGTCAGATATATTATGACAGAAAATATTAATATTATTGTAGGGGTTTAAGAGATACCCCTCTTTGTCTCATTAAATATTTTGAAAGCAGTAAGGTGAATTGTTCGTGTAGGACATACCTAAGAGGTTTTGCCTTGACATGACAGATGAGCTTACACTTAAATGGCCATTGGAGTGATACTAAAAAATAAACTCGAGTTATATAAATGTGCATATGCATAGGCGTGCGCACGGGGTGTGCCGGGTGTGCCTGGGCACACCCTAATCCCCGTGGCACGCCTATGCATATTGAGACCGGCAGGGGAGATCTCAGGATCTCCCCTGTCGGCTCATGCAGAACCGGCGCTATCCGAGCGCCGGCTCTGCTCTCAGCCTCCCTCCCCACTGACCCACATGCAGGGAGGGAGGCAGGAGAGGACCCAGGGAGCTATTGCCGGCAGCTCCGCCGGGTTCCTCTCGCGAGATATGAGCGTTGCCATAGCCACAGGGGCTAGAGTTCACTCTCCACTGGACCACCAGGGATGGAATCAGCAGCAACAAGGATCCCCCCTCCCTATAAAAGGTAAGAAGGGAGGGGGGATAGCAAGTAATGTACCCCCACCTCCACCCCCACAATCACCCACCCACATACAGCACACACACAGCACACACACACACACATTCAGCACCCACAGACATACAGCACCCACAGACATACACAGCACCCACACACATTCAGCACCCACAAACATACACAGCACCCACACACATTCAGCACCCACAAACATACACAGCACCCACACACATTCAGCACCCACACACATACAGCACCCACAGACATACAGCACCCACAGACATACACAGCACCCACACACACATACAGCACCCACGAAGACGCCGCAGCACCCACAGACATACACAGCACCCACATACACAGCACCCACACACATACACAGCACCCACACACATACACAGCACCCACACATACAGCACCCACACACATACAATTTACCCACAATTTATACACAGCACCCACACACATACAGCACCCACAGACATACAGCACCCACACACATTCAGCACCCACAAGCATACACAGCACCCACACATACAGCACCCACACACATACAGCACCCCACAGACATACACAGCACTTACCCACACACATACAGCACCCACACACACTTACAGCACCCACAGACATACAGCACCCACACACATACAGCACCCACAGACATACACAGCACCCCACGAACATATACTTTCCCACAGACACATACACAGCACCCACACACATACAGCACCCACAGACATACACAGCACCCACAGACACAGCACCCACAGACACAGCACCCACAGACATACACAGCACCAACACACATACAGCACCCACACACACAGCACACAAACAGCACCCTCACACACACACAGCACACTAACAGTACCCTCACAAACACAAACAGGACCCTAACAAACACACACACAGCACACTACCAGTACCCTCACACACAAACAGCACCCTAACAAGCACGCACACACAAACACCCTCACCCACATAGCACACTACCAGCATCGTCACACACACATCACACTAACAGCACCCTCACACAGCACACACACACACACAGCAGTGTGTGTATGTGTGTATATATGTGTATGTATATACATACATACATATATATATGCGGCGTGTGCTTGTGCTTTAGGGTGCACACCCTAATGCAATAGGCTGCGCACGCCTATGTGCATATGAATTCGGGATTGTGTGCAAGTAACTTTTTTTCTTCTTGTTTTCTAGTAAGCTAGATAGCTTGTGAAGCTTAGAATATAAAGTTTATGGTAGGGACTTGTGTCTATCTAGTAGCTGTCTGTCTGACAGTCATTAGAGGCATGTTTCCAGAAAAATGTAAGCATTGCCATTTCTCAGAAATACTTAAAAGTGTCTGGGAAAATGAGCTGCATCTATTCACCAAAACCACTGCATTTCTTCTATTTTACTCATAATTGTTTTATAACTGCAGTCCACATTTTCTCATTGATAGAACATTACATGATTTATTATTTTAACAGTGAATTGTGATTAAGTCAAGTCAAAATGTTCTCAAATATACCCAAATGTTGCTCCTTTTCAAACTTGGCTATTTTGTATTTGCTTTTGCAATTTGGTTTTATGCTTTTAATCTACTAAAATTCACTGTATAAATAGTATGGTTTAACGGTGACCTTTGGCTTAGAAATATTTCACATATTTTGCAGAAAGATAATTTATTTAAAAAAATAATAATAATTTAAAGGAACACTTCAGGTACCAGGACCCTATGATTTTTATTTTGTTTTTTTTTTATAATTTTTGTATTTATTGTTTTCATTTTAATTTAATTTTAAACTTAATTAATTTAATTTAAAGTCCTCTCTATCTAAAATGTTGGGTTTTTTTTTTCATTACCATAGTTCATGTAACATCATCACATAGCTGTATTATCCCGAGAGTCTGTTTAAACTCATTTATAGTGGTCTACGGGAGAGTTCATACATTTAGCATGTGTGAACGTAACTCATGTTTCTTGTACAAATAACTTTATAACATAATTTTATTCAGTAAAGCTAGCTGTGGCAGATGCATGCTGTACAGCTTTCAGTACAGTCTGACTGCTAGATCGTGGCTTACTTGAACCCCTTTCCAGCAGTTTATAAAAGATGTTCCTATGTCCCCGATTGAAAGCTACAGGAGCACATGCTTTGGCTCTGACACTTCTTGCAAATTTGCATAACATCTTCAAATGTGAGGTTTTCTATTATTTTTTTTAATGAAATATGTCAATAATGCTAGCAGGGGTCATCTATACTCTGCGGTGTTCCTTTATTGATTATTTTATTATAGAATATTACAATGGTCATAAAAGTATATGTA
>OW240917.1:91387216-91402597 GCA_933207985.1 Pelobates cultripes | reverse complement strand
TCTTTGGACTTTCGGCCTGGGTTGTCAGGCAGGTCCCTCAAATTGCAATCAATAAAATTACTTAATTATGTAAAAATATTACATAAATATGCACGTAGAAATTAAATATATATACATAGTTATATATTTGAAGTCTACGTGTATATTTATGAAGTTATTTATGTAATTATGTATATGGATATATATTTTGTATTATTTGTATTTATATATACATAGATATATATAATTTCATTCAAAGTGTATTTTGAGGTGAATATATATATATATATATATATTTCAAATCAAAATACAGTTAGAATAAAATTACATATATATAATTATTTTTAATTTTATTATTTTTACTTTATTTGTATTTATATAATATATATATATACACGTGTGTAATTTAATTGTGTTTTTTTAATATTAATATAAAAATACACTTAGTATGACATATATACAAGATATGTATACATATTAAATATAGATATAATGTGTGTGTGTAATATGTGTGTGTGTATATATATAATGAGATATATATATATATATATATATATATATATATTTTTTTTTTTTTATTTACTGAGAATTGTTACTAACATTTTTTGATTTACATTTTATATTTTCCAGCAACAGGGAGATTGTCTGTCAGCATGGGCAGTCCCCCTGCAGGCAGATACCCAGGCACCTATTGCGGCCATGTGACCGCTCTGTTAGAGCGATCACATGGTCTGCGGGGGCCTAATTTGATGAGGGGGGACTGTCTGGGCTGTCAGGCAGTCCGTTCAGACCCAGAGCAACACCGATCACCGGAGGGGGAAGGGCGGCGATAAGGTTAGTAATTGTGACGGTTCAGGACTGTCATCAGTCATCAAGGAGATGTTTCTGATGACGTTCCTGAACCGTCATTGGTCATTAAGGGGTTTAAGACATGTTGTGGGAATAAAAAGTTTTACACACTTAATAATATCCGGCCCTTGTAATATTTTACACAGGTTCATTTCTTGTGTGGCAACTATACTTGTGCAGAGTGGTATATTGCGTTCTTCCAAACAACTTTGCAGAAAAATATTCAGGATGGCAGAATTTTGCTCATGCTGCAGTTAGGCTCAGCAGCTGAATTTCGGAACCAAAAAAAATAGAGAAATCATTTTGGACACCCAAAAACTCAGGAAAAATGCTTCACGTGATCATGCAGAGGTATTATCTGTCCTCATAGCTGAGGTGTTTCAGCTCTCAGAAGCTATGACGCTATGCTGATGGTTGATTGAGGAACAGGATCCATTCCCTCTACCCCTGCAACTCCCTCAAGTCTATCTTGGAATTTGTACCTGACATTGATAAATATGGGTTTGTTTTTCTTGTTGTAATGAATTATGGATATAAATGATTGTGTATTGTGTAAGCTAACACAATTTTATTCAGCAAAAATATGAGTTTGTGTTGCAAAATGGGTTTGTGCTTAGTAGATTTAATACCTCAATTTTGTTGTGGTTGACTTTAACAACACTACACAGTGCTCACACACTTGCACTGGACTGAACACACTGAAAATTTCCACTAATGAGGCAGTGGAAAAAATCTAAAACACAAACTAGCTGATATGGAGGAACAGGCTAGGTGGAACAGTGTAAGATTCCACGGGATCAGCGACAAGGTATTCTAAGTAGATTATACCTATGTGCAACATGATAGCACAAGGTGTGGAGGAATACACCTGGCCCGACTACCACGCTTCACGGCCGACACACTGAAGGATACAATTGTCTGATTCCACTACTTCAAATCTAAAGATCTACTTCTAACTGCTGCTAGGAAACTTCAAGCATTGCTGGAGTCCTATAGGAAGAAATATATATCAAAACCACATAAAGAGGAATAATCCCAAAAACAAGTGAAGTGGTAGAAAACAACCATAAAATACAACCTGAACGTTGAGGGATGGCAGAATATTGTCTACAAAATATAAATGCATAACATAACATAGTGTATACTGTATAATACAAATGTATATGAAATAGAAGGTGGACAACCACTCACATTTACCAGAGCCGTACCAGGCTCTGTATAGCAGGCTCAAGGGTGCCAATTCAGGTTGATGAAATTCCAAATAATAGATGAAGAAATTCCGTTGTAAAAAAGGTATATATTTATTAAAGGATAAAAATAATAAGCAAACTCCTGGTTATAAGGGAGTGGAACCCAATAACAAATAATATAAAGAAGGTTTCCACTTACCCAAGCTGTAAAAACCAAAGGAGTAATATAAAAGAAGAGTAAAAATTACAATCAAATAATAAATAGCAGCAAACACGTTTCGGCTTGGTAGCCTTCTTCCAGTGCTCTTCCTCAAGTCCTCGTGGCTTGTTTAAATGCGCCCGGCATTTCAGATCACCTGTGCGCAGTTTTCTTCCGCGTACGTCACTTCCGGTATTTTCGAACGATGTCACTTCCGGTTTCGTCAGTTGGAACGCATAATGGAACGCATACAGCGTTCCATCGTTTCCGGTATCGGAAAAAACTTATGTTTTTCAAGAAAAGCTCATAATGAAAAGAGAAAGATATATAAATACAAAATATCCAACAGATATAAAGCCAAAGAATAGTTTAAAGAATATTTGACTTGCCATATATATCTGACATTTATATTTGACATGTATCTGTATAAAACAGAATACATATGAATAAGAGGAGATATAGGAGCTGGCAAATAATAGGGCAAAGGCAAAAATTAAATGTAATATCAAAGAAAAAATATAATAAATAAAATATGTATAAAATATAAAAATATCTAATATAAAAAAAACTAATATAAAAAATGAGAAAACTCTAAATCTAAATTTAATCCATTAGGAAATAAACAATCTACATCAAAGATCCATTTGCTCTCTATTTTTGCCAACTCCTTTACATTATTTTCACCCCTCCAATTTTTTTCTTTTTTAAGAATAGCCATAAATGATAGTACAGATGGATCACTTCTGTGTTTATCAGCAAAATGTGCTGAAACGCTATGTTTCATATACTCCCTCTGAATGTTGCCCACGTGCTCCGCAATCCTAGTTTTTAATGCTCTAGTGGTCATTCCTATATATTGCAGACCACATGGGCACCAGAGGAGGTATATGACATTAGTGGAATGACACGTCAAAACCTGACGGATAGGGAACGTATGATGGTTATGATAAGAAGTAAAAGAGTTTTTTTTTTTTTGTTTTTTAAATAAAATTTTTTACATGCGACACATGATTTACAGGGATAAAAACCCGGATCAATATTGAAAAATTTGGTGTTATCTTTTTTATCCTTAATAAAACTGGTCGTTAGATGTTGCTTCAAATTTTTTGCACCTCTATATACTATAGTTGGTTTATCTCCTATGATATTCTTAAGAGTTGGATCTGATTTAAGAATGTACCAATATTTGTTAATAATATGTTTTATCTGTTTGGCATTTTCATTATAATTTAGAACGATTGGGATATTTGAGAAGCTTTCCTTCTTTTTCACATTAGATATCTTACTATTTTGTGTTAAAATATCCTTACGTTCTTTTTCTTTGGTTTTATTTATAAAATTATCTAAAGTCTTCGCATCATAATTTTTCTCGACTAGTCTAGTTTTTAGAAACTGTGCCTGTTCATCAAATAATTTGGGATCGCTGCAGTTTTTATATAGATGCAAAAATTGTCTATTAGGCATATTATGTAACCATGGGCCATAATGACAACTTGAAGTGTCGATGTACCCATTGACATCGACTTTCTTAAAGAAGGTCTTAGTCTGAATAGTTTTGATTTTCAATATATACATATAAATCGAGGAAGCTAATGCCCTCAGTGCTATGTTCACTTGTAATATGTATATCTGAATGGTTATTTGCCAGATCCTATATCCCCTCTCATTCATATGTATTCTGTTTTATACAGATACATGTCAAATATAAATGTCAGATATATATGGCAAGTCAAATATTCTTTGAACTATTCTTTGGCTTTATATCTGTTGGATATTTTGTATTTATAAATCTTTCTCTTTTCATCATGAGCTTTTCTTGAAAAACATAAGTTTTTTCCGATACCGGAAACGATGGAACGCTGTATGTGTTCCATTATGCGTTCCAACTGACGAAACCGGAAGTGACATCGTTCGAAAATACCGGAAGTGACGTAAGCGGAAGAAAACTGCGCACAGGTGATCTGAAATGCCGAGCGCATTTAAACAAGCCACGAGGACTTGAGGAACAGCACTGGAAGAAGGATTCACGCAGGATTCAGCTAAACAGAAGACAACACAGAGGAGAGATACGTCTACCGGACCTTAGAATGGCCGGACTCGACGTATATGAGAGGAGACAGAGTCAGGAACGATCCGAAGTCAAGGGCACAGAGAGACAGCGTAAACTAGGACTAGCCAGAGTCTGGTACACAGAAAATAGCAACGGTAAACAGAACAGATAAGGATAAAGAGAAAACGTAGTCAGAAACAAAGCCAAAGTCAATACGAAGAAAACAACTGAACACAACAAGCGCTAAAGGGAACTGAAACAGAAACCACGATAGGGCAGGGAGTAAAGGGAGAGGTAAGTTTAAATAGCTTCTAAACTAATGTGATTGGCTCCTGTCATATCCACACCCCCAAAAGGTAAGTGTATGGGGAGTGTGGCATGACAAAGGCCAATGAGAGCCTTTTGACAATTTAGGCTCCCACTGTCTCTTTAAGAGCGCGCTCGAGACTCGCGGTGCGCTCTTAGATTCAGGCGGGACACGTTTGACTTGCCATATATATCTGTCATTTATATTTGACATGTATTTGTATAAAACAGAATACATATGAATAAGAGGGGATATAGGATCTGGCAAATAACCATTCAGATATACATATTACAAGTGCAGCAGCAGGACCGTGTGCGGCTCGAAGAGAGGACCACGGCCGGCCCCTGGATAAGATAAGTAAAGCTACAGTACCCCCCCCCCCCGAGGACACGCCCTCCGGGTGGGTAGGGCCAGGCCTGGCAGGAAAATGAGAATGGTAAGAACGCACAAGGCGGGGAGCGTGAACAGCATCAGCTGAAATCCAACTGCGCTCCTCAGGCCCATAACCCTTCCAATGCAAAAAGTACTGAAGTCGACCCCTAAGGTAACGAGAGTCAAGAACAGCAGAAACTTCGAATTCCTCATGACCCTCCACGGAGACAGGAGGGGGAGGCGGAGAATGCCGGGTATAGCGGTTGCGTACGTAAGGCTTCAACAACGAGGTGTGAAAGACATTAGGAATATGCAGATTCCTAGGAAGACCCAAGGCATATGAAACAGGATTAACCTTATGCAGAATACGATAAGGATCTATGAAGCGGGGAGCCAATTTCATAGAAGGCACCCGCAGGCGAATATTCAGCGTGGAAAGCAAAACCCTGTCCCCCACAACATAAGAAGGAGTCGCTCTGCGATGCTTGTCAGCCTGAGCCTTCTGGCGAGCAGCGGAATCCACCAAAGAACGCTGAACCTGCTCCCAAGTATTACGCAAACCAGCCAAATGCTCATCCAGAACTGGCATGCCCTGTGAGGAGAATGCAGCCAGAAGAACAACGGGATGCTGGCCATAGACAACATAAAAAGGGCTTTTGCCGGAAGAATCATGAGTGGCGTTATTCCGAGCAAACTCAGCCCAAGGAAGCAGGTCAGACCAATTGTCCTGATGGTGAGACACAAAACAACGAAGGTACTGCTCCAGAGACTGGTTGGCACGTTCAGCAGCTCCATTAGACTGGGGATGGTAAGCGGAAGAAAATGAGAGAGAAATACCCATTTCTGAACAAAAGGCTCTCCAGAACCTGGAAATAAATTGGCTACCCCTATCGGACACAATAGATACAGGAATACCATGTAACCAAAATACTTCTCTAGCGAAGATAAGAGCCAGTTCCTTGGATGTGGGCAACTTGCGAAGAAACACAAAGTGAGCCATCTTGGAAAACCAATCTACTATCATCAGGATGACTGTGTTACCATTCGAAGGGGGTAATTCAACAATAAAATCCATGGATAGGTTAGACCAAGGTCTCTCGGGAACGGGTAAGGGATGCAGAAGCCCACAAGGAACAGATAAGGATAAAGAGAAAACGTAGTCAGAAACAAAGCCAAAGTCAAAACGGAGAAACAAAACTGAACACAACAAGCGCTAAAGGGAACTGATACAGAAACCACGATAGGGCAGGGAGTAAAGGGAGAGGTAAGTTTAAATAGCTTCTAAACTAATGTGATTGGCTCCTGTCATACCCACACCCCCAAAAGGTTAATGTATGGGGAGTGTGGCATGACAGGGGCCAATGGGAGACAATTTAGGCTCCCACTGTCTCTTTAAGAGCGCGCCCGAGACTTGCGGCGCGCTCTTAGATTCAGGCGGGACACGTGACCACTTCTCGCGGTCACTGCCCGCCTTCCTATTGAAGCCGTCGGATGAGCCGCGCGCGGCTCGAAGAGAGGACCGCGGCCGGCCCCTGGATAAGGTAAGTAACGCTACACAATCGTTGTTTGTTTTTCACCTCTTGATTGGATAGGAGATACAGCCCACATAATTGGGCAGACCTTTTGTTCATCATGACTCCCTATTTGCCCCATTCAAAGAAAAAAAAAAAAAACAATCATTCTATTCCATCCCCCTTTTTTCTCGTGCCAAAAGAAAGTTTAGAAACAAAAATGAAAACAAGCATGTTCAGGCTTGTGCAATGTCAGACATATTACCTAAAATGAAAAAGCGAAAAATCACTATAGTGAGAAGAAAAAATATTAGTGAGATAAATGGAGTGATAACAATCAAGGTGTTACCTCACCAATAAACACCCCAAAACAACAAAGTAAACAAAAACGTGAAAAGGAAACCAAAACTCCAAAAACAGTGAATATAAAATGAAATGAGTTAAAATAAATACAGATATACAACCTTATATAGCTCCAAACAAATCTATAAGAAAAGAATACTGTACATAGTGTATTAAAGTACATACAGAATATGTGAAAAGAGGGGGTTAGTAGAGAACTCATAAACTGGTTAATGTCATCAGGCACATCACCCCAATGGGTGGAATGTAGAGAAACCCCTTCACTGTCATATAGTTCTTCAATATATGGAGTAAAACAGAAGAACAGCCAAAATAATGTGATATGGTTAAAACAGTAGATTTTAATAAAGTAATGCACTCAAAAAACACAAGTACGAGGTAGGCATATCTCTGCTGCAAGTGCAATATTAGGAAGCCGCAAGTCACCCACTTGTGAAATCCAAGAGAAGCAGTAACTTCCAAAAAGATGAATAATAAATAAAAGATAAGAAATTCTCAGATCATTACTACCAAATGCAGAATTGTCATTTACTAGGCAGTACTTATAAAACAAAAAATCTTTATAGCATAACACCACGCCATACACAAGAAAACACACAATGATCAAATAGTGCATCAACAGTGAGTTAAAGTGATTAAAAGGGGAACCAATAGTCTCAAATGTTGGGTATTTAAATATTTAGAAAAAAAAACTTAATATTTAGATTAAGTTTCCAAATATGAATTAATTAGAGTATTAGATTAAAGTTTGCTTGAAATATTTAGTTACACTTAAAGCGGCACTGTCATGCCGAACTTACCTTTCTCTAATCACTTCCTCTTCTCTTCCTCTCTTAGGATATGTTCTTCTTTTTTTCCTATCTGATATAGTTTTCTTTAAAACACAAGACAAAGTAGAGACATACTTTGTCTTATGTATTTTTCCTACGTTTGACCAGCTCTGACCCACTTCCTGTGGGTCAAAGAAATTTTCCCACAATATTCACCCTTTCCACCGTGATCACGCAATTCCTGCTTTTACTATTCCCGAACATCCTGTAATTTAGACTACCAAATTTTGTCCTAACAGAATGAGAACAGTTTTTCCATTCATGTTAGGACGACATTCGGTACTTTTGGGTCGTTTAGAAATTTCATTCGAATGAATGAAATACCGATCCTATTTGGGCCTCTTGCAGCCGCTTAGTAGATAGCTCCCTAATTCCCACGGTATCAGGGAGCTATCTAACAAAAGGCTTAAAGACCAAGATTGGTCTTTCCGCCAACATTACTAATTCTAAGTAAAGATTACTTAGTATTAGTAATTAATCTGCCCTATTAAACTGTCTACTAAACAGTGAGCAGTCTGTGAGTGGGAGTTATTTCATTAAACAAGGAACATAGGGCCACCTCTCCGGCCTTCTCCCACCCCTAAATGACAATAAAAGGGGGGCTATTGCCCCCCCTCGGGCCCCCACCAATGAGCAGCAGGTGAGGGCCCTAAAAGACCTGCCCCCCTACACGGCCCCCGACGCTCATAGGTGGGGGCCGGAAGGTGAACAATAGGTCCTCCACCCCATTATTTTTTTAGGGCCCCCACCTGCCACTTATGAGTGGGGGCCGGAGGGGACAATAGATCACCCCCTTGTTGTTTTTAGGGCCCCCACCCGCCACTCATGGCTGGGGGCCGGGGGAGGAGGACAATAGGTCCTCCACCCTATCATCTTTTCGTGCCCCCACCTGCCGCTCGTGGGTAGGGGCCGAGTGGGACAATAGGACCCCCTTATTTTCATTTAGGGCCCCCAAATGTCTTTTAGGGTCCTTTCATTTAGGGCCCTAAAAGACAATGGGTGGTATATTGAGTGGGGGCTGGGGGGGAGGACAGTAGATACCCCCCATTGTCTTTTAGTGCCCCCACCCACCGCTCATGGGTGGGGGCTGAGGGGGAGAACAGTAGGTCCCTCATGGTCATTTAAGGCCCCCACCTGCCACTCATGGGTAGGGGCCAGAGGGGTGGACCATAGGTCCTCCCCTCAGTGTCTTTTAGGGCCCCCACCTGCCGCTCATGGGTGGGGGCCGGTGGGGACGATAGGTTCCCCTTATTGTAATTTAGGGTCCCACCCACCGCTCATGGGTGGGGGCCAAGGGGGAGGACAATCAGTCCCCCCCATTGTCATTTAGGGTTCCCACCTGCCGCTCACGGGTAGGGACTGGGTTGGGGGCACTAGGTCCCCCTTCTTGTCATTTAGGGAACCCCATCTGCCGCTCATGGGTGGGGTCCAAGAGGGCTGGGGGGGACAATAGGTTCCCCCTTATTGTCATTTAGGGCCCCACCCACCGCTCGTGGGTGGGGGCCAAGGGGGAGGACAATGGTTCCCCCCCTTGTTATTTAGGGTCCCCACCTGCCGCTTATGGGTGGGGTCTGGGCTTGTTGCCTTATGACTTGTTGCCTTTTAAGGTGCCACCCGCCACTCATGGCTGGGGGCCAGGGGAGGAGGACTTTAGTGCCCCCACCTGCTGCTCATGGGTAGGGGCTAAGGGGGACAATAGGTCCCCTCTTATTTTTATTTAGGGCTCCCACCCGCCGGTCATGGGTGGGGCGTGGGGGGAGGACAATAAATACCCCTCATTGTCTTTTAGGTCCCCCACCCAACTCTCATGGGTGGGGGCTGAGGGGGAGGACAATAGGTCCCCCACCCAACTCTCATGGGTGGGGGCTGAGGGGGAGGACAATAGGTCCACCCATTGTCATTTAAGGCCCCCCCAGTGTCTTTTAGGGCCCCCACCTGCCGATCATGGGTGGGGGCCGGGGGACAATATGTTCCCCTTGTTGTCATTTTGGCCCCACCCGCCGCTCATGGGTGGGGGCCAAGGGGAGGACAATAGGTCCCCCGCATTGTCATTTAGGGTTCCCCCACATGCTGCTCATGGGTGAGGGTCGGGGTTGGAGGCACTAGGTCCCCCCTTCTTGTCATTTAGGGAAACCCACTTGCGGCTCATGGGTGGGGTCTAATGGGGACACTGCTAGTCCCACCCGCTAGTCAATAGATGCCCCTCCATGGAACCGCTTCTATTTTTACGTATTTAAAGGAGGGAGCTGCGAGACAGAAGCTCCCTCCTTGTACTGAACAGAATGAACAAACTAATACTGACAATCAGTGTTTGTTTGTTTGTCTGAAATTTCTATTCATTTATTCGTTTTTCTGACAAATGAGTAGACAAAATATCCGTCCGAAATTCGGACAATAGCGAATGCCCAAGTGTTTAACTGGGAATGTTAGGGAATTTAATAGCGCTATCTAGTGTGGGCAAATGATGTGTTCCACAGGGCCTTCATCTGCCCACACAAAGATGGCTCACCCAGGACCTAGGTCAAGGCACGAAACTAAGATAGCATCTAGTTTTCAGTGAGTATCAAGTTACTGTACTGTTTCAGGACCACATAGACAGGATTAAAGGTTTACATAGATTGTTTAATGGTTTTACTGATAGGCAGGCACCTGTGGCATAAAGCTTGCAATGAGTCTCAAGTTACCATGCCCTTTTAAAATCACAGGGAAAGACAACTACAGGAGATAACAAAGAAGGTTCATGGACCGTGGGTACCAACACTAAGGCCTAAATAAAGCTGTGGAGGTAGCAAGATTGACCCAAGCACAAAAGGAGGCACCCTCAACCCAGAAATTGGTCTTCCTAATGACCTTCCATCGATCTACTCCACAGATTTCTTCAGCAATTAGAAAAAAAGTGGAAAATACTGACGAGAGATGACACCCTCTGTAACGGACCGTTTTGCACACAAGGGGAAAAAACGTTTAGGCGATCGGCCCCCTTTCCAGAGATACAGGCACAGCTACTGCAGAACACCAAACTCCCGGACTGGATACAAAATAGCACTCCAACTCCCGAACTGGAACCTCCCAAATAGCTGCTAGCAGACGAACAGGAAAAGCAGACAATCAGCTTACACTCCTGGCAATCAGTCTCTAACAGCATACAGTGAATCCCCCCAAGAACGAGACAAGGCTCCGTGTTGAGGGTCAAGCAGTGGTCTGATGTTTAATGGCACACACTCTGCTTTTATGAGATTCTGCCCATGCAAGGGAGACACCCACATAATTAGCAGTATAACCAATCGGAACAATATACATTCGGGGAAATTCCCATCCCTCAGATAATCACATAACATATTTAAAACAGAACAGTTTTTCCCCATACCCTGTAACTTTAAAACCATACATCCAATCTTCATACAAATTACATATTTGGAATCAATCCATTCAGGGGAGCAACATCATAAAAAATGGCACAAATCAGACAAGGGGTTCAAAAGTTAGTAAAAATTCCTTTGTGACTAAATGAAGCATGGCTTTCTGGCCCAAACCAGTTTCAGAGTCTTCTATCCTGGAGAGTAATTCAATTATCTCCCAGGACAGACACAAGACTCCATTAAGCACATGGTTGCAAAAAGACACAAAACACTTTAAAATACATAAAGTCACATTTATTACATAAAACACAGACATGTAACATATCCCCAGATAGCTCAGGTCCGAGCGCACATTATTAAGCGAATGGCGCTCAGACCACATGAATACAGTTTAATCGCCATGGAGCCAAAGTCTTTACAGTCAGTTTCATACGAATGGGCTCCATGGGATTCCTATCTGGGGTATAACACATTCAAACAAATCTACCGAACCCCAGGCAGAAAAGCACGAATGAAGCTTTTCTGCGGGTAAAAAAGATGTCTTTTAACAGGGGGCCATAGTCCAAAGGCAGCAGGCGAGCAACCAGGCTTCTCCAATGCAATGTGGCGAGATTGGTCTCGTCACACCCTCCCTAAGGTATTCAAAGAAGCACCCTTGATCTGCTACAGGAGAAATACGAATTTAAAGGATATGCTTGTCCACATGGACCCTGTCACTAGTTATCAACAGAAGAGCAAAGTCCAAAATCGGGGTTGTGTGAGATGTCTAGGATGTGTCACATGCAGACACATGACACCATCAAAAACCTTCTCACATCCATACACCAATTAGAAATATTCAATAAAATACACCATCACGTGTAAAACTACACATGTAGTATGCAAATTGACGTGTCCGTGCGGCCAAGTATATATCGGAAAAACAGAGACTCCCCTATGTGAGAGAATAAGGGGACATTGCTCCAGTATAAGGCTGGCATATAGGGACGTCTGATAAGTCAGTGGCCAAACATCCTTTGGCATTGCTGAAATTCGTGGGCATAGACCATTTCCCTGTCCAAGAAGAGCAGGTGACTGTGGGAAATTGTTGCTCAACAAAGAAGCCTTTTGGATTTATGAACTCGATACAGTGTCTCCAAAAGGACTTAATGAGACCATTCTTCTTGACCTTTCTGCGCGTTTGACACTGTTGATCATCAACAGCTTCTTCTCATCCTCTGTAATATCGGTTCACAAAATATTGCTCTCTCCTGGTTCTCCTCCTACCTCTCCCAGGGCTCTTTCAGTGTTTCTTTCTCTGGCTTTGCTTCTTCTCCCCAATTCCTCTCTGTTGCAGTCCCCCAAGGTTCAGTCCTTGGTCCCCTACTGTTCTCTATCTATACTGCCTTCCTTTGGTAAACTCATTAGCTCCTTTGGCTTCCAATATCAATTAAACGCAGATGGCACACAAATCTACCTGTCATGTCCTGATCTCCCCCTGTCCCTCTTGACTAGTGTCTCTGACTGCGTCTATGCTATTTCTAACTAGATGGCTGCCCACTTCCTTAAACTTAACTTGACCAAAACTGAAATTCTGGTCTTTCCTCCCTCAAGTGTTGCTACTCCTGTGTCTGTCTCCTTCCAAGTCAACGGTGCTACCATCAGCTCCACCATGCAGGCTCGCTGCCTAGGTGTTCTCTTTGACTCTGACCTCTCTTTCAAGCCTCATGTTCAGTCTATCGCCAAATCCTGTCACTTCCATCTCAAAAACATTGCGCGCATCTGACCCTACTTAATGCTAGATGCGACTAAGGTGCTGGTCCATTCCACTGTCAGTGGTCTTACCTGCTCCCAACTTGTGCCGTTACAGTCCATAATGAATGCGGCGGCGAGGCTCATCTTCCTGTCTTCCCGCACCTCCTATGCCTCACCCTTCTGTCAGTCCCTACATTGGCTTCCTGTAAGATATATGGCTCAATTTAAAATTCTTGTTCTTGCTTTCAAATCTCTACATAATGCTGCTTCCACCTATCTATCCTCCCTAATACACAAGTATGTCCCGTCTAGGCCTTTACGCTCTGCTGAAGACTTCAGCAGAGCGCAAGGGCCTAGACGAGACATACTTGTGTATTTCTGTCCATACTTCTCGAGGGCTGCACCGTTCCTGTGGAACTCACTTCCCTTCTCCGTTAGATGCTCACCGAGTCTCCACTGCTTCAAAAAAAATCATTAAAAACCCACTTCTTCATAAAAGCGTATCAATTAAACTGTTAATAGCTCCCGACTGATTCCTCTCTTGCAACTGTCATTAATCTAATACTATCGTTACCTTTTGTGTCACTTTACCCCACATCCTCTAGCATGTAAGCTCATTGAGCAGGGCCCTTAACCCCTCTGTTCCTGTGTGTCCAACTTGTCTGGTTACAACTACATGTTTGTTCGTCCACCCACTGTAAAACGCTGCGGAATTTGTTGGCGCTATATAAATAATTCAGCAAATGAATAATAATTTTTGTAGATTTGCTCCAGCTTGAGATTTTGTATATACTTGATAATATGGTCTTTTTATAAATGTGAATTTTAACAATGGGTAGGCAACCACATTTATTCACTTTAATATTCACTGGGAAGCTAAATATACTATAGATAGTAGATATATGCATGTTATTATTTTTTCTAACGTGGAGGGATCTTTTGGAGAGCAGCTTGTAAATAGTTTCAGTCACTATACCATTATGCACTTTATATTGATTATAGCACTTTATACATGGAGAACTTTGTAAAAAAAAAAAAAAAAAACAGCACTTTCTCTATAGTAGCACTTTAAAAACACTTTTTTTCATAATAGCACTTTGAAAATACCATTGCACTTTAAAATATAGGAGCACTTTATATAACAAGTGCTTTATTCTGTTATATACCTGTACAGTCACTTTACACTACAAAGTTCATTTCTATATTGGCATTTTAGCTTTAATTTGTGCATGATTTAAGTAGTTTGACAATGCAGCTTGGTGTAACTTGTATCTAACTGAAATTTATATATCGTGGTACTAGTTGTACACATAGTTTTTTATTTTTAGTAACTTCTATAGAGCTCTAAGTAGGTTTCCCTGTTCACAGTATATCCATTTAATCTATTTCTACCACCTTTTCTGTTATCCTAAATAATAATTCAGTAAAAATGAAAATCCAGCGCACTCCCTTATCTACTAAACAGCTACTTTGATGCTGACCAATTTTGCTAGGTTTATTAAAAACACCTAATCTAGGCAAAAAGTAATGGGGGTTTACTTACATGACCACAGCAACGCTCCGGATCTCGCGAGAGTGAACTTTAGCCCTGGTGGTCACAGTGGTGAGAGTGAACTCTAACCCCATACACACACTGCCCCCTACACACACACCATACACATTCACACACTGCCCCCTACACACATACACTGCCCCCCATACGCACACTGCCCCCACACACACCATACACATTCACACACTGCCCCCTATACACACATTGCCCCACACACACACACTGCCCACCAATACACACACACACATACAGCCCCCATACACACATTGCCCCCCACACACACACACAGCCCCCCATACACACATTGCCACACACACATACACAGCCTCCCCATACACACATTGCCCCACACACCCTACACATTCACACACTACTATTCAGCCAAGTAAGCCATAACACCTGCAAAGGGTTGGAGTAACAATTTTTAATTTTTAGTTATCTTTTCTAACTCTGTATCTGCACACTATGCTGGCGCGACACAATCTTTTTACCCAGTCCGGCCCTGGGTACAGGACATGAGGATCTGGCTAGTTATTCTGCTTCTATAGTTTATTATACTTTATTATTATCCACAGACATTTGACTCTGCCACCACCTGACTCCTCTGTGTACAGAGCTCTCAAATCAGCCCCTTTACTTACTTCCATTTATTCGGTTATCTTTAGATTTCTGGGTCTTCACTGTTATGAGGTGTCATCTTTCGTGACTGGACTCCTACTCCTGCTCGAAGTCCTTAGAGACCCTGACACCAGCGGTTTAATTCAATTGCTATGGCTCTTTCTTTATGCTGTTCATCAACATGCTCTGAAGCACACTCTTGTCATGTATAAAGCAGACAGGAATACAGGTATTTACATCAAACATAGCGCTGTCTTATTTTACTTTTGTTCCTAGAGATAAACACAGTGCCACTTTGATGATACCCATAGAGGTTATGATCATATACCTTCTTCTACCACTGAGAAATGACTGGAATGTTTGTTATGTCTTTATTGCATGAAGACACTTTTGCAATAGAAAGTTAGGTGTCTTAAAGCAGTTTGCCTGTGCTATATTTTCAGTGAAAAATTCACAGTGTATTGTTCA
>OW240917.1:91306159-91387116 GCA_933207985.1 Pelobates cultripes | reverse complement strand
CGTCCACTGATAGGAGAGGCGGAAGGTATTAAACTGATCAGAACAATACTAAACACACCACTCCTATCTGGTGGCACATTAGCTTGACCGCGCAGTGCCCCAAATTTGAATTAAGAAGACCGACCAAGCATCTTCTTCCATCTCCCTGTTACAGAAATCACTGCCATATCCATACAAATTGTACAGAATGTCCAGGATAGTTTTCCAGGGACAAATGTTGTAGCCTGTTGAACGAGGTGACCTTGCTCGGGTCCCAGGTGTACGGTTCCTAAAATGGCTGCCATATACACGTCCACTGATAGGAGACGCGGAAGGTATTAAACTGATCAGAACAATACTAAACACACCACAAATAAAGTTTCTCTCCTGTATGGCTCCTCAAATGATGCTTAAGATTAGAAGCGGCTGAAAAGCATTTCTCACACTCAGAACAAAAATATTTTTTTTTAACATTCTCTCCACTTTGAGCGAAATGACGTTTGGGAAGAGATTAACATAATTAAACACAGGCAGTAAAAATACGGTTTTTAGCCATACCCTGTAACTTTAAAACTACACATCCCATCTTCATAATTACATATTTGGAATCAGCACACTTAAAACATAAACATAACCAAAAATCAGCCAAATCCATCCAGGGGTTAAAAAGTTAGCTGGAGGTCCCTTTATGACCCACGGCAAGCACATTTTCCTGCCCAAAACAGTTCCATAGATTTGGGCTGTGAGGTCGGTCTATTTCAGGTTGAAAAAACGACTAAGTCCCATCGCGAATGGGACTTAGTCTCTGCAGCTGAAATAAGGCTGAAAAAAACGGCTGAAAAAAAGACTAAGTCCCATCGCCGAATGGGACTTAGTCTCTGCAGCTGAAATAAGGCTGAAAAAAACGGCTGAAAAAAAGACTAAGTCCCATCGAATGGGACTTAGTCTCTGCAGCTGAAATAAGGCTGAAAAAAACGGCTGAAAAAAAGACTAAGTCCCATCGCCGAATGGGACTTAGTCTCTGCAGCTGAAATAATTTCCCATTTACTGAACCAAGTGGGAAATAGCAAGGCAGGCACAAAGGGTTTGCACCAGGTCTAGGGACACAGGGGACACCGTCTTAAAGGGGCCGTGTCCCCAACAAGTCTGGGGACACGGCCTTAAAGGGGCAGTGTCCCAATCTTCCTGATGTCCCAAAAAGGTGTTTAAAGGGCCAGCACCAGTCACATAAAGAGTCCATAAGCCCCAATATGCCCACCGACAGTCTTAAAGGGCCATACACACCAAATAAAAGTGCATTCATTTTCACAATCTCCCAGGGGCCATAGTCATGCGGGAGGAGGCTGGCAAAGAGGCTTCTCCACAACCCAGGGAAACAGGGCAATTTGCCATTTAAAGGGCCCGCTACAAATAGCAGTTTGTAACAAGGTGTCAATCCATATCTGCCAAGTGACCCGATGTAGGGGGAACAGTCCCTATTCTGCTCTGTGTCAGTGTGTATCATGGTCTCTGAGGACAGGTGTCAATCCATATTTGCCAAGTGACCCTATGTAGGGGACCAGTCTCTATTCTGCTCTGTGTCCGTGTGCATCAGGGGCTCTGAGGACAGGTGTCAATCCATATGTCAAGGTGTCAACATGTCATATGTCAGGTGTCAATCCATATTGATTGTGATTTAGGAATGTTAGGTGATTTCTGCCCTTTATGGATTAAACCAGACTCTGTATCAACTGTGTAATTTTCCATGGGAGTTTTGCCATGGATCCCCCTCCGGCATGCCACAGTCCAGGTGTTAGTCCCCTTGAAACAACTTTTCCATCCCTATTGTGGCCAGAAAGAGTCCCTGTGTGTTTTAAAATTCACTCTCACCACTGTGACCACCAGGGCTAAAGTTCACTCTCGCGAGATCCGGAGCGTTGCTGTGGTCATGTAAGTAAACCCCCATTACTTTTTGCCTAGATTAGGTGTTTTTAATAAACCTAGCAAAATTGGTCAGCATCAAAGTAGCTGTTTAGTAGATAAGGGAGTGCGCTGGATTTTCATTTTTACTGAATTATTATTTAGGATAACAGAAAAGGTGGTAGAAATAGATTAAATGGATATACTGTGAACAGGGAAACCTACTTAGAGCTCTATAGAAGTTACTAAAAATAAAAAACTATGTGTACAACTAGTACCACGATATATAAATTTCAGTTAGATACAAGTTACACCAAGCTGCATTGTCAAACTACTTAAATCATGCACAAATTAAAGCTAAAATGCCAATATAGAAATGAACTTTGTAGTGTAAAGTGACTGTACAGGTATATAACAGAATAAAGCACTTGTTATATAAAGTGCTCCTATATTTTAAAGTGCAATGGTATTTTCAAAGTGCTATTATGAAAAAAAGTGTTTTTAAAGTGCTACTATAGAGAAAGTGCTGTTTTTTTTTTTTTTTTTTACAAAGTTCTCCATGTATAAAGTGCTATAATCAATATAAAGTGCATAATGGTATAGTGACTGAAACTATTTACAAGCTGCTCTCCAAAAGATCCCTCCACGTTAGAAAAAATAATAACATGCATATATCTACTATCTATAGTATATTTAGCTTCCCAGTGAATATTAAAGTGAATAAATGTGGTTGCCTACCCATTGTTAAAATTCACATTTATAAAAAGACCATATTATCAAGTATATACAAAATCTCAAGCTGGAGCAAATCTACAAAAATTATTATTCATTTGCTGAATTATTTATATAGCGCCAACAAATTCCGCAGCGTTTTACAGTGGGTGGACGAACAAACATGTAGTTGTAACCAGACAAGTTGGACACACAGGAACAGAGGGGTTAAGGGCCCTGCTCAATGAGCTTACATGCTAGAGGATGTGGGGTAAAGTGACACAAAAGGTAACGATAGTATTAGATTAATGACAGTTGCAAGAGAGGAATCAGTCGGGAGCTATTAACAGTTTAATTGATACGCTTTTATGAAGAAGTGGGTTTTTAATGATTTTTTTTGAAGCAGTGGAGACTCGGTGAGCATCTAACGGAGAAGGGAAGTGAGTTCCACAGGAACGGTGCAGCCCTCGAGAAGTATGGACAGAAATACACAAGTATGTCTCGTCTAGGCCCTTGCGCTCTGCTGAAGTCTTCAGCAGAGCGTAAAGGCCTAGACGGGACATACTTGTGTATTAGGGAGGATAGATAGGTGGAAGCAGCATTATGTAGAGATTTGAAAGCAAGAACAAGAATTTTAAATTGAGCCATATATCTTACAGGAAGCCAATGTAGGGACTGACAGAAGGGTGAGGCATAGGAGGTGCGGGAAGACAGGAAGATGAGCCTCGCCGCCGCATTCATTATGGACTGTAACGGCACAAGTTGGGAGCAGGTAAGACCACTGACAGTGGAATGGACCAGCACCTTAGTCGCATCTAGCATTAAGTAGGGTCAGATGCGCGCAATGTTTTTGAGATGGAAGTGACAGGATTTGGCGATAGACTGAACATGAGGCTTGAAAGAGAGGTCAGAGTCAAAGAGAACACCTAGGCAGCGAGCCTGCATGGTGGAGCTGATGGTAGCACCGTTGACTTGGAAGGAGACAGACACAGGAGTAGCAACACTTGAGGGAGGAAAGACCAGAATTTCAGTTTTGGTCAAGTTAAGTTTAAGGAAGTGGGCAGCCATCTAGTTAGAAATAGCATAGACGCAGTCAGAGACACTAGTCAAGAGGGACAGGGGGAGATCAGGACATGACAGGTAGATTTGTGTGCCATCTGCATTTAATTGATATTGGAAGCCAAAGGAGCTAATGAGTTTACCAAAGGAAGGCAGTATAGATAGAGAACAGTAGGGGACCAAGGACTGAACCTTGGGGGACTGCAACAGAGAGGAATTGGGGAGAAGAAGCAAAGCCAGAGAAAGAAACACTGAAAGAGCCCTGGGAGAGGTAGGAGGAGAACCAGGAGAGAGCAATATTTTGTAAACCGATATTACAGAGGATGAGAAGAAGCTGTTGATGATCAACAGTGTCAAACGCGCAGAAAGGTCAAGAAGAATGGTCTCATTAAGTCCTTTTGGAGACACTGTATCGAGTTCATAAATCCAAAAGGCTTCTTTGTTGAGCAACAATTTCCCACAGTCACCTGCTCTTCTTGGACAGGGAAATGGTCTATGCCCACGAATTTCAGCAATGCCAAAGGATGTTTGGCCACTGACTTATCAGACGTCCCTATATGCCAGCCTTATACTGGAGCAATGTCCCCTTATTCTCTCACATAGGGGAGTCTCTGTTTTTCCGATATATACTTGGCCGCACGGACACGTCAATTTGCATACTACATGTGTAGTTTTACACGTGATGGTGTATTTTATTGAATATTTCTAATTGGTGTATGGATGTGAGAAGGTTTTTGATGGTGTCATGTGTCTGCATGTGACACATCCTAGACATCTCACACAACCCCGATTTTGGACTTTGCTCTTCTGTTGATAACTAGTGACAGGGTCCATGTGGACAAGCATATCCTTTAAATTCGTATTTCTCCTGTAGCAGATCAAGGGTGCTTCTTTGAATACCTTAGGGAGGGTGTGACGAGACCAATCTCGCCACATTGCATTGGAGAAGCCTGGTTGCTCGCCTGCTGCCTTTGGACTATGGCCCCCTGTTAAAAGACATCTTTTTTACCTGCAAAAAAGCTTCATTCGTGCTTTTCTGCCTGGGGTTTGGTAGATTTGTTTGAATGTGTTATACCCCAGATAGGAATCCCATGGAGCCCATTCGTATGAAACTGACTGTTAAGACTTTGGCTCCATGGCGATTAAACTGTATTCGTGTGGTCTGAGCGCCATTCACTTAATAATGTGCGCTCAGACCTGAGCTATCTGGGGATATGTTACATGTCTGTGTTTTATGTAATAAATGTGACTTTATGTATTTTAAAGTGTTTTGTGTCTTTTTGCAACCATGTGCTTAATGGAGTCTTGTGTCTGTCCTGGGAGATAATTGAATTACTCTCCAGGATAGAAGACTCTGAAACTGGTTTGGGCCAGAAAGCCATGCTTCATTTAGTCACAAAGGAATTTTTACTAACTTTTGAACCCCTTGTCTGATTTGTGCCATTTTTTATGATGTTGCTCCCCTGAATGGATTGATTCCAAATATGTAATTTGTATGAAGATTGGATGTATGGTTTTAAAGTTACAGGGTATGGGGAAAAACTGTTCTGTTTTAAATATGTTATGTGATTATCTGAGGGATGGGAATTTCCCCGAATGTATATTGTTCCGATTGGTTATACTGCTAATTATGTGGGTGTCTCCCTTGCATGGGCAGAATCTCATAAAAGCAGAGTGTGTGCCATTAAACATCAGACCACTGCTTGACCCTCAACACAGAGCCTTGTCTCGTTCTTGGGGGGATTCACGGTATGCTGTTAGAGACTGATTGCCAGGAGTGTAAGCTGATTGTCTGTTTTTCCTGTTCGTCTGCTAGCAGCTATTTGGGAGGTTCCAGTTCGGGAGTTGGAGTGCTATTTTGTATCCAGTCCGGGAGTTTGGTGTTCTGCAGTAGCTGTGCCTGTATCTCTGGAAAGGGGGCCGATCGCCTAAACGTTTTTTCCCCTTGTGTGCAAAACGGTCCGTTACAGAGGGTGTCATCTCTCGTCAGTATTTTCCACTTTTTTTCTAATTGCTGAAGAAATCTGTGGAGTAGATCGATGGAAGGTCATTAGGAAGACCAATTTCTGGGTTGAGGGTGCCTCCTTTTGTGCTTGGGTCAATCTTGCTACCTCCACAGCTTTATTTAGGCCTTAGTGTTGGTACCCACGGTCCATGAACCTTCTTTGTTATCTCCTGTAGTTGTCTTTCCCTGTGATTTTAAAAGGGCATGGTAACTTGAGACTCATTGCAAGCTTTATGCCACAGGTGCCTGCCTATCAGTAAAACCATTAAACAATCTATGTAAACCTTTAATCCTGTCTATGTGGTCCTGAAACAGTACAGTAACTTGATACTCACTGAAAACTAGATGCTATCTTAGTTTCGTGCCTTGACCTAGGTCCTGGGTGAGCCATCTTTGTGTGGGCAGATGAAGGCCCTGTGGAACACATCATTTGCCCACACTAGATAGCGCTATTAAATTCCCTAACATTCCCAGTTAAACACTTGGGCATTCGCTATTGTCCGAATTTCGGACGGATATTTTGTCTACTCATTTGTCAGAAAAACGAATAAATGAATAGAAATTTCAGACAAACAAACAAACACTGATTGTCAGTATTAGTTTGTTCATTCTGTTCAGTACAAGGAGGGAGCTTCTGTCTCGCAGCTCCCTCCTTTAAATACGTAAAAATAGAAGCGGTTCCATGGAGGGGCATCTATTGACTAGCGGGTGGGACTAGCAGTGTCCCCATTAGACCCCACCCATGAGCCGCAAGTGGGTTTCCCTAAATGACAAGAAGGGGGGACCTAGTGCCTCCAACCCCGACCCTCACCCATGAGCAGCATGTGGGGGAACCCTAAATGACAATGCGGGGGACCTATTGTCCTCCCCTTGGCCCCCACCCATGAGCGGCGGGTGGGGCCAAAATGACAACAAGGGGAACATATTGTCCCCCGGCCCCCACCCATGATCGGCAGGTGGGGGCCCTAAAAGACACTGGGGGGGCCTTAAATGACAATGGGTGGACCTATTGTCCTCCCCCTCAGCCCCCACCCATG
Organism: Pelobates cultripes; assembly: GCA_933207985.1. Classification (NCBI taxonomy): domain Eukaryota; kingdom Metazoa; phylum Chordata; class Amphibia; order Anura; family Pelobatidae; genus Pelobates; species Pelobates cultripes. The sequence goes on along the minus strand of OW240917.1, from coordinate 91,380,426 downwards.
AGAGTTGGGTGGGGGACCTATTGTCCTCCCCCTCAGCCCCCACCCATGAGAGTTGGGTGGGGGACCTAAAAGACAATGAGGGGTATTTATTGTCCTCCCCCCACGCCCCACCCATGACCGGCGGGTGGGAGCCCTAAATAAAAATAAGAGGGGACCTATTGTCCCCCTTAGCCCCTACCCATGAGCAGCAGGTGGGGGCACTAAAGTCCTCCTCCCCTGGCCCCCAGCCATGAGTGGCGGGTGGCACCTTAAAAGGCAACAAGTCATAAGGCAACAAGCCCAGACCCCACCCATAAGCGGCAGGTGGGGACCCTAAATAACAAGGGGGGGAACCATTGTCCTCCCCCTTGGCCCCCACCCACGAGCGGTGGGTGGGGCCCTAAATGACAATAAGGGGGAACCTATTGTCCCCCCCAGCCCTCTTGGACCCCACCCATGAGCGGCAGATGGGGTTCCCTAAATGACAAGAAGGGGGACCTAGTGCCCCCAACCCAGTCCCTACCCGTGAGCGGCAGGTGGGAACCCTAAATGACAATGGGGGGGACTGATTGTCCTCCCCCTTGGCCCCCCCCCATGAGCGGTGGGTGGGACCCTAAATTACAATAAGGGGAACCTATCGTCCCCACCTGCCCCCACCCATGAGCGGCAGATGGGGGCCCTAAAAGACACTGAGGGGAGGACCTATGGTCCACCCCTCTGGCCCCTACCCATGAGTGGCAGGTGGGGGCCTTAAATGACCATGAGGGACCTACTGTCCTCCCCCTCAGCCCCCACCCATGAGCGGTGGGTGGGGGCACTAAAAGACAATGGGGGGTATCTACTGTCCTCCCCCCCAGCCCCCACTCAATATACCACCCATTGTCTTTTAGGGCCCTAAATGAAAGGACCCTAAAAGACATTTGGGGGCCCTAAATGAAAATAAGGGGGTCCTATTGTCCCACTCGGCCCCTACCCATGAGCGGCAGGTGGGGGCACTAAAAGATGATAGGGTGGAGGACCTATTGTCCTCCTCCCCTGGCCCCCAGCCATGAGTGGCGGGTGGGGGCCCTAAAAACAACAAGGGGGTGATCTATTGTCCCCTCCGGCCCCCACTCATAAGTGGCATGTGGGGGCCCTAAAAAAATAATGGGGTGGAGGACCTATTGTTCCCCTTCCGTCCCCCACCTATGAGCGTCGGGGGCCGTGTAGGGGGGCAGGTCTTTTAGGGCCCTCACCTGCTGCTCATTGGTGGGGGCCTGAGGGGGGGCAATAGGACAAAATTTGGTAGTCTAAATTACAGGATGTTCGGGAATAGTAAAAGCAGGAATTGCGTGATCACGGTGGAAAGGGTGAATATTGTGGGAAAATTTCTTTGACCCACAGGAAGTGGGTCAGAGCTGGTCAAACGTAGGAAAAATACATAAGACAAAGTATGTCTCTACTTTGTCTTGTGTTTTAAAGAAAACTATATCAGATAGGAAAAAAAGAAGAACATATCCTAAGAGAGGAAGAGAAGAGGAAGTGATTAGAGAAAGGTAAGTTCGGCATGACAGTGCCGCTTTAAGTGTAACTAAATATTTCAAGCAAACTTTAATCTAATACTCTAATTAATTCATATTTGGAAACTTAATCTAAATATTAAGTTTTTTTTCTAAATTTCTAAATATTTAAATACCCAACATTTGAGACTATTGGTTCCCCTTTTAATCACTTTAACTCACTGTTGATGCACTATTTGATCATTGTGTGTTTTCTTGTGTATGGCGTGGTGTTATGCTATAAAGATTTTTTGTTTTATAAGTACTGCCTAGTAAATGACAATTCTGCATTTGGTAGTAATGATCTGAGAATTTCTTATCTTTTATTTATTATTCATCTTTTTGGAAGTTACTGCTTCTCTTGGGTTTCACAAGTGGGTGACTTGCGGCTTCCTAATATTGCACTTGCAGCGGAGATATGCCTACCTCATACTTGTGTTTTTTGAGTGCATTACTTTATTAAAATCTACTGTTTTAACCATATCACATTATTTTGGCTGTTCTTCTGTTTTACTCCATATATTGAAGAACTATATGACAGTGAAGGGGTTTCTCTACATTCCACCCATTGGGGTGATGTGCCTGATGACATTATCCAGTTTATGAGTTCTCTACTAACCCCCTCTTTTCACATATTCTGTATGTACTTTATTACACTATGTACAGTATTCTTTTCTTATAGATTTGTTTGGAGCTATATAAGGTTGTATATCTGTATTTATTTTAACTCATTTCATTTTATATTCACTGTTTTTGGAGTTTTGGTTTCCTTTTCACGTTTTTGTTTACTTTGTTGTTTTGGGGTGTTTATTGGTGAGGTAACACCTTGATTGTTATCACTCCATTTATCTCACTAATATTTTTTCTTCTCACTATAGTGATTTTTCGCTTTTTCATTTTAGGTAATATGTCTGACATTGCACAAGCCTGAACATGCTTGTTTTCATTTTTGTTTCTAAACTTTCTTTTGGCACGAGAAAAAAGGGGGATGGAATAGAATGATTGTTTTTTTTATTTTTCTTTGAATGGGGCAAATAGGGAGTCATGATGAACAAAAGGTCTGCCCAATTATGTGGGCTGTATCTCCTATCCAATCAAGAGGTGAAAAACAAACAACGATTGTGTAGCGTTACTTACCTTATCCAGGGGCCGGCCGCGGTCCTCTCTTCGAGCCGCGCGCGGCTCATCCGACGGCTTCAATAGGAAGGCGGGCAGTGACCGCGAGAAGTGGTCACGTGTCCCGCCTGAATCTAAGAGCGCGCCGCAAGTCTCGGGCGCGCTCTTAAAGAGACAGTGGGAGCCTAAATTGTCTCCCATTGGCCCCTGTCATGCCACACTCCCCATACATTAACCTTTTGGGGGTGTGGGTATGACAGGAGCCAATCACATTAGTTTAGAAGCTATTTAAACTTACCTCTCCCTTTACTCCCTGCCCTATCGTGGTTTCTGTTTCAGTTCCCTTTAGCGCTTGTTGTGTTCAGTTGTGTTTTCTTCGTATTGACTTTGGCTTTGTTTCTGACTACGTTTTCTCTTTATCCTTATCTGTTCCTTGTGGGCTTCTGCATCCCTTACCCGTTCCCGAGAGACCTTGGTCTAACCTATCCATGGATTTTATTGTTGAATTACCCCCTTCGAATGGTAACACAGTCATACTGATGATAGTAGATTGGTTTTCCAAGATGGCTCACTTTGTGTCTCTTCGCAAGTTGCCCACATCCAAGGAACTGGCTCTTATCTTCGCTAGAGAAGTATTTTGGTTACATGGTATTCCCGTATCTATTGTGTCCGATAGGGGTAGCCAATTTATTTCCAGGTTCTGGAGAGCCTTTTGTTCAGAAATGGGTATTTCTCTCTCATTTTCTTCCGCTTACCATCCCCAGTCTAATGGAGCTGCTGAACGTGCCAACCAGTCTCTGGAGCAGTACCTTCGTTGTTTTGTGTCTCACCATCAGGACAATTGGTCTGACCTGCTTCCTTGGGCTGAGTTTGCTCGGAATAACGCCACTCATGATTCTTCCGGCAAAAGCCCTTTTTACGTTGTCTATGGCCAGCATCCCGTTGTTCTTCTGGCTGCATTCTCCTCACAGGGCATGCCAGTTCTGGATGAGCATTTGGCTGGTTTGCGTAATACTTGGGAGCAGGTTCAGCGTTCTTTGGTGGATTCCGCTGCTCGCCAGAAGGCTCAGGCTGACAAGCATCGCAGAGCGGCTCCTTCTTATGTTGTGGGGGACAGGGTTTTGCTTTCCACGCTGAATATTCGCCTGCGGGTGCCTTCTATGAAATTGGCTCCCCGCTTCATAGGTCCTTATCGTATTCTGCATAAGGTTAATCCTGTTTCATATGCCTTGGGTCTTCCTAGGAATCTGCGTATTCCTAATGTCTTTCACACCTCGTTGTTGAAGCCTTACGTACGCAACCGCTATACCCGGCATTCTCCGCCTCCCCCTCCTGTCTAAGTGGAGGGTCATGAGGAATTCGAAGTTTCTGCTGTTCTTGACTCTTGTTACCTTAGGGGTCGACTTCAGTACTTGGTGCATTGGAAGGGTTATGGGCCTGAGGAGCGCAGTTGGATTTCAGCTGATGCTGTTCACGCTCCCCGCCTTGTGCGTTCTTACCATTCTCATTTTCCTGCCAGGCCTGGCCCTACCCACCCGGAGGGCGTGTCCTCGGGGGGGGGGGGTACTGTAGCTTTACTTATCTTATCCAGGGGCCGGCCGTGGTCCTCTCTTCGAGCCGCACACGGTCCTGCTGCTGCACTTGTAATATGTATATCTGAATGGTTATTTGCCAGATCCTATATCCCCTCTTATTCATATGTATTCTGTTTTATACAGATACATGTCAAATATAAATGTCAGATATATATGGCAAGTCAAACGTGTCCCGCCTGAATCTAAGAGCGCACCGCGAGTCTCGAGCGCGCTCTTAAAGAGACAGTGGGAGCCTAAATTGTCAAAAGGCTCTCATTGGCCCCTGTCATGCCACACTCCCCATACACTTACCTTTTGGGGGTGTGGATATGACAGGAGCCAATCACATTAGTTTAGAAGCTATTTAAACTTACCTCTCCCTTTACTCCCTGCCCTATCGTGGTTTCTGTTTCAGTTCCCTTTAGCGCTTGTTGTGTTCAGTTGTTTTCTTCGTATTGACTTTGGCTTTGTTTCTGACTACGTTTTCTCTTTATCCTTATCTGTTCTGTTTACCGTTGCTATTTTCTGTGTACCAGACTCTGGCTAGTCCTAGTTTACGCTGTCTCTCTGTGCCCTTGACTTCGGATCGTTCCTGACTCTGTCTCCTCTCATATACGTCGAGTCCGGCCATTCTAAGGTCCGGTAGACGTATCTCTCCTCTGTGTTGTCTTCTGTTTAGCTGAATCCTGCGTGAATCCTTCTTCCAGTGCTGTTCCTCATGTCCTCGTGGCTTGTTTAAATGCGCCCGGCATTTCAGATCACCTGTGCGCAGTTTTCTTCCGCTTACGTCACTTCCGGTATTTTCGAACGATGTCACTTCCGGTTTCGTCAGTTGGAACGCATAATGGAACACATACAGCGTTCCATCATTTCCGGTATCGGAAAAAACTTATGTTTTTCAAGAAAAGCTCATGATGAAAAGAGAAAGATTTATAAATACAAAATATCCAACAGATATAAAGCCAAAGAATAGTTCAAAGAATATTTGACTTGCCATATATATCTGACATTTATATTTGACATGTATCTGTATAAAACAGAATACATATGAATAAGAGGGGATATAGGATCTGGCAAATAACCATTCAGATATACATATTACAAGTGAACATAGCACTGAGGGCATTAGCTTCCTCGATTTATATGTATATATTGAAAATCAAAACTATTCAGACTAAGACCTTCTTTAAGAAAGTCGATGTCAATGGGTACATCGACACTTCAAGTTGTCATTATGGCCCATGGTTACATAATATGCCTAATAGACAATTTTTGCATATATATAAAAACTGCAGCGATCCCAAATTATTTGATGAACAGGCACAGTTTCTAAAAACTAGACTAGTCGAGAAAAATTATGATGCAAAGACTTTAGATAATTTTATAAATAAAACCAAAGAAAAAGAACGTAAGGATATTTTAACACAAAATAGTAAGATATCTAATGTGAAAAAGAAGGAAAGCTTCTCAAATATCCCAATCGTTCTAAATTATAATGAAAATGCCAAACAGATAAAACATATTATTAACAAATATTGGTACATTCTTAAATCAGATCCAACTCTTAAGAATATCATAGGAGATAAACCAACTATAGTATATAGAGGTGCAAAAAATTTGAAGCAACATCTAACGACCAGTTTTATTAAGGATAAAAAAGATAACACCAAATTTTTCAATATTGATCCGGGTTTTTATCTCTGTAAATCATGTGTCGCATGTAAAAAATTTTATTTAAAAAACAAAAAAAAACTCTTTTACTTCTTATCATAACCATCATACGTTCCCTATCCGTCAGGTTTTGACGTGTCATTCCACTAATGTCATATACCTCCTCTGGTGCCCATGTGGTCTGCAATATATAGGAATGACCACTAGAGCATTAAAAACTAGGATTGCGGAGCACGTGGGCAACATCCAGAGGGGGTATATGAAACATAGCGTTTCAGCACATTTTGCTGATAAACACAGAAGTGATCCATCTGTACTATCATTTATGGCTATTCTTAAAAAAGAAAAAAATTGGAGGGGTGAAAATAATGTAAAGGAGTTGGCAAAAATAGAGAGCAAATGGATCTTTGATGTAGATTGTTTATTTCCTAATGGATTAAATTTAGATTTAGAGTTTTCTCATTTTTTATATTAGTTTTTTTTATATTAGATATTTTTATATTTTATACATATTTTATTTATTATATTTTTTCTTTGATATTACATTTAATTTTTGCCTTTGCCCTATTATTTGCCAGCTCCTATATCTCCTCTTATTCATATGTATTCTGTTTTATACAGATACATGTCAAATATAAATGTCAGATATATATGGCAAGTCAAATATTCTTTAAACTATTCTTTGGCTTTATATCTGTTGGATATTTTGTATTTATATATCTTTCTCTTTTCATTATGAGCTTTTCTTGAAAAACATAAGTTTTTTCCGATACCGGAAACGATGGAACGCTGTATGCGTTCCATTATGCGTTCCAACTGACGAAACCGGAAGTGACATCGTTCGAAAATACCGGAAGTGACGTACGCGGAAGAAAACTGCGCACAGGTGATCTGAAATGCCGGGCGCATTTAAACAAGCCACGAGGACTTGAGGAAGAGCACTGGAAGAAGGCTACCAAGCCGAAACGTGTTTGCTGCTATTTATTATTTGATTGTAATTTTTACTCTTCTTTTATATTACTCCTTTGGTTTTTACAGCTTGGGTAAGTGGAAACCTTCTTTATATTATTTGTTATTGGGTTCCACTCCCTTATAACCAGGAGTTTGCTTATTATTTTTATCCTTTAATAAATATATACCTTTTTTACTACGGAATTTCTTCATCTATTATTTGGAATTTCATCAGCCTGAATTGGCACCCTTGAGCCTGCTATACAGAGCCTGGTACGGCACTGGTAAATGTGAGTGGTTGTCCACCTTCTATTTCATATACATTTGTATTATACAGTATACACTATGTTATGTTATGCATTTATATTTTGTAGACAATATTCTGCCATCCCTCAACGTTCAGGTTGTATTTTATGGTTGTTTTCTACCACTTCACTTGTTTTTGGGATTATTCCTCTTTATGTGGTTTTGATATATATTTCTTCCTATAGGACTCCAGCAATGCTTGAAGTTTCCTAGCAGCAGTTAGAAGTAGATCTTTAGATTTGAAGTAGTGGAATCAGACAATTGTATCCTTCAGTGTGTCGGCCGTGAAGCGTGGTAGTCGGGCCAGGTGTATTCCTCCACACCTTGTGCTATCATGTTGCACATAGGTATAATCTACTTAGAATACCTTGTCGCTGATCCCGTGGAATCTTACACTGTTCCACCTAGCCTGTTCCTCCATATCAGCTAGTTTGTGTTTTAGATTTTTTCCACTGCCTCATTAGTGGAAATTTTCAGTGTGTTCAGTCCAGTGCAAGTGTGTGAGCACTGTGTAGTGTTGTTAAAGTCAACCACAACAAAATTGAGGTATTAAATCTACTAAGCACAAACCCATTTTGCAACACAAACTCATATTTTTGCTGAATAAAATTGTGTTAGCTTACACAATACACAATCATTTATATCCATAATTCATTACAACAAGAAAAACAAACCCATATTTATCAATGTCAGGTACAAATTCCAAGATAGACTTGAGGGAGTTGCAGGGGTAGAGGGAATGGATCCTGTTCCTCAATCAACCATCAGCATAGCGTCATAGCTTCTGAGAGCTGAAACACCTCAGCTATGAGGACAGATAATACCTCTGCATGATCACGTGAAGCATTTTTCCTGAGTTTTTGGGTGTCCAAAATGATTTCTCTATTTTTTTTGGTTCCGAAATTCAGCTGCTGAGCCTAACTGCAGCATGAGCAAAATTCTGCCATCCTGAATATTTTTCTGCAAAGTTGTTTGGAAGAACGCAATATACCACTCTGCACAAGTATAGTTGCCACACAAGAAATGAACCTGTGTAAAATATTACAAGGGCCGGATATTATTAAGTGTGTAAAACTTTTTATTCCCACAACATGTCTTAAACCCCTTAATGACCAATGACGGTTCAGGAACGTCATCAGAAACATCTCCTTGATGACTGATGACAGTCCTGAACCGTCACAATTACTAACCTTATCGCCGCCCTTCCCCCTCCGGTGATCGGTGTTGCTCTGGGTCTGAACGGACTGCCTGACAGCCCAGACAGTCCCCCCTCATCAAATTAGGCCCCCGCAGACCATGTGATCGCTCTAACAGAGCGGTCACATGGCCGCAATAGGTGCCTGGGTATCTGCCTGCAGGGGGACTGCCCATGCTGACAGACAATCTCCCTGTTGCTGGAAAATATAAAATGTAAATCAAAAAATGTTAGTAACAATTCTCAGTAAATAAAAAAAAAAAAATATATATATATATATATATATATATATATATCTCATTATATATATACACACACACATATTACACACACACATTATATCTATATTTAATATGTATACATATCTTGTATATATGTCATACTAAGTGTATTTTTATATTAATATTAAAAAAACACAATTAAATTACACACGTGTATATATATATATTATATAAATACAAATAAAGTAAAAATAATAAAATTAAAAATAATTATATATATGTAATTTTATTCTAACTGTATTTTGATTTGAAATATATATATATATATATATATTCACCTCAAAATACACTTTGAATGAAATTATATATATCTATGTATATATAAATACAAATAATACAAAATATATATCCATATACATAATTACATAAATAACTTCATAAATATACACGTAGACTTCAAATATATAACTATGTATATATATTTAATTTCTACGTGCATATTTATGTAATATTTTTACATAATTAAGTAATTTTATTGATTGCAATTTGAGGGACCTGCCTGACAACCCAGGCCGAAAGTCCAAAGAAATGAATTTTCTAGCAATGTATTTAACACTGTAACTTTCCATGACACCCTAAAACCTGTACATGGGAGGTACTGTTTTACTCGGGAGACTTTGCTGTACACAAATATTAGTGTTTCAAAAGAGTAAAACATATAGCAATGATATTGTCAATGAAAGTGACATTTTTGCATTTTTCACACAAAAACAGCACTTTCACTGATGATATCATTGTTGTGATACACTTTACTGCTTTGAAAACACTAATATTTATGTTCAGCGAAATCTCCCAAATATAACAGTACCCCCCTTGTACAAGTTTTATAGTGATTTTGAAAGTTAGAGAGTAAAATATAAGGCTTGATCTTCATTTTTTTTTCAATTTGCCAGATTGGTTATGTTGCCTTTGAGAGCGCATGGTAGCCCAGGAATGAGAATTACGTTCAGTCTTTTTTAGTAGCCACTTAGTCACAAACACTGGCCAAAGTTAGCATTCATACTTTGGCCAGTGTTTGTGACTAAGTGGCTACTAAAAAGACTGGACATACCCCATATTGAATACCCTGGGTTGTCTACTTTAAAAAAAAAATATGTACATGTGAGGTGTGATTCAGAGATTTATGACAGATAACAGTGTTACAATGTCACTATTGATAAATTTTAAAAATATATATTTTGAAACAGCAATGTCCTACTTGTACTTAAAGCCCTATAACTGGCAAAAAAAAGCCTTTTTAAAGTTTTTAAACTCCGTACAAATTTTTGAATCTATTTAGCAGTTTTTTAAATTTGCTTTTGTAGATGAGTAAAAGATTTTTCAATTAAAAGTAAAAAACGTTTTGTTTTTTTAAAAATTCACCATATTTTTTATTTTTATTTTTAAAGTAAATTATATGACATGATACAAATAATGGTATGTAAAGAAAGCCATTATTGTCCTGAAAAAAACAATATATAATTTGTATGGGAACAGCAAATGAGAGAGAGGAAAATTACAGCTAAACACAAACACCACAAAAGTGTTAAAACAGCCCTGGTCCTTAACATACAACATGGCCAAAACAGTCTGGTCCTTAAGGGGTTAAAACATGAACAAAAAACTAAAAATAACACTGTGTATATCTAAGTAATTTACATTTTTAGACATCTATGAACAACAATTTATATACCAGGGCCCAAAATGTATACTCTTCACTAGCCATTAAAGGGACATTCCAGGCACCCAAACCACTTCTGCCCATTGGGGTGGCCTGGGTGCCAACTCCCACTACCCTTAACCCTGCAGCTGTAAATATTGCAGTTTTCATAAAGGGTTAACTCCTTCTCTAGTGGCTGTCTACTAGACAGCCACTAGAGGGGAACTTCCTGGTTTCAAGCACAGGCTTTCTGTGCTAGAGTGTCGCTCGACGTCCTCACGCTGTGTGAGGACCACCAGCGTCGCTCAATTCCCCATAGGAAAGCATTGAAAGCATTTTCAATGCTTTCCTATGGAGAGGTCTAATGTGCGCGCGGCATTCCCGCGCACGCGCGTTAGGTCTCCCCCGCCAGCGGGCGCGCATGCGCGATCGGTCTCCTCTGTCGGATGAGCGTGGGCGGACCCGAAACCACTACCGAGGGACATCGGCGGGGGTCTCAGGTAAGTCACTGAAGGGGTTTCACCCCTTCAGCAACATGGGATGGGTGGTGGGAGGGAGAGGGTACCTGCAGTGCCAGGAAAACGGTTTGTTTTCCTGGCACTGGAGTGTCCCTTTAACAAGTGAAAATCCAGTCCTGGCTAGTAGAATTTTACCACTCATTAGTGTGCCAGGTATCCTCCAGACCTGCACTAGTAATTTTTAGGCCTGGCTATAATTATTTTATATTATTTACATACTAACAATTCATACACATTTACCGGTAGTCCTCACTTTGCGACCTACCTACATAATGACAGCTCGGACTTACGACCAGCTCTAGCTTGGGGATTCCCCACGTTAGAGAGCTGGTCTATGTTTGGGGAATTTATCTCAAACATAGGTTCAAGGGATTCCCTGATCTGATGTGCTGGTCTCGGTTCATGGAATTTTATTGAGGGGTCTTTTTTTTTTCTACAGCAGTGAGAAGCCACAGGCTGCTCACTGTTTAGTAGACATACCCCTACTTGTGGCATAGCATTATGGAGATTTTAAACTTCCTTATGCTAGTATGGGGGTCATATTATCCCATAGAAAGAGGGCAGATATGAGGGGGTTCTTGAAGTGGCAGAGAGCACAGTTCCTTGTTGCTTCTATTTTTACATATTAGAAGGAGGAGGCTGCAAGCCAGTAGCTCTCTCCTTGTAATAAACTAAAGGAATGAACAAAGATAGAATTACATTTCTTTTATCGTTCAATGTTTGAAATTAATATTTATTAATTCGTCTTTCTTCTGAATGAACGGATAGCCGAAATTCCTGTCCGAATATCGGTGGACAACAGCAAATGCCCAAGTATTCAAGTAGGCGTGCTCTGTGTAACGGAGTCTTACCTGATAGAGAGTCCAGCTCGCAGAGTTATACGCTCACCCTTGCAAAGTAGACACAGACCAGGGTGACCAGGTAAGACGCCACCTGGCCTGTGAGTCTGTGCACGGGGGCTTTCCAGGAAAGGTGCTCCAAGACTCAGTACAGCAGGGATAAGCAGAAGCGTGGTCAAGGGAAGCCAAAATCAGGGAAGCCAGAGGTCAGAGTAGTCCAGGAGGAAAGCCAAGGTCAGAAGCCGGAAAGACAAGAATCACTGGAACGCAGGTACAGAGTAACAGGAACCAAACAAGAGAACCAGAGTCAATGAACTGACACCCCTCCCAGGGTGAGGCAGGCTTTTATATCCTGTTAATTAGGATCAGATTCAGCTGGAGAGTTACTGACAGATCAGAGCCTTTGGTGAAGTCCAGCCCCCTGGTGCTGCAGGCAATACAAGAATAAACAGGGAGTTATCCAAAGTCCTGAAATGGCTCAGAGGAAGAACAGCAGGATATGGTCCAGAAGAACCACAGTTCAAATCCCCTATCGGGCGCTTCCAGAGCGACCACGTCTGGCAGACTGGATGTCACGGCGTGGACCGTGACAGTACCCCCCCGTCAAGAACGCCCTCCGGGCGTGAACAGGCTCTTCCTGGAAATGGTACTCTTCATCTTCAGTATCAGTATCACTAAGATAGTCTTTGTAATCAAAGTCTACAGACTGGGACTTTATGGTACCAGTTTCGGGTGCTATAGGGGAGGCATTTGCAGCTTTCAAAGCTTTTTCGAATATTTCTAGGTCTTGTTTACACACAACTGTGCCATTTGAGGCATAGGTGCAGTCAGGAGGCAGAACTGTTTTGGCAAGGCAGGAAGTGGTGATGGTGCTTGCTTGAACAGAAGTGTTATCAGGAAGAGGTCCAAATTTTTCTAGAGCAAGAGGTGAAGTTTCCACAGTGGTACTGGTAACATTAACGGTATTGGTTTGGGTACCCTTTTGTGTCACAGGACGGGGACAGTTCTGGCAGTGTCCAGGCTGTCTTGCTGGGATGACAGGGTAAGTCCATATGGCACCAGACAGAAGGGGTCTTGGCCTAGGTGGACGAGTCTGGCAGACTGGATGTCACGGCGTGGACCGTGACACTCTGTAATTTCACTGTGCTATGTAGTGTGGACAGATGACTTGTCTCACATGGCCTACATCCTCCCACACTAAGATGCGGGCGCTTTTGACCTACATCTGCCCGTGATACTAAGATAGGGCATCTACTACCTACATCTGTGACAATACTGCTTAAATATTGTCCGTGGGTATTCTTTAAACATAACTTGCACCACTAAACTGCTTCACTAAATGCTAGGACTCATTTTTTGGTAGCGTATACAGAATATACTGAGCTGATATCTGGTTACTATATGATATTCTATCCATCCAGTCTACTGGCAAAACCTCTTATTAGTAGTTACTCTATATAGGACAATGAACAGCCATATCTTGTGAGATAACCTAGCTTCTTTCTTGGCAACTCAACAGAACTCAGACTCTGTTTAATGTATCCAGATCCAGCTTACATAGATCACAGCATACAGTAAAATAAACATTGCACATACATTTGCACCAATGGGAATACAGAATAGGGCACAGGAAAGGAACTACAAAACTATTCCTTACACTAGTTCCTCACCCCCTGCACCCATACACCTTGACAACAAAAGGTTATCTTGATTGGACCCACTGTCCCTTCAGAGAAATCTCTGGTTACATCAACTCAGCCCTTTGCTGTAGTAGATAGAGATGCCTATGTACATGGAAAACAGTCACAAAAATGGCACCATGAGCTTGTGCCAAACAAATCATGCCATCTATCACAGATCGTTAGGAAAAAAAAAGAGTTAAAAAAGGTAAAACTGGGGACCTAGGGGCATTAGTAGGGAGATTAAAATAAATGGAGGGGAGGGGTAAAAAGGGAGAGGTTAAAAAAACTGGATGAGGCCATGACAGTGCCGCTTTAATAGATCCTCCACCCTTTGGCCACGAGTGAGATAGACAGTGCAAGGAGATGGACAGTGACCTCTCTAACCACATTATTTACTTTTAGGCCCCCACCCAGTGCCCATGGGTGGCATGAAGGGTACCTGTATTTTTATATTATCATTGACCACCCTATGCACGTTTATTTAATAATTAACAGGTTCAATAAAAAGGACAATAATGTGCATTTTTGTCTATTTGACTTTAATGCCAGATGCTGTAAGCATCTTAATATGTGATGCACAATGCTCATATAAAAGAAGATTTCAAAATATCCTTGACATCAGTCACCTTGCACAATCTTTGGCACACTTCCATATTGTTTTCTCACAGTGAGGTGAAAATAGAGGCTGCATTTGAAGAAGATAGATTGTAACACAGAAAGATTATAATCTCGGGGTGAGTAGATAAATTACTTCTTAATGTTCCTTTTTTTTTGTATGACAGGTTTCTGCAATCATTTAACCTATCAGATGAAATGTAAAATTCTTGTTGATGACACGTCCGCTGTAAAACTATATCGATATATTTCTTGAGAAAATACACAAAGAGGTTAATTCATTGCAAAAAACATTTTTATATTCGCCTTTCTACCCCTCAGGATTTTTGTAAAAGTTTTATAAGAATGAAAATGGAAAGGAACAGAGATACTATATTGCACAGTATAAAAAGTATAATACATAATCAACATAACTAAAAAACACAATCAGAAAAAAACTGGGAATTCTAAGACAATCCCATCATGATTTTCTAGATGATCCTATTCTACAGGACAATATGTCCAGTGTGTTCTTCTTATATAAGCTAAAATTCTTATTATATATCTGTTTTATTTTAATTAGCATTTTTTCTTCTGAATGAGTGTATTTAGGTTAACCTTAACATGCTATTCATAAGTACTCTCACTGATTGATTACATGAAGAATTTGTATCATTAATGCCTTCCAATGGTCCACCATAGACAAGATGTATAGTATGGATTTCTATGAATATGAAATTTGAAATGTTTCCATATGCATACTTTGAGTTAATTTTAAATTGCAAACACTACACTATTAAGTTAATGTTCTTAAAATTTTGTAACTCACGAGAAACAACTAAAGGTCTCTGTTTAGCCCAACACAAAACACTATAAATGGAGTATTGCTAATCTAATCAGCAATGCACCATTGATGCTCTTTGAAGAAAAAAAGATCTGCAAAAAAAAAATTATAATATTCCAGAAGGGCTACTTCAGCAGAATATTATGCACCCATACATTCCAACTGTGATTGCTAGATAGGATTTCAAATACCCAGCTGGAATTTAACAACACAGAACCAGGCACCAGATGGCTATTTTCTCTACAGTCCGACAGCTGGGTCCAACCTGCACAGCTGGTCTTCCAATTTGAATGATAATAATTGTGTTGCAAAACCACGTAATAAGAAAAAATATGTTTGCAGAGAGGGTGATGAAGACTCCATCACACGGTTCTTTACAGTTAATGCACAGTATACACGGTTGATTCATATTCTTAATATTTTTTCCGGCCAATTGGTTTTGGCTGGTTTAGGTGCTATATAGAGTAAAACCAATGCTATGTAAAACTGACATCTCTCTGGGCTAATGGTCCTTCTGGGTAATTATCATTGTAGATTTGCCTTAAAAACAGCAAAATACAGTACACTTGAGCTTCTGTTTTGGAGCTCTATCATGTTTTAATTGGCCATTATAAATTGGTTTCCAACTAGGCTGGGAAGCTTTGAAAAGTAATTTGTAGGAAAGTTACATAAGCTTACAATTTAAAAACACATTTCAAATATCCTATTTTTTTTCCACATAAATAAAAAATAAGTAATTTAATAGTCAAAGAAATTATTGTTATTAAGGCATATTATCTATTTTTTTCAATGTTTTTTAATAAATACAATATATTGGTACTGTTTTTAGAATACAACTTATGTTGATTGAAACAGAAAATAAATATTTAAACGATATATATTTAACTAGCATTATGTACACCTCTTTTTCTAAATCAGGTTTTTCAAACAGCATATCTTAACGGTAGAAAAAAACACTGTTTTTAGACATGGCCCTACATAAATAGTCATTAGAATCAGATCTAATAAGCCAGGTATTGCACGCATGCTATATATGTATAAATGCAATGAGAAATAAAACACAATTTAGAAATTAGGTCTAATGTCCTGAATTGCTTTACTAAGATCAGTGTTTTAAAAACAAGATATAGCTCTTTAACACTATCCTCAAAGGGAAAATCTTGTTTTAAAAAAAACTAAAATTTCTAATGCACTTAAGGCAGTTAAAAATATATATACATGTATTAGTTTTTCATAATGAATGAGCTAAGAAGTCCTTAGAACCCTTTTTCGTCTACATTTTTTGCAACTGAGCTGATAAATTCCTTTTTGTCAAGCATTAACTTCCTTCTTGATGCTGGTCAGTGTCTATTATGGACACAGCAGATTTAGAAGCTACATAAAAATAGATATTATTAAAAAAAAACAAAAAAAAACATAACATTATTAAATAAAGATATTTTACAAATAATCGATCTTTTACAAATTATATTTTAAATAAAAGTCTAAAGAAAAGAAAATACTCACATAATATTTCCCAAAATGTGCTTTTCTGATTTTTATTTGTAATGTTGGAATGTTTCTTTGTTATTTTAGATTTAAGGTCCCCACCACTTCTCTAAAAAAACAAACAAAAAAACAAGTTACCTACCTTTAATCCAGTGATAAGAAAATCCTCTCACTGAAGTTGGGTTCCACTTCACCACTAGTGATGATCTCCTGGCCAATCCAGTGCTTTTCAAGGAGATGCATCGAGACACAATTCACATGTTCGGCAATCCCTGTGATCTACCAGCAGAACTTATCATAGAGAAACATTAAAACTAGTGATTGTTCAAAGCGGAAGGTAACCCTTCCAGTTTGCCAGCAATTAAGACTAAGACACTTTATAATGTTTTTGCCTAGGGTGGCACCAGTAGTCTTATCTCACTGCAACTGGTCACACTTGCAACTAGTAAAGCCATTAAACTGACAAACAAAAAGGGTATTTTGATGACCACAAAAGGCCTTAGTGGTAGTGACATACCCCTTGTTTTTCAACTTATGGTCCACACACCGTAGGGATATAGCCAAAATAGGAAAGGGTACATCAAAGGTAAAACCTGCTTCACTACAGACTGATAGCAAGATCCAAGACCTCCCTGACCAGACCTGTGCCCAGTCATTATAACCAGGAAGCATGTGGACTGCACCTCCTATGCATGCAGATCACATTCTTCACTTCTGCACTGTCCCAGTGCTTATATGTTATTTAGAACACTGCAGTTGGTTAACCATCAAAAGCCATTAGGGAAAGCCTGAGTGAACAGTGATCTGCCTTTCACTGAAGCACCATGAAGTAAGCACCTGGTAAGGAGTAGATAGTAGGCTTTCCCATAGGACCACCAGAGAGCATACCCCACTCCTTGAAAGGTAAACAGGAGGGGACAACATCCGAACTAGGCCAACTGATGCCAAGTGGGATACTGAAAGAAACCATTCATGGTTACAAAGTGAAAACCTAGACCTGCTTGACAACTACTACAACAGCAGATCCAACGAGAGCATAAATGGGAATTATGGATGAACAATAGACCATAATCTATTCGAACATCAAAACAGCTAGTTACTAATTACATGATGTTTGCACATAGTCAAGAGGAAACTAGTGTCACAACTAAAATTAGATGGACTACACAAATGAACACACATGAGCCATGTTCCTAAGTTAAGAGAGTTTTTTTTTCCCTTTGGTAATTGTAAGGGATTTAGACAGGGAGTAACAAGGTGAGTTTGGCAAGGTGATCAGGGTGAGTGTGACAGAGTTAGGGGGTGAGTGTGACAAAATGAGTAGGGATGGATGTGGCAGGGTGAGTGTGTGAGTGTGCAGAGTCGGGGAGTGAGTGTGACAGTGTCAGCATGACAGATTGAGGGGTTGTGTATTACAGGGTGTGTGGCAGGGTAAAAATAGTAAGTGATACAGGGTTGATGGGTGAGTGTGACAGGGTGAGGGGTGGTGAATGTAGTAGAGTGTGTGGGGGGAGTGGCAGCATGTGGGAAGACTGTTATACACAGTCTTCCCACACTGTTATGCCTTTTATTTATTTATATAATGTTTACCTCCCTCCTGAGCTGTGCTGGCTGCAAGGTACCCCTCTTGACATGTGCGGCTACACAACTCTCCCATAGACTTGGCCTGAGCTAAGGGCCAGGTTGGGCGATCTTTTGATCTGTCTTGACGTTTGATGAGGGTCCATCCAGAGCCCGAGGCCCAGGCATGGGTCCACCTGGGGCTACTTGTTTGGGTTACTCTGCTGCTGCTAGTAGTATTAGACAATGACAAATTGCTTCAATCTGCACATCTTCTTCAACCAGCACGCCTCTCTTTTGCTGGAAATCTTGATCTGTGTTAATAAGTCTGTCACTTCAGTGTGCCAGGCTGTTGTGTTGGAGTGCCACTTTCACCTTAATCCGAGGATCACACAGGAAATCTAGCACCAGCTCAGGACAATTAATTTGCTCACATGAGCATTGAGAAGATTGTTTAGTTGACCACAGCTGCTACATCTGTGAGGAGCATGCCAGGAATTGGCATTCATCATGTTTAAGGGGTGTCTGGATAATGGTATGAGCTGTCCTAAACTGGCATTAGTGTGGCTTCAAGTTTCTTTTAAATCCCTAAACAGAAAAAGAATTTACACTAACTGCCTGTGATGTATTTGTTAGTGACTGTGTACAGCTGTATGAGTGTTTGTGTGGGAATCCATGTGGTTTTGTGTGTATCTGTGAAATTTAAGACATGCTGACTTGCGGTACAGGGCTGCCATTAGGTTGTAGTTGCACTTGGGGCAAAATGTTGACGGTTCTCCCCTGCCCAATATCATAGAGTCTGTGCCCAAATAACAAAATCCAGCAACTTTAGCTTAATAAAGCAGTCTCATAGCTCCATTCTCTGCCATGTAGGAGTTAAATCACTTTGCACACTCCCTGGATGTGACTTGCACAGCCATCCCACCCCCCAAATATCATTTCATCCTCAATTATTGCATGTTTCTCTGTTCTCCAATTTTGATTAAAATGGTGGGAGTTCACAGTATGGCAGGTTACTCTGTTTCACATATTCCAAGAAAGTGGGGATACAGAATAGTTCGCACTGCCTGACTCACACCAAGCAAACACAATCTTCCATTTGCAGATACTCCTGTAGCTTGTTAAAGCAGAGAACCACTATAAGCACCAGAACTTCCGAAAAGTCAATGAACTCTGTTACAGAGCAAAGAACCATAACATACCCACCACACAAAAAAAAAAGTAATCAGTCATCACGTTCTGAGTCATGCTACAATGAAAACAAAAAAACCATTAAGATAAACAGGCATAAAGACCAGCATTAGAACCCCCGAGTTTGTAAGACCCTGGGCAGAGAGATACATTGTGGCTAATTGTGTATGTTCTATCTGACACAACACGTGACGCAGTCCGCCCAGACGCGTAATCTCCTTCTGCGCATGCGCCTCTGTTTCCGGGTTTTTTTTCATTGCCATGCAAGCTGCAAACTGCAAGCAGTGTCTGCTGTGGGTCATAGCGACTGTAATCGGCATTGTGAGTCCCGAGCCCACGGTGCGGCCGCTTGTCATCAACACATGGCCATTCACAAGGGCGGCAGAAGCAGGTGAAGAACTAAAACACAATTCTTTGCTTCCAGCAGTGGCAGCGCGCTTTGCTCTGCTCATAGCAGGTTTCATCCCAAGTTTCAATAGCTGAGTATCTTCCTGATGGACAGCCGTCTGGGTCTGATCATTGAATGTCAAGGGTCCATAGCTGCTCTTCACGCAAACTAGCAAAGTTTCCATGGAGGGAATGTGCAGGGAGAACTAGTTCTTGATTGGTGATTGGCATATGTGATAAAGGAGGAAGAGCATTTCCTTGTCAAAAAGTAACTGCCCAACAAGACATTGGTTATTGTTAGTTACAAAAAAAGTACATTTTAGGATGTATTAAAGAGCCTGAAACAAGCTAAAATGCATTACTAATCGGTTTATATCTTTTAGTTGTAGTGGCATTTTTTGTGGAAGACAATTTAAAGGCAAACTGTAGGGTAAACATTAACACCAATTGTTAAGCATTATATAGATGATTTATTACAAAATACCACAAACTTCCAGACAAATCGGTGCTTGGCGAGTCTGCCTGCATCTGCAGGAGGGACAGCCTCTCGCAGAACTTCGACAAAATTAGAGAGACTTTATAGTCACCAGAGCCACTGCATCTTATAGGAACACTATAGTCACCTAAACAACTTTAGCTTAATGAAGCAGTTTTAGTGTACAGATCATGCTTCTCAGGTTTCACTGCTCAAGTCACTTCCATTTAGGAGTTAAATCACTTTGTTTCTGTTTATGCAGCCATTGTCACACCTCCCCTTACTCTGATTGACACAGCCTGCAGGAAAAAATCTAGTTTCACTTTCAATCAGATGTAATTTACCTTAAAGAATTGTATCTCTATCTCTTTAATCACATACAGGAGGCTCTTGCAGGATCTAGCAAGCTATTAACATAGCAGGGGATAGGAAAATCTAAATTAAACAGAACTTGCAATAAAGGAAGGACAAACTTTAGATGACTCTTTACAGGAAGTGTTTAGGAAGACTATGCAAGTCACATGCAGGGAGGTGTGACTAGGGTTCATAAACAAAGGGATTTAGCTCCTAAATGACAGAGAATTGAGCAGTGAGACTGCAGGGACATGATCTATACACCAAAACTGCTTACTTAAGCTAAAGTTGTTTTGGTGACAACAGTGTCTCTTTAACCCCTTAAGGACCAATTGTCTGGAATAAAAGGGAATCATGACATGTCACACATGTCACGTGTCCTAAAGGGGGTTAAAGGAACACACCATTAAAACACTTTACCCCCCGCAACTAGTTAGCAGATATACCCCAAAGAAAGTATGCATTTTACCTGCATTTTTGGGGGGAAATATGAAAAAAAATCTTGCAAAAGCTGCAGCTTTTGCAAGTACTCCCATATATCCAAGGTCCAGGGGAATAGACCAATGAAAGGCTTCTCATTGAGAAGCCTATATGCTGAATACACAGTAGGACATGCAATCACTGTTTTCCCAGTGCTTCTCAATGAGCTGTACTACAGCCTTTGAAAAAAGGAGTCAGGCACACTTTTATAGAGTAACAAAAAATTGACAGATTAGAGACAATAAACGACTTTAGCAAGCTGAAATGCTCCCTGTGTCTGGAGTGTTCCCTTAAAAAGGAAATTACCTAAAATGTAAGCTCTGTTTTTTCTAATTTAATTCACCATATCCATTTACATAGTGGCTAATTTTCTGGCTTTCCATTTGCAGCAACACATTTTCACATGTTCAATAGACCAAATATTTTGTGACCCATCAATCTTCCAATACGTTGCAGCTTACTCTTATTTAATTGTATTCTTCAGGTAGTGTTAACGTTTGCTTTAAAGGACCACTATAGTTTGTTTTCCTGGCACTATATAGTCCTAGGGTACCCCCCCTCCCTTAGGGCTCCCCTCCTGCTGGGCTGAAGGGCTTTAAAACCCCTTCAGCCACTTACCTTAATCCAGTGCCACGCTCTCTTGGTGCTGGTGACCTCTCCTCCCTCTCCGATGTCAGCTCCTGAGTGGAGCCAAATGCCCATGTGCCGCCAGAGCTGTGCACATTCAAACTGCCCATAGGGAAGCATTACTCAATGCTTTTCTATGGACGTTCTGCGTGCTCAATGCGATTTACGCATTGAGTGTAGCGGAAGCGCCTCTAGCGTCTGTCAGGAAGACAGCCACTAGAGGTTGTATTAACCCTGCAATTCTAAACATAGCAGTTTCTCTGAAACTTCTATGTTTACAGCTGCAGGGTTAAAACCTGGGGGACCTGGCACACAGACCACTTCATTGAGCTAAGTAAGTCAATATGTAATATGTAAGTCAATATGTTTTCAGCATGGAACGTGTTGGAACTTGGTGGATCTGCTCTGGATGCTGTAGAGAAAGGATGCACACAATGTGAAATCGATCAGTGTGATGGCAGTGTAGGTTATGGAGGAAGCCCTGACGAATATGGTGAAACCACTTTAGATGCCATGATTATGAATGGGTAAGTACTTTTTTAACAATCCGCTTGGTATGGGGTATACAATCCGTACATAATAATGTGATGTATAAACCTTTTTAATAAAATATTTTATTTAAAACATTCTTATGATACAACAAATACTTTTGTATATTTATTTTAGTAACACAATGGAAGCTGGAGCAGTTGCTAATCTTAGACGGATAAAAAATGCTATAGGTGTGGCGAGAGCTGTGATGGAATACACTAAACATACATTTTTAGTTGGAGAGTCAGGTATGTAAATCAGTGTAAAAGTTAATCTGAATTCTGGTGGATAAACAGGTACAGGGTGAATGAAGCCAACCTTCATAAAGGGACACTCCAGACCCCATCACTTCCATAATCTGGAAAATAAAAATGTCCTGGTATCTGGAAGAAACAATTGATCCCCTCACAGCTTCCATACTGAAACTTGTACATTTTCTTTAATTATGCTTCTACAAGGGTCTACGTTCGGCTTCCATGAAGTTATAGACCTTTTCAATAAGTTTCTTCACCATTCTGGATTTGGCGTTGCAGCCTTTAGTTTTGAGATTTCTTAGAGCCATTTGTAATCTATGTGAACCCCTATCTGAGCCTTTAATCTCATGCAGTGTTATAATCCTGCCATGGAAAACCCTGTTTTTAGTAACAATTACCTCAATTAAGAGACTGCGAGAGTTACAAGCACTGGTGCATTGGGAACCATACCTTGTCTTCCATTTGGATAAAGTCATCCCAAGACTCCAACCTTTCTTTAGACCAAAGGCTGCTTCTACTATTAACATCAATCATAATTTCAATATATTTTACACACCTTTTAATTCATTTACCTATAGCCTGGGTAACCTAAGTATATAGCATATTTTCTCATCATTATGTTTTATCTTGTATGCTACAGTTAAGTTTTACCATTCCCAGTTCATATTATTGGATTGTTTACTTATTTTTTTCATTTCATTGTTTGTTTCTGCTTGACTAACCCTCACCTAAAATGTGCATAGATGCATCGCTTTAATCCTTAGCTTTATTGCAGGCCTATCTGACCATAATATATCTCTCTCCCACAGCCTGAGTTAAAAGATACCCTGCTTTAGATAAACACCTAGGGCTTTTTACCCCGGCTCACACTAAGCAAGCCAGTAACCATATGAAGCTCATTCCGGTACCCTGTCATTTATCCTCTATTTCCAATGTTCCTTGTGTACTTTGGAACACCCACTCTGTCTACGGCAATCTAAAATCTACAGATATACACAACCTCTTCATTTCAAAATCTCTCACTTTACTAGCACTCACTGAGACTGGCTGTCCCCCTCTGTTACTCTTAGTGCAACTACTGCTTCTTTAGGCTTTGGCGGGCTACAACTATCCCACACTCCCAGACTCAACCACTATAAAGGAATTGGTGTAGGCATCCTTCTCTAACCCTCAATGTACCTTTCAGCCATTCTTACCTGCCCCTGCCTTATCTTTTCCTTCATTTGAAGTTCACACTGTCCGCCTATATGAGCCCAATCCTTTAAGAATCTCCACCATTTATTGCCTCCTGGTCATCCTAGCTTATTCATTGAATTCTATTCTTCCTTGCGACACCACTTTCTCTCCCCTAGCACTCCCTTATCCTTGGGAACTTTCATATCCCCAATCAACAACCCTTACTTCAATGATGCCTCTCGACTGCTCTCAGTAACCTCCTCCTTCCGCCTCACTTAAAGGACCACTGTAGTGCCAGGAAAACATACTCGTTTTCCTGGCACTATAGTGCCCTGAGGGTGCCCCCACCCTCAGGGACCCCCTCCCATCCGGCTCTGGAAAGGGGAAAGGTGTTTAAACTTACCTTTTTCCAGCGCTGGGCGGAGAGCTCTCCTCCTCCGATCCTCCTCCTGGGCTGAATGCTCACGCGCGGCAAGAGCTGCGCGCGCATTCAGCCCGTCGCATAGGAAAGCATTTACAATGCTTTCCTATGGACGCTGCGTGCTCTCACTATGAAAATCACGTGAGAAGCACGCAAGCGCCTCTAATGGCTGTCAATGAGACAGCCACTAGAGGAAATAGGGGAAGGCTTAACCCATTCATAAACATAGCAGTTTCTCTGAAACTGCTATGTTTATAAAAAAATGGGTTAACCCTAGAAGGACCTGGCACCCAGACCAATTCATTAAGCTGAAGTGGTCTGGGTGCCTAGAGTGGTCCTTTTAATGGTCCAACTCAGGGCTCCACAAATCCAGGGGCCAGGTCGCCATGTTATTCAGCCCATTTAGCTGCGAGGGAGAGTAGAGCCAGCCAGCTGAGGCAGAGTGGAGCCGGGCAGTGAGGTAGCAGTAATCTTCAAGCTCTTCTTGCTGTGATCCCGGGAGCCAGGATATGATGTCACCACAGCATCACTATACAGTGAGTGAGGAAGCAGAGCAAGAGGAGCTTGACAATTACAGCAGCCATACTGGATCCCCATACTGGACTCCCGCTCTTCCAAAGATAGGGAGTTTGGATGGAATTATATAAAAAAAACAAAAAAAAACAAATGTGTTATAATTTATGAGTGTGTGAGAGAATGTGTGTGTATCTGCCAGTTAGTGTGTGTTTGCGTATCTGTCAGTATGCATTTGACTGTTTAGGTGACTGGCTCCACTCCTCTTCTCAATCTCTGATCTCGGCCAAGCCAATGCTTTCCCAAAGACAATAAAGCAATACATATAAAATAGTTCATACAAGTTGTAGGTAATTTTCTATTGTAATCTTTTTGTAATTTCCAGAGAAGTGAATTTCCCTTTTAAATCACTTGGATTCTGGTTTTGGGGTTTTAAGTAAATAGAACCAGATGTAGAATGCAGTATTTTAAGTGAATAGAACCAGATCTAGAATGCAGTATTCAAAAGAAACAACATTTTATAAATTTCATAACTATACATTTCATTTTAGCATCCTTGTTTGCGCAAAGCATGGGTTTTCCAAGTGAAGATTTAACAACCAGTAAATCTATTTCTATTTATTCTAAGTGGCTTGACCAGAATTGCCAACCAAACTTTCGAAAGGTATGTGACCGTCAAAACCTTTTTAGATATAATTTTATTCTTGTTAAATTGGAATCATTTAAAGAAATATCCAGCATTTGTTTGAGTTGTAATTTTTCAATAAAAAGTGTGAAGTCTGTTGATGTATAATGTACTGACAGCATTTTCACACACTCTACAAATGAAGGCAGTGCTTAACTTTACACAAACTTATTAAATGCATCTGTGACTTGCTCTTGCCAGTAACCTCAAACATTGGATTTAAATTGTGGCTACAAGTCACTGCATTCGTAGTGCAGGAGTTCCGTTCACAGTAAGAAGCTTTCAGTTTAGGCAACGGATTTATTGACCTTATTAATAAAATTAATTGCTGCCAAATGCTAAACTTAAATTTAATTAAACCCACAGTGGCCTGTAGTTTAGGGGATAGCCTTTGCACCTACTGCAAATAATAGACACATCATGATTGGCTGAACAACTTCATGATTTGTACAGATCTTATTGGATAAGTTCCAAAGCCTGGATATATTTAGTTTATTATTCATGTTTCTTAATGCAAAGAAAAGTAGGGGTTGTCTCCAACCTAAAATATCTCCCTCCCACTTTTGTAACACCCACAAGTCAAAATCTTCCCATGCTCCGTCCAGTTGGGTTAAGCAGAGCATTACTCTCCCATGATGCCGATTTCTTGGCTTAGAAGCCAGAATGCTTGTCTTTGAATGAAGTGATGTTAGCCATTACATATCTATACTGTGTAGCCAGGGCTAGCAAAACCAGCAAGGGAGCTACCATAGCAACTTCAGCACATTCGCTTCTACTGCTTTCCTTTTCAATCAATTGCTTGGCATAGTGTCTATTCCAAAGAACTGATTGACAGGTGTAAGAAAAAAATATTTTTAAATAGGTTCTTCTCCCGATCTTTACATTTACTAGTGAAATTATGATGCTCTTTAAAAAGAGCAAAACCAGTTTTGGGCATGACAGGTGCCATTTGTCACTCTCACACATATTTAAATATACCACATCAGTTATATATATTTATATATATATATATATATATCCAACTGGCAGCACACTACACACACATACCTACACAAACATACATTCATACAGGCACCTGTGTTGGCAGAGAGTAGAGGTAAAACATCGTCCCAAGCATCAGATGAGAAAGAAGGCTGCCTTGTAACTCTGTTATGAGATGAACTTTTAATCACAAAATTCTTGAGTTGGGGCAGAGTACCTGACCACCACTGACCAGCATTTCTGGGCAGAGGTAAGAGGTCTCCTCTATTGTCCTGTGTGTATCTACTTTCACGGTCTTTACAATCTGGAAACCATTTCTCCTGCAGGTAATGCAACAGACGAGATAAACATAGTTAGAAGGTATACGATTGTAATGGTTAATGATATGATCATCCCACCTAAACTATAAGAGACACTGCATTAAAGGGACACCATAAGCACCAAAACAACTTTATCCTAGTGGAGTGGGTTTGGTATGTAGCTCATAACTCTGCAGTCTCACTGCTCCGTTCTCTACAATTTAGAAGTTAAATCGGCTCTAATCACACCTCTCAAGCATATGGCTTGCACATTTCCTGCTAGAGCCTACAGGAAGCATCCTGTGTGTGAATGTTAAGTTAGGAAAGCAGCACTCGCTCATGTGACCACACCACCCCAATATCTTATCAAACTGGCACCCACCTGTTATATAGGCGAAAACCCGCACACCGCTTGACAACCTGAGCAAAATTTTAATGTTGATGCTTCTATTTTGGCTTATCGCAGCTACCTCTTGCCCCCTCATTAAAAAAAATATGTGCAGATAAATCTAATGCCACTGTTATGCTGAGTGTTTCTCTACCCTTGCACATGCTGTTGTGGCAGCGCAATATCATTATCTATGCACGGCCAAAATAAAGAATTTTAAAAATAAAATTAACAAAGCAGGAGATAAAAACTTGTATAGTGAACATGCTGTGCTGATTAAAAATGAAATATTATTTTCATGCAGGCTGTCAGTCACAGCCAGAAGATGTTTGGCCAAGTCTGCATAAACAGAAACGGTGATTTAACTCCCAGGTGGCAGAGAATTGAGCAGTGACACTGAAGGAGCATGATCTATATTCTATACAGTAAAAGTGGTTCATTAAACAAAAGTTATTTTGATGCTTAGAGTATACGTTTAAGTCCCAGCAATAAAAGAAACTGTAACTAACAGTTAAATAATGGTTTGACTCCTTGCTGTGGAATAGCACCTGGAAACTCCTGACACCATAACTACTACAGTGAGATGTAGTTATTATGGTGCTTAGAGGGCCTGTTGAATGTTCATCAGCAATATTTGTATGTGACCTCTGTTGCATGCTATCCTTAATTTATAAATACATGGAAAAACAACTATTTTAAAGGCACAATTTAGGCACCATAACAACTTAATGTAAATTAATTTGGTATGGTGCCATCAGGACCCGGGCGCACTCTTATCTCAGGGGATTTAAACCCCAAACCCTCTATCGCTAATCTCAATTCCCCCCCAGGTGGCACCTGGCTTCTGAAATTTCAGTTTCGTGATGGGTGGAGTGCTGCCGGTAGGAGCGCTGTTGTTTGGCTGAGACTCCCCCTTTACAAAACTGACTTGGAAAAAGGTTGAGATTTAACCCCTTGAGGCAAGAGTGCGTCTGGAGGCCTCCTAGCACCATGACAACCCTAATTTAGAAGAAGTTATTGTGCCTAGTGTTCCTTTTAAATGCAGAGATTGCTTTTTCTATATTTTCTTGGAATAATCATCTGTAGATATATTAAATGTGCTGTGTTTATGATGGCATTTTCATTAGATTTCATTTGTAATTCTTCAACATATTTGTGTTCACATTACAAAATTTTGGCTTTATTGTTTCATGATTTATGTCTTTTACTTTTAAGATTGATCTGATTCTGTGAGGAACAATAGTGGTGAAGGATGTTATTGCAGGGTTTTCACGATTTGTTTTGTTATTTTTACTCCTGGAACCACAAGTTGGTTTGATTATAAAATGCCCAGAAACACATCAAATATGTATTTAAATGTCATCTTACCACAGTATGCATTAATCATAATTTTACTTTGCAGAATGTAATTCCAGACCCTTTGCAATCTTGTGGACCATATAAGCCAGTGAGAGGATTACAAGTTGGAAAACAGGCTGTTATTCAGAAGGATGTCAACGTGCATCACCATGATACAATCGGTGAGAAGGTTTCTCAGTTTTATTGAACTTACATAGACAATACACACTTTGCTAACTTGTCTCTCATAAAGGTTTGTTCAGTGTTTAAATGAGTTAAAAGTTGAATCAAGTAATGCCAATGATTTTGTTTTTTTAATGTGTTGATAGGGATGATTGCAATTGATAAAGCTGGAAATCTTGCTGCAGGAACATCTACAAATGGTGCAACTCACAAAATACCTGGGTTAGTTAATTTACGTTATTCCTAATGTCACTTTTACAGATTTTGATGGGCGATAACTTTCTTCCAGCCAACATGCATTAAAGGAACACATTTCAAGCACCCATACCACAGTGTGCTGTAGTTGTTGTGGTTCCAGGATTACGTAGATCTATCCCTTCATCCCTATGCCTCATCTGTGTGGGCTAAGCATGGCAGTGCAGGGCTTGAGTCATTGGTTGAAAGTGATCAGCTGACACTCTCAGCCAATCAGGGCTTGGTTAAGGAGAGCTAAAAGAAACTCCTATGTATGAGCTTCTGGATTTGGTAAATGATGCAGAGGAATTCAGCATCTGAATAAAATGGTTTGAATACTAAAATGGAAAGGGGAGAAGCCAGGGCACTCCCTGTAGTGTTCTGGTGTTTGGAATATTCCTTTAACATTTATGATACATGTGGGTCATTCCACCAGCATTTGTAATGGACATTTTAGTAACCCATACTAAAATGTGGTTCCTGTTCCTTACTAAGGCAGGGATGTGCCTTCTTTTTCCTTCTGTTTGTAGTGTATGGCTTTCATTAAAGGGTCTCTCAGAAAAACATAATCATTACAATTTGCTGTAGTGCTTATGGTGCAAACATACTCCTGTTCTGTGTCAAACACAAGGGTCACATGATATGATCTCTCACTGAGCACATTACTGTTGCAGATTTTACCTCGAATGCTCTTGGAGAAAAACTGAAGTCAAAATACCACCCGTACTGGTATGAATGTTTGTGGTGTAGTTTTATTTTTGCTTTGCTGTTATAGGGACACTATAGTCACCAGAACAACTACAGCTTATTGTATGTGTTCTGGTGAGTAAAACCATTCCCTTCAGGCATTTTGCTATAAACACTGTCTTTTCAGACAAAATGCAGTGTTTACATTACAGCCTATTAACTCCACTGGCCACTCCTCAGATGGCTGCTAAAGGTGCTTCCTGGGGTGGTGCTGCACAGTGTGCAGCAGTACTGCCATTCAGTGTTTCCACCCTTTGTATGCAGACATGGAACTTCCACATAGAGAAGCATTGATTTAATTCATCTCTACGAGGAGACGCTGATTGGTCAGGGCTGTGTTTGACTTGTACTGGCTCTGCCCCTGATCTTCCTCCTTGACAGTCTCAGCCAATCCTATGTATAAACATTGTGATTGACTCAGACCACCACTTCTGATGATGTCAGCAGACAGAGACAGTTCACAGGCAGATGCAGCAGCTTCAGACTTGAATACAAGTAAGATTTTACTATAGTTAGGGAGGCCATGGGGGCTAAATGGTGGTTTTAACATAACAGGGTCAAGAATACGTTTGTGTTCCTGACCCTATAGTGCTCCTTTAACTGATTGTGGACTTAGTTAATTGAGACCAGGAATATTTATTTGGATTATTATTTGGATCATTTTTAGTGTACCTGAGTTATCTAAATTAACCCATGCCCAAATGCAGCATGTATACATTAGAAGAACTTCCATTCACTCAAATGGCTACACCAGCGGTTCCCAAACTGTGCTACAGCACCGGGCAAACATTACTGCTTAACAGGGGCCCATGTAATGTCGGACGGCTGGGAGGAAGTGACAGCCTGTCACTTCCTCCCAGTGTCATGCAGGGAGATAGCTCAGGACTGAGAGGAGGCAGCTGCCGCGTGAGGGGAGAGGAGCACGAAGAGCTCCAGACCCCTCACTCCCACCAGCAGCAGGACTCCAAGCCACCCTCCTGGCACAAAAGGTAAGCTTACAGGAGTGTGGCTGGAGATACACACACTCACACAAGTGATTTTTTTTTTATATGTGTGTGGATGCATCTTACATAGTTACATAGCTGAAAAGAGACTTGCGTCCATCAAGTTCAGCCTTTCTCATATATGTTTTTGCTGTTGATCCAAAAGAAGGCAAAAAAACCCAGTCTGGAGCACATCCAATTTTGTAACAAACTAGGAAAAAAGTCCTTCTTGACCCCAAAATAGCAGTCAGATGTCTCTTTGGATCAGACAGCTATTACTCGACTAATTAGAAATTATATCCTTGTATGTTTTTGCAAGTATTTATCCAATTGCTGTTAAAACATTGGTATGGACTCTGATTAAACCACCTCTTCAGGCAGAGAATTCCATATCCTTATTGCTCTTACTGTAGAGAAAAACTTTTCTTTGCCTTAGATTAATTCTCCTTTCTTCCAGCCTAAATGTGTGACTGTGTCCTAGGTATAGCCCTGTTTATGAATAGATTTCCAGATAATGATTTGTACTGGCCCCAAATATATATGTATAATGTTATAACCCCTCTGAGGCACCGTTACAAACGAAAGATATTTAAATTTTTTAACCTTTCTTCGTAACTAAAATGCTCCATTTCTTTTATCAATTTTATAGCTCATCTCTGCACTTTTTCTAGTGCCATGATATCCTTCTTTAGAACAGGTGCCCAAAAGTGCACAGCATATTCGTGTGGTATTACCAGCGATTTATAAAAAGGTAAAATTACATTTTCATCCCTAGAATATATGCCCCTATTTATACATGACAAAACTTTACTGGCCTTAACAACTGCAGATTGGCATTGCATATTGCTGCCTAATTTGTTGTCTATAACAATTCCCAAATCCTTCTCGTGTGTGGTTATCCATAATTCACTACCATTTAAGTTATGTGTGTTTGTGTGTGGGTGTCAGGGTGTGCGTGTGTCTGTGTGTGTGTGTTTATATATCAGTGTGCTTCTGTGTCTGTGTGTGCACATACATTTGTGTATGTGCGTTTGTGTGTCAGGGTGTTTGTTTTTATGTCAGTGTGTGTATATCTGTGTCATGTTGTGGGCACATATCAATGTCTGTGTGTGTATCTATGTGTTTATATGAATTTGTGTGTATGTTTCGGTGTATTTATATGCATCTGCGTGTTAATGTGCATAAATATCTGTATAAGTATGTATGTATGTATGTATGTGGTAGTGCAGGCATAGGCAACCTTTGGCACTGCAGATGTTTTGGACTACACCTCCCATGATGCTTTGCCAGCATTGTGGGTGAAAGAGCATTATGGGGGATGTAGTCCACAACATCTGGAGTGCCGAAGGTTGCCCCTGTGGTAGTGTATGTGCATACATCCAAGCAGTCAAACACCAGCACAACATACAAGCACACTCCTGCAATCTAATACAAATATAACATACAAACACACCCCTGCATTCAATCTAAAAAAAATAATATACAAACACACCCCTTTACTCAAACACAAATACTTCACACAAATGTATATCCACATTTAAAAGTGAACATTACATTCAGATACACCCCTGTGTTAAAACACATTAAATGTATACAAGCACCCCTTCTGTACATTACACTATAGCGCCAGTAAATCCTGCAGCGCTGTGCAGATATTCAACCTAGAAATTTTGACTTGGGGTGCCTTGAAAAAAATACTGAAATATTAAGGGTGCCTTAGACCTAAAAAGTTTGGGAACCACTGGGCTGCACTCAATATGCAACATTACACTTACAGCAGCTATATCACATATTCCACCCATCAGTCACATATGTGAACTGTTAATTGTAATTTTAAAAGGAACACGGAGGAAGGAGTTTGTATATAATAGTTGGGCAAAATATGTGTAGGGAAAAAAACTAATATTTACAGGGCAAAATGTGAAAAGCATTGATGGTGCCATCAGCAGGATTAGCCTAATGGCACCGCACGTTGGCTTCCATGTTGGAAATCAGAGGCAACAAATGTAAATTGATGGAAGTTAGGAGCAGGAAATCTTACTGACTTATGCTTTTTAATTTCTTTGACAAAACAGGGTGAACTGCTGTGTGCAAAATCTGAGGAAAGAAATAAGAGCTTGCACTAAACACCGAAACTTAGTGGATTAAAAACATAATTGCAAAATTAAGGGCAGCAATAGTAGAAAAATTATCCAGGTTTGCTATAGTTTGGTTATTTGAACCCAAATTTTCCAGTGATCTTGTGGCCAGTTTTGTAGCTTTCTGCAGCATAACCACACCCTCTTTGCAATGACTCCGCTTTTCACAAAATGTCTTCCTGATTGTCCTCAACTTCATTGTACGTGCTCAGCCAGTGAGACATCAGTGTGAGCTGAGCTCATAACATGACTCCGCCCCACAGCCAATCACTGTCCTCTTATCTGCCCCGACTTCCCTTAGTGCAAACACAAATGAGGTGGTGAATGGAGATTGCGATGCAACATAGTGCAGGCAGCCACTGAAAACAGGGTAACTACCCAATCCCTTAAAGGACCACTATAGTGCCAGGAAAACATACTTGTTATCCTGGCACTATAGTGCCCTGAGGGTGTCCCCACCCTCAGGGACCCCCTCCCGCTGGGCTCAAGGGGGAGGAAGGGGTTAAATTTACCTCTTTCTCCAGCGCCGGGCGGGGAGCTCTCCTCCTCCTCTCCGGCTGAATGCGCATGCGCGGCAAGAGCCGCGGACGCATTCAGCCAGTCCATAGGAAAGCATTCATAATGCTTTCCTATGGACGTTGGCGTCTTCTCACTGTGATTTTCACAGTGAGAAGCGCGGAAGTCCTCTAGCGGCTGTCAATAAGACAGCCACTAGAGGCTGGATTAACCCATAGGTAAACATAGCAGTTTCTCTGAAACTGTTATGTTTACAGAAAAAAGGGTTAATCCTAGCTGGACCTGGCACCCAGACCACTTCATTAAGCTGATGTGGTCTGGGTACCTAGAGTGGTCCTTTAATATCAGACCAAAATATGCATTTAAAAATGTGTAAATCCTTTCCATGCAATACAGAGCGCCACTAGTATAACATTATAGTTTGGAGGAGAGTAATTCTCATATGAGGAGAATAAGAGGACAAAAAGGTCATAGTATAGTACTTCAAAAAAACTTGAATGAATAAAAGACCCCTTAGTTCTGTGAAGTTGGCTTTGAAATACTATACAGATAATAAGTGGACAGTGATTGACTGTGTTATGGAGTCATGTCAGCAGCTCAGCTCCCACACTGACATCTCAACTGGGAAGATTTTTTTCTAAACAAAACAAGAGATTTGAAAGTGGATCAAAATACAGTATGAATAATGAGACCAGAACCTGATAAATGACTATCTCTTTAAATGTAGTAACTATCCATGTACTAGGTTGTACCATCTTGTAGATATTTCAGTCTAAGTTTTTACTGGAGGGTTAGGTTGTTCCGTTTACTAGAATAAGTACTGCTCTCAATTTGGCTGAAGAAATCTGTCAATGCAATTGTTTTTGTAGGATTATTACCAGTGTCTGCTTCTTTGCAGTTTTTACCTCATATGACCTGTCTGTGAAGCTGTTAATAAATCTGCCAGTGTGAGACACTAAAGCAGCCCTGGGTGTAAATAGCTAAATCTACTGACTTGCACTTCAATTTATGGTGGGAACATTTGCAAATCTAGTAAAAAGATAAAGGGGAGTTGTGCAACAATCCCTGGAACAAGATTGACAGTTTAGTAAAGGTATAGACTTCTATATCTCAGAATGATTGGAATTTAATTAATACTCCATGGGCTTGTTGACTATTCTGTGAATGTGATAGCAGGATATGATATGGGTTATTTGTATATTGGAAAATCTGGCCAAAAATTTAGCTTAGACTTTAATTTACCAGAAAATATCTGCACATGCAATGTTTGTTGGGGGATCAAGTAACCAATAAGATTGATAAAGCAATACACATTTTTTTAAAGAGGACATTTTATTGATGTTGCATATTCAGACAATTCAACAAAACCCCACGTTTCGAAAAAAGAGGGTCTAACCAGGTTAATTTATAACCAATTTCTATTGAGATCATATTGTACAGCGCTACGGAATCTGATGGCGCTATATATAAAAAAAATCTTTTTTTTTTTTTTTTTGTAGAGTGAAAAAGGACACTCCTCACACATAAATCACTTTAGCATACGAGTGTCTGGAATGTCTCCATTAAAAGCCTAACTAAAGCATAATGTAAACAAGTGGGGGGGGGCAAAAATGATTTTACTATAATTAAACCAAAGCACTGTCCACGTTTCTGCATATAGTCTTGAATCCATTCAATATAGTATGAAACTGATATACATGTATCCTATTTTCACTCACAGTAATAACTTGAATATTTTATTGGGGAACTTTTTTTTTAATTATTTTTTTATATAAAGTGTCATGCAATTTACATGTCAAGCTATTTTAGACGTGTAGGAGATTCGCCAATTATTGGAGCTGGAGCATATGCTGATAGTGCAGCAGGAGCAGCTGCAGCCACTGGCGACGGGGATACTATGATGCGCTTTTTGCCAAGGTAAGGCAATGCATTTTAATCAAACTGAGATGAATCCTGTATTGTGTCAGTTTGACATTCATTAATTCATATGTATTTGATAAAGTGCTATTAAAAAACAAACACAAGATAAAATGTGTGTTTTACTACTAACCCATTTACCACAATTTTTTTTTTTTTTTTTCTTACTCACAAGAGGGATTGCAATTAGATGACAAATAGGTACAATTTATATGAAGGGGGTAGGGACACAAGGGGTAAGGAGGGATGGGAGAGAGGGACACAAAACAGGCTTAAGAGAGAGGGGAGAAAGGGACACACAAAAGGGTCTAAGGGGGGAGGAAAAATGGACACAAAAAAGGGGTTAAGATAAAAAAAACACAGAAATGGGAATAAGGGGAGAATAGGGACACAGACGTGGGGCTAAGGGGGGGGGAAAGGAACTAAACAGGGCTGGGCAGAGTAAGTGTCTTGCCAGTCGTGGAAGGGACACGCAAAGGGGCTAAAGGGAAGGTAAGGAGACAAGCAAAACGTCTAAAGGGAGAGGAAAGGGACACGCTAGTGGGAACTGGGGGGAAATGCAAATTAATTATGGTGAGGAGAAAAGGACACTCAAACAGGCTAAGAAAAGTGTGGACAAGGTACAAGTGGCCCATATTTTAAAATAAAGTTGTAGTAACTCTTTAATCACTTCTTTGAATTAACACAAGAGGGGTAATGTAATTCCATGTCCTTTTTTTTTTTTCTTTCTTAGTTAATATATTTTGAAAAATATTTTAATTCTCAAATATATTCTTTTTTTGTAGCTACCAAGCTGTGGAATACATGAGAATAGGAATAGATCCCAGTGCAGCATGCCAAAAAGCCATTATTAGAATACAGAAGTATGCCAAAGATTTTTTTGGAGCTATCATCTGCACCAACATAACCGGAAGCTATGGTATGCTGAATGCCAGGACTAACGTTTTCTAATTTGGAAAAAAAACATGTTTTATGGGTTTGTGCAGCACTGTAACATAATTTAAGTCATATAATATCCTGTAAATGTACGACTTTTTGCCTTTGCTCCAAAATCATTAGCATGATCTGTAGTGTGTCCATTTAATATACAGCGGTTTCTAGGATTTTCCAGCTAGACCCAACTTAAAAGGGCACTATAAGGTCAGCAACACAAATGTGTATTCCTGACACTGTACTTATAAAATCACTGTTTAGGTGATTGGCCACACTTACCTTGGGTTATAAATGTGATTTACACACCTTTCTCCAGCGCTGCATCTGGCTCCTCCCTTCTGGCCCCACCCCGAATCATCCTCCTTAGCGGACATCAGATTGATGATCTCAACCAAGCCAATGCTTTCCTATAGGAAAGTATTGGGAGGCTATTGCGCATGCACAGCAAAAGCTGTGCTGTGCCAATCTGCATCTCCTCAAAGAGCTGTATTGATTCAATGCATCTCTATGGGGAAAGTTCAGCGTCTCCATGGAGAGCGTGTAGACGCTGAAAGGCAGCACTGACCCAGAGGGCACCTCTAGCGGCCATTTGAGTGACTTGGTTCTAGGCTGTAATGTAAACACTGACTTTTCTTGGAAATTAAAAAGCCTGCTGGAGCATGGTATAGCCACCAGAACTACATTAAAGGGACACTGTAGTCCATAAAACAACATAAGTTTAATGGAGAAGTTTTGGTGTATAGATCATGCCACTGCAGTCTCATTGCTCAATTCTGTGCAATGTAGGAGTTAAATCACTTTGTTTATGCAGCCCTAGTCACATCTCCCTTCATGTGATTTACACAGCCTTCCTAAACACTTCATGTAAATAATCATCTTATGGTTACACTTCCTTTATTGCAAACTCTGTTTAAGTTTGAATTTATTATCTCCTGCTCTGTTAATAGCTTGCTAGACCCTGCAGGAGCCTCCTGTATGTAACGAAAGTTCAGTTTACAGAGCAGGAGATAAAAACTTTTAGAGTAAGTTAAATCTGATTGAAAGTGAAACCATTTTGAGTTCATGCAAACTGTGTCAGTGACAACCAATGGAGGAATGGCTAGGGTTGCATGGACAGAAACAAAAGTGATTTAATTTCTAAACGGCAGCGAATTGAGCAGTGAAACTTCGGAGGCATGATCTATACACCAAAAAATGCTTCATTAAGCTAAAGTTGTTCTGGTGACTAGAGTGTCCATTTAAAGAAATATACAAAACAAGGACTTTGTAAATTACTTCATGTATATAGTTAACCACTTATTACAATATTGAAAATAATTCTCCATTAACCCCTTAAGACCGGAGGGCGTACTATTACGCCCTATTCTAAGAGGCTCTAAACGCCGCCAGGCGTAATAGTACGCCCTCCGGTCTTTCGGTACTTACCCGGTCGCCGGCGATCCCACGCCGGCTCCTTGAAGCCCCCCGGCCGTGTGAGAGTGGGGTCCTTGCGAGGACCCCACAATCACATGGCCGGGGGTAGCTGGCTGCAGCATTGCCAGCAGGGGGACTGCCTGTAATGACAGGTGGTCCCCCTGCTGGCTGAAAATAAAATAAATAAATAAATAGTGTAAAAAAAATAAAAATAATATATACTTAGATCATATATATATATCAAATTGCACGTAGACTGATACTGATTAAATATATATATATATATATATATATATATATATATATATATATATATATATATATTTTTATATATATATATATTTATATATAATATAAAAAATAAAAATGTAAATCGTTAAAAAATAAAATAAAATAATTAAAATAAATAATGTGTTTTATTTACGTTCTAACTGTATTGTATGAAATTAATATATATATCAAAATACGTGGAAGCAAATATATATCTATATACATAATATGTCATTATATATCACTATATATATATATATATATATATATATATATATATATATATATATATATATATATATATATATATATATATATATATATATATATATATATATATATATATATATATATATATATATAAATAAAAATATATAAAAAAAAATATATATATATACACACACGTGTGTGTGTGTATGTATGTGTATATATATATATATATATATATATATATATATATATATATATATATATACACACATATATATTTTTATGTAATATTTTTACATAATTAGGTATCTTAATTAATTACAATTAGCAGGACCTGCCTGACAACCCATGCCGAAAGTAAAGGGAATTTAATTTGCTAGCACTATATTTAACTCTATAACTTTCCAAGACACCATAAAACCTGTACATGGGGGGTACTGTTCTACTCGGGAGACTTCGCTGAACACAAATATTAGTGTTTCAAAACAGTAAATGTATTACAACGATGATATCGCCAGTAAAAGTGAAGTTTTTTGCATTTTTCACGCACAAACAGCATTACACGGACAATATTATTGCTGTGATACTTTTTACTGTTTTGAAACACAAATATTTGTGTTCAGCGAAGTCTCCCGAGTACAACAGTACCCCTCATGTACAGGTTTTATGGTGTTTTCAAAGTTACAGCGTCAAATATAAGGCTTGCGTTTCATTTTTTTCACATTAAAATTCGCCAGATTGGTTACGTTGCCTTTGAGACCCTATGGTAGCCCAAGAATGAAAATTACCCCTATGATGGCAAACCATTTGCAATAGTAGACAACCCAAGGTATTGCAAACAGGGTATGTCCAGTCTTTTTTAGTAGCCACTTAGTCACAAACACTGGCCAAAATTTGTGTTTTTTGCATTTTTCACACACAAACAAATACTAACGCTAACTTTGGCCAGTGTTTGTGACCAAATAGCTACTAAAAAAGACTGGACATACCCCATTTGCAATACCTTGGGTTGTCTACTATTGCAAATGGTATGCCATTATGAGTGTAAATTTCATTCCTGGGCTACTATACAGTCTCAAAGGCAACGTAACCAATCTGGCGAATTTCAATTTCAAATGTAACGTGCTATATTTGACCCTGTAACTTCCCAAAACGCCATAAAACCTGTACATAGGGGGTACTGTCTTACACGTGAGACTTTACTGAATACAAATATGTGTATTTTATTGCAGTAAAAGCAAACCGTATTATGACATTGACCGTTAAAATGTCATGTAGAACAAAAAAAAAATAAAAAATCGTATTTTCTCCCATTTTTTTTTCATATTAAATTATGTTTCATAGCTAACTATTTGATATTAAATGAAAGCCCTGTTTCCCCTGAATAAAATGATATATAATAAGGGTGGGTGCATTTACTATGAAAGAGGTGAATTACTGTTGGACAGACATGTAGCGCAAATGCCAGGTTTTGTTTACATTTTGTTTTGTTCACAACGTGTACATTTGGCTCCGTCCTTAAGGGGTTAAGATGTTTTTCTTGCCTTGGTTGTGTAGATTGGGTATATACAGAGACACAAACTGGGTAATTTAAAAACATAACTGGATACTTTTGAGTATTTTGGTTTTACATTTTTAGTCCAGTTTCCAATTCTCTAAAATGTACTTATATTATCGATCAACAAAGGCGTCAAAAGAAAAAGAAAATACTTGAGAAATTATCCATCTGGCTAATGAGTAATCTTGTACTGTACTCCTTATCCAAATCATCCATATTTTTTTTACTTTTGTTTGGTCAGGGTGCTCCTTAATGGCATGTAATGATAAACATAGAAACTGTTAGAAATTACTATGTACAGTCTTGCTTCTAGGAGGAAAAAAAAGGAAATGTGTAAACATTATATATGACATCACAGAACTTTTACTAAAGTCTTGAGGGCTTGCCATTTAGAAAATATGTACAGTGTTAGTGTATTGACGGAAATCATCCTACCAAGGAAGTAAGGCTTGGTATGATTTGAAGTCACGTTCAGCAAGCAATTCATGTTCAACAACTTCTCTTAACATATGTCCAGAAATCCCTTCTACAAATTGCTCGCTATAATGATAGAACAGAGTTTAAATTTAGCTTTAGTTTGCATGAATATATGGGAGATGTCTTTAGTTGGCTATCATAACTTCAAAGCAAGCGGAGATCAGTCATTGTGCAGCATATCTCATTAGTGTGGTTTAGTTCAGCAGAGAGTACAATTTACCAATCAATAAGACTTATTAGCTTAGACTGCTTATTTCATACTTTGATCTTTTACTTCCCACAGTGTTGTGTATGTGAGATTAGACTTGTAGAAACTCTTTACTCTTTAATCATTATTAAGATGCACTTTTTACAAGTTACATCAATAGTTTTGGAGTTGCTTTTTAATGGTCCTAGATGTGGTACATGCTTGTAAGGTCATGGCAGAGATGAAGGGGTTGTTTGATTCGCAGGTAAGAAGCTTGTTTTGGTAAATATATTTTCCATAAGCACAGAAATGTACTTGAGAGAGAACCTCTTTGGCAACTGTTCTGCTCATAAAAAAATATTAACTATTCTAATGCATCATATTTCTTTCTAGGTGCTGCCTGCAGTAAAGCCCCTGGTTTTACTCAGTTTCATTTTACAGTTTTCAAACCTGGAATCGCTCGCCCTCAAGAAGAAGTGGTGGACTGCTTATAGTAATGGGTCAGAGTAGATTGTCGTTATTTGTTGAACTCTATCTACCCCAACTTTAGTGATTATGGCTTTCTATGGATATAATTAAGATCTTCTAATTAAATGCTAATGTACAGGAGTGACAAACTCCGCTTTTTAGGGACCACAATTACATTATTTTGTATGGTGTTAAAATAAAGTATAATGTATGTATTTGAGCAGTTACAAGTTTTGTTTATAGAAGATCCAGTAACAATTGGGGCTGGGTTCTATAACCTGATGTAATATACTGCAATGTATTTATATTTAATTTACCCTAGTTACACAAGCCAGCGCTAAGCATCCCAGGGCTATAACATTGCATTTTTCCTCTGCCCTTAGCATTTGCAAGCTATATTTTAAAGTTTTATATTTCAATAGAAATTTAATTTTCATAATGGTTAAAAGTAGAAACTAACTTTGAAGTAACAGTTTTTCTTGCATATATCCCTGCAACCTCCTTTGCTATGAGCTGTGACGTTCTGAAAAATGGCAAATGGTCTCTGTTCTGAATGTCATGAGCAGTGGCTCATCTCACCCAGCAGTTATTTGTAAACTTCTCTAGGCCATCACACATACTACTCATAGTGTGCAGGCTTTTCAAACCCAGATACTACAGTCCAATGGTAAATATACCAAAAGTTCAGACACACACAAATATGCATTCCAGACACGCATGTATGGTTAGTCCCATTGCCTCAATTCACACTACCAGGAACATATACACACACTACTCCAGACACATAAAATCTTACTACTGCATGCACACCTTTTAGCCAAGAAGCATTTTGCAGCAGGAGGATGACCTCCATGTAGGGGGAAAGAGCTGCTTCTTCTCTCCTCCTTTGTAATCACTGCAAGGAAGTTATGAAACCTCTTCCTCCCAGCATTGCCATGAGTAAGTGGATGGCTGTCCCTCACTAGTTTCTGCAATCACCAAGGCTGTCACCCAAGCTCTGTTAGCACTAATGGCTAGAGGATCAAAGCTAGCAAAGAGGGGTGCAGTATTGCTTACACCTGGCATAGGGGAAGAAGAGCAGTTCCCAGCTCAGTGGTCTGATGCTTCCTTTAAAAGTAAAATTCCAAGGAGAGAGCTTGTTTCATTTGTTTAGAAGGAGGTATCCTTCTAAACAAACAATGGTAAAACAAATGGCAAGGACTAATTTCATCCATGTAGCAAGTGATTTTTTCATATCTTTGAAAAAACAAATCCCCCTAAAATCAGAAAATACTTGATGCACAAGTCTAGTTCCTGATAATAAAATTGTTGCATCAAAGTATAAAAGCATTTTTAAAACCCTTATTAAACTTATTGGTATACTACTGGCAGAGTTTCTCAAAAGTCTTCCCTACCTTAACGCCTGTGAAAAAAAATAATAATGACTCATTATTGTTAATGCAAAGGGCCATTAATCCTGTATTTTGTCTTTCCCAAATGCATTATTATGCTCTTATTAGCATGTATTGAAGTTGCAATGTTCATGTGTTTCTCTCATTTACCTAAATAGACATTTTATTTACCCTTCTGGAACATTGACTTTTGCAATTATCTGAAGAGAATGTATGCCTTTTCCAAATGACGCAAAGATCTGTAATATCACTAATGAACATTATACATAAAATTAGTCCCGGCACAGGTCCCCACTGCTGTACTTCCTTTGAATTTATCCCATTAACAACTTTGTGTCGTACCTTTTAAAACAATTACTTGTCCTTTCAACTATTATGTCCAATTACAAGC
This sequence comes from Pelobates cultripes, assembly GCA_933207985.1. NCBI lineage: Eukaryota > Metazoa > Chordata > Amphibia > Anura > Pelobatidae > Pelobates > Pelobates cultripes. Next base: position 91,338,535 of record OW240917.1, on the reverse strand, counting down.
AATATTGGCTGCATGAGTATTATCAAAAGACCTATTAAAATCAAGATGTCCTATACATATTCTGTTTAATAGAACAAAAATTCCAAGCCATTTGATATTTTACTACATATAAAGAAGCAATTGCTGTAGAGAAGTGTGGACAGAATAGCAGTACCTCCACCATCCACATTACGCATTTTATTCTAATACAAACAAAAGAACACAGGGTAATGTATTGCAGACAGAAATAAGACAGGTATGCATTCTGCAGCACATTATTCTTTGCGCAATCACAGGAATTCTTGTTTAACATGACAATTTAAAGTTGTGACAATACGTATCCACAGCGGTTTATATAGTGAACACCAAATTCTCTCACACACTAGACTGAAGTTGACTACCGTCAAACACTCTGGTTTCCAAGGCAAGATCTGCAATTATAGTATAGCGGACCCACAAAATGCCTACTCTGTAATACAAACATGCAAGTGGTTCCCTGTGGCTGGTTAGGTGCATCTTTGAAACAAATCCCTGTTTACATATTTGTGTATGTATGCATAAACAATGTGTAATTCAATAACATCATAGATAAGCAAATATTTATTATTAAAAGAACAGATTTTTTTTTTCCTGTTACAGATCGTATTAGACTTTGACATTTTATGACAACATAAAAAAAAAAGCTGCTAGATATCTATTGAACATGTAAATATATGTTGGACAGATACAAATTTATAAGCAGTTCTGTTAGTTTGAAATTGTCACTTCTCATGTTTTTTCCTGTAATCCATTGCTAAATTAATTAAATGTAGCTATAGTTATGATTTCTTTGATTTATAGCAAATATCATGAAAGAAATGCCGATACACTTACAGAGAGCAGAATGTGTAGGAGCACACATAGCATAATGTGTGCCTGCATCCATAAAGTGTCAGAGATATGCACTCCATGCCCCAGTAGAAGCTTCAATAACATTTAGTCGGGTAAAGGGAGCTGCCACTAAAATTGAAAGTAAATATTGCATTGTCCTGGATATACCTATGTGTAACGAGATGTAAGTAATAGATTTATTAAAGTCTGTACTGTAATGATTGCACAGGCTACCTGCCAGTCATGTTGGCTACTATAGGAGAATATAGTAGTTTCACTTAACTACTCACCCTATCGTAGGCAACGAGTGAAGAGAAAAATCATCATAACTTGTAAACCCAACGGTGGAGGATTTCATCCGTTAGACTCAGTGATGGGGCCAAGAATGAAAAGCACTGCCACAAGGAAATTTTAGCATCTATATAATTTCTTTAACCACCCATATTATTAACGAATAGGTACGAAGGACCAGCATGCCAACATTAAATACTGGATGCATGCTAACAGAGCCTCCTTAATATGGCCCCTAGCAACATGAGTCTTAGAACGGGAGATATTTAATCTCTTTTAATACACTTATGACAGAAAAAAGAAGCAGTTAAGGATTATAAGACTTTTTTTCCCCTAACGTTATAAGACAGTTATACATTAGTTATACCGACAAGTACTGAGTGGGGGAAGATTAAAAATACAATTGCTTGTTTCTGTTATAGAAATACTGCTCAGCTGGCCAAATAAAACGATTGGCTTTACTGTATTATGTTTCAGTTTTTGCCCATTCAAAGAATCCACACTGCTTATCCTTGCTTAAAGGACATACATAAAAGTTCTTGCCATTATTTGGACCAAGCTTTAGGACTGTCCTCATAATACTGCGTTTTGCGTGGTTACATAAAGGAAACTGTAAATCTGCCCACTGTAAAAAAACAAAATTTAATGTAGGTTATACAAAATTCCCAAACTGTAAACTTTGTTTGTTTCTACATCTACATATAATAAATTGTCAACTTTACTGTTATTCATGATCATATTCAATACAGAAATAGAACTGCTTCAAAAAGTAGTTTCTACACAATCTTGTTAAAGAGCTCTTCAGAAAATATGTATAATATACAACACTTCTATAGAATAACGTATGTGAGAGAGACATAACAGTGAACTATGTTCTATCTTGGGAAAATAATGCCAACAAGAGGTTAAAGACTGAATTTCATTAGGAGATATATATATATATATATATATATATATATTTTAATAAAAACACATATCCGAGGACTCTTGACACCATAACCACTAGAGTGTAGTTATATGAACATTGAAAAAATAAATTAGGACAGTGCAACAAGATGCAAAAGTGCACCGCCAGTACTACATCCAGTTTTATTGGAAAGACCTAGGAGAGACAGACATTTCAGGTTGCCCATTTAACAATGCCAAAATGTCCTTGGAAATTTTGGCATTGATGAAGGGGCAACCCAAAATGTCTCTCTTCTTGGTCCTTCCAATAAAACTGTATTTAGCACTAGTTGTACACTTTTGCATTTTGTTGTGCTGCCTTAATTTTTTTCCATTGTTTGGCATATGTGTAACTCTCATTTGAGGTACAGGGTGAATGCTTAGCAGCACAAATTTGATAACAGTATTTGTTTATTTTTGTCTATGTAGTTGTTATGGTGCTTTGAGAGTTCCTTTAATGTTCATACTGTAGTGCAAGCATGATAAACTCAAAGGCTAACTCGGGCCAAATTAAAAAGTCTTAAGTTTATGTGGGTCGCGCACAAAAAAATAAAAATAAATTAAAAAAGTTCAACCAAGACCAACACAAACTAAAATTACTTGTATCGTTCTCATGCAAACAATATGTAATCCTGGGTATGTGTGTGTATGTGTGTGTATATATATATATATATATATATATATATATATATATATATATATATATATTTCACTCAAAAGCTTCACCATAATAAAGCCTCTATCTATAGTGCTCGCTCCCTCAGACCCTCTGCAAACTTGCAGTCTCAGGCAGGCAGCCGCTCTATAGTCCCTCTGTAATCTCCAGACAGAGTAATGTGTGGCTGCGCCGCTCGCCTCTACCCCTTTCCATCAATGTCTCTTCTTCCCCCCTTCTATCCATCCATCTCTCCCTCCCTTCCATATTTCCCCCCCCCATCTCTCCCTTCCATCTCTCTGCCCCCACATCTCTCCCCTCCTACCCATTCCATCCAAATCTTCCTAATCCTTCAATTCATATCTCCCTACCCCCTTGCATTTGTATCTCTACCACCCATGTCTCCCTGCTACTACTTCCATTCATACCTACCTCCTCCTGCTCTGGCAGGCAGCTGTTTCTCTCACAGAGCAGGTGCCCGAAGTGTTGGAAGCACCGGCTCTGCTCTATTGATAGTTGAGAAACAGCTGGGAGGGGGGTCATCTGACAGGGGGCCTCTCAGTCTTCAGCGGTGCCCGATAGACTGAGCGCCTCAGGTAGTCACCTGAAACCTGGCCTCCTATGCAGGGGGGGTATGGCGCTTTCCCTCCCAGTGTACTGTGCCTGCGGTTCCCTTATCTACCCTAGCCACATGCTGCCTGTGGGCGGAGGAAAGGCAGTCAGTCTGACAAATTATTTTTGCGCCCCCTGATTGGCTGAGCGGCAATGAAATTCATGCTTGATGTAGTGTGGTTGAGTTGTACAGTTAATACTATTTACAGTGTAGTAAATTAGGGTAATGTAGGGGGTTAAATAAAGAACATTTTTTAGTTATTAAAGTATTGTGGATGACCAGCCTTAATATTTGTAAATAAAAGACTACATTCCTGCTGCAGAACAGACAAGTGAATTGCACATGGCAAAATTGGAAACTTTCTCAAACGCATTTTTCCAGCTCAGATATTTTAGCCAAACAGATGCAATTCTCTTGTCAATTCACCACAATATCCAAGTTAAGTGAATAAAGAAAGGCCATAGAAACAGATTTAATTTTAAAAGTATATTTACAATGCAAGGAAATACTTACTTCAAAATGCTCACAACGACTTTCTCTGGGTAGAGAACAAGTATAAAATTGTCTCCCCTTATTATCTCCATCCTTTCTCACAACCTGCAGTGCACAGGGACGCTGGTGTTTGCTGCAATGAGGGCTGTTTACATTTAAAGCAGAAGTACCACCTGTCATGTTAACACGCGGAGAACTGTAATGACAAGTTACAAAATTGGTATCTAGTAAGGAAAAGGGATTATCACAAACTGCTGACTGTGTCCACAAGTACAGTTTTGACAGTGCCATCACTAAAAGATGTTTTAGCGAGATTACAAAAAAAGGATTTCTGCCTGAGTAGCAAATGGCTCAAATTGTAAATGTATGAGAAGAAAAAAAAGGAATTGTTAAAATTGAAAAATCGATGGAACAGGAACATATAGTGTTTGTCCTGTGATTGTAGTAATTTTGTAAGACATACCTCTGGCTTGGCATTTAACCCTTAATTAGCCAAGAAAATAAAGGTTTAGAATTATGAAAGGAAGTCTGCCATGCAAAACATGAAAGTCCTGTTTTATTTGCAAATGTTTCCTCTGTTCATTGTGCTAGCGAAATGTATAGATCTGCAGATATAATAAAAAGACATGACAGCTGGGCTCTGAGGGAATAGCTAGAAGGGTCATTGTTACTTGCATGCCTGGGTGTTATTTAGTGTTATCTCCATGCTTCAATTCAGGATAAGTTGTGCTTTTCCTCCGAATAAATAATTACTGCCACAAATGTGTTTTTTTAATTTGGTGCTTTTATGAAATAACCAAAACATGTCAATTTGGCTACATACTCTCTTAAAATTTTATTTTGCATCCCCGTGGTTCAAACTCAAAAATAACTTTAATGTTCAAAGTATAATATATATATATATATATATATATATATATATATATATATATATATATATATATATATATATATATATATACATACATATATTTATTTTGTTATAGAGATATCAAAGTATATACATATTAATATGATTTGGTTAATATCCTGAATAGTGAATTGGATATATATTATATAGATATGTATACATAGCAAGATTATAAATTTGAGTCATGTTCTTCAATCATTAATTCTAGAGCAACAGTAATAGAAAAAAAAATAACAATGTATTCTACATAACATATTGTATAATTTATCAAATGCTGTGGGAAACCTATATAGGTTATATAGATAGATATGTGTAACAGGCCTACTTTAATAAATGTTTGCATGCTTTCATCAACTTAAGTTAAAACTAAAGCTGAAGAAAATTCCTTTGTATTTGGACATTATTTGTTGAATGCATCAAATGACACCCTTAGACAGGTAGACCCTTGGGTTGTGTCAAACTACAAAACAGTTTGGCCTATAACTGGAGACAGAAACAGAGGAATTCTGTTACCATGGCCACTACAGCAGCCTGCATTGGTTATAATGCTTAGTTTAATCTTAAGTAACCCTGCCTCTGTTTCAGCCTGTACAGACTATCCTCCACTTCCTACTTCAAGAAACCAATGTCTTCCAAATTGAAATGCTAATCTTTTTCCAAACACAACTCGACAATGATGATCTCTCCTGATGAACCCCAGCTTAATATGTTTACACATTAGTAATCATTTGCCCTTCTGATAAGACAAATGTAATGTTGCAGAAGTAGGGAGAAGGAGTAAAGACACTCCTATTTTAAACATTTATTGCATGCAACTCTATATCTTCCAAAATCTCTGCATTTTGCGTGCTGTTACATGTAATGCAGGGAATATCTCCCTTTAAAAGCACTAACACTACTACACTGGCCCTCTTTTCAAATATCTCAAGAACATAAATTCCTAATTCTGTATTAGTGATATCAAATCTGCCCATCTTTTGACAATACATTGGCTGAGAGGATCAGTTGACATGTTCAGTCAATAAATGCCATCCAAACAGGGAAAAAATTGATATAACTAATTTGAGGAACTTGTGTTTTAGGTATATCTGAAGAGGGGGCAATATCACATGCTCCTAGGTGACTCTGGTAAATGTCAAACCAGTCAAAACAGCTTTGCCTACTTACAGTGGAAGGGCTCCAAGGGACTACTGGCGCCATAACCACTACAGTGAGTTGTTATGCTGAGACAGAACTGCAAACATGACTTACAAAAATGTTTAACGCAGAACAATGGGGAAACCAAACCACACCCTCGCTAACAATAATGCTTCAAAAAACCATGGAGATGGACAAACTCTCGGCTCTGGTCCATGACAACCATAAACTACCACAAAATCTTAGATCCTTGGATCCTAGGGCACCAACCGGAACTTAGGAGGAGGACCAGGGGCGTGCGGTTGCTCCCAGGATAAAACCCTAACGTTACTTCCAAATTCATCAACCTCTCCGCCTTCCCCCACTCCCCAACCAACACCCACCCCCCTCATGCCTACCAGCCCCCAACCCCCGTATCCCTCCCTCTCCCCCCTACACCCAACACACACCAGACATTACATACAACCTCACACAGCAAACTCAACCAATGCACTCATTACTAGCAAGAGACACGTTCAAGTGAACAACAATACAATCAGAACGAGACACCAAAATCAACTTATCATGACAAAAATGATAACCCACTAAAAACTCTGCACAACTCCTATCATAGGTAGGCCTACGACAAAGATGCTAATGGGTGCCCACCACATAATACTGCACCGCTTCCCCCCCCTCATTCCCCTAACTCCCAAATAACACCCATCAGTCCACAACTCCAACACCATCACAAACACTATTAGAACAAAACATTGGCCCACCTACCAAGAGTTAATTCACCACAACCACCATGTATAAGGTGCACCCAACCAAATGCATAGTACGAGATTTCACAAGTATGACCGCAGTATTACAGAAGAATACCACAGATCATAAGCTTACCACACATTAAGCCTCTGAAACTGTACTTCATCGATATGTCAAAGTCAAACTGTACCCCCCTTTTTTCCCCCTCATTCTGTACCCCTAATTGAAACAAGACGAAAACGAAAATAAAGATATATAGGTTTATTTTCCAATGCTAAAAAATGAAATAAAAATCAAGAATACCTTATTGGAGAGCTGTTCTCTGAATAATGTTTTGGTGTTGTGTGTTCCGTCTTCATTTTCTTCCGTGGATGATTAAGAGGATTGAGGCAGTTATCACTCAGAGCACCATTCACTGAATTAAGAGCATTTGTCCTCTCTTCATTTTCACTGTAGCCTCTCTTACTTGATGTGATTTGTACTCTGTTATAATTACTATTTACTGAAGTCTCTGAAGGGGAGTTCTTGCTATGAAATTGATCATTGTTCTCGTCATACAAGATTCCTTTTGTACTAAAATCAGTCATGACCAAAGTTGTATTCCCAAATGCTGCTCTTCTGTTTAATTTCATTTGTGTGAGTGGCTTTCCAAAATTATTACAGGGATATTTAATAAGGCAAGTGTTAGTATCTTCTATTTCATTACTGGACATACTTGAAGAAACTGGGGGTAAAAGAAAATACAAAAAAAGCAAAAAGTTTACTGCAATGTTTGCCACAGGAAGAACTCATATACCCCATGGAAATAACATTGAATTACACAGATTAGCCACAACATTAAAACCACCTGCCTCCTTGTACTGCCAATACAGCTCTGATGCATCAAAGCATGAACTCCACAAGACCTCTTAATGTGCCCTGTAGTATCTGGCACCAAGAGATTAGCAGCAGAACATCTAAGTCCTGCAAGTTACAAGGTGGGGCCTCCATTCATCAGATTTGTTGTTCAAACACATACCACAGATACAAAATCTGATTAGGATCTGGGGAATTGGAAGCCTTTTCCATGTTCCCCATACCATTCCTGAGCGTGTTTTGCAGTGAGGCAGGATGCATTATCCTGTAGTAAAAAAAAAAAGGCCACTACTATAGTAAGTATAGCAAATAATTACTTCAAGTTACTGCTGTTAAAGTTGTATCTACAAGCTATTGAATCATAAGGTGTACCTAGTTTTTCACACCTGGCTTCTCCATTTTGGCTTTATTTTTGTTAAATAAATCATGACATGGTGTAATATGTCATGTGGTGTTGTTCATCTAAGGTTGCATTTACATCATTTTAAGACCTGCTAAGGAACAGATGATTGTTATTATGTCCCAATATGTAATACCATAGAATTCAAAGGGGGTGTACTTTCTTTTTCCGATGACTGTATATATCCATCTATATCCACACCGTGAAATTACACACACACACACACACACACGTGTATATGTTTTCTTTACTAGATTTTAGGCTGGCTTTAAATGTGGTTTAAAGTAAATATAAAAATGTTTAAGAATATTGTCATTTTAAATTTAGGTTAGCTTGTATGAGTTGGTTTGTCATTGCACGGTCTGTCACTGCATGCATTATCTGGTCTGTCGCACACATCTTTAGAGGACAGAAGTGTTAAACTTTACCCTGTGGTTTTGGAGTTAGGCAAGCATCACATTGTTTGTCTGAAGGCTTGTTTATGAGTGTGCATACTTCACACGCCCAGTGTTCTTCATCACTTCTTGCCACATCTTCATTTACTTGTGAACCTTGTCTGTATGTCCACCCGATAAGACTGTTTCTTGTTGGCAGTTTACTTTGAAGAAAAATAAATAAATAAATAAATAAATAAAAAGACATTTTAAAACATAAGGGGACACAATTTATTATCTAATTAACGAGCCTGAAAAATACTAACACAACAAGTTTCTACTAAAGTGTAGTTGCAGTATTGATCCTGCAAAACAAATAGCCAGAAAGAGAAACAATAAGCAGTTGTGTTGTTTGTCTTTAAAAGTGGCTTATATTTCTGTATGGTAGAATGGTTCAATGCCATGTGGTAAGTAAAGCTTAAGAGAACATCTAAGGTGCCCATCATGGAGAAATTGCATGGTTTACAAAATATATTTTTATTGTATTTTTGCATTTGCCAGCCAAATTGTTGGAAAATAAATGTTACAATTTTGCTGATAAACACATTTGATTGTAGTCTCAGTGCTGTCCATACTGAATCACAGAAATAAAATAAATGCTCAGCAGCAATAGTGAATGGATGTAAGCCCACTTTGCCACAAAGTGCTACGACACCATTTCACCTTTAGTATATCATCTAGTTACTTTGCAGTGCTGTGTCCCAATTTACATGTACCATCTTTATTACAATACCTGCTTACTATCCACTCCAAGTTCTCCTTTCTCTTTCATCTTCATCCATTCCTCTTACATGGCAAACTCCTTGTCTCACATCTCCTATGAGTGTATATTACACCTTGTTCCTATTATTTCACTTAAAGGGACACTCTACTGCCCAAATACAAAATAAATACAAATTGCAGTTTAGTAGATATACCCCAAATGAAAACCTGCATGCATTTAAAGGACCACTATAGGCACCCAGACCACTCTAGCTTAAAGGACCACTATAGTGCCAGGAATATATCCTAGTTTTCCTGGCACTATAGTGCCCTGAGGGTGCCCCCACCCTCAGGGTCCCCCTCCCACTGGCCTCTGGGGGGAGGAAGGGGTTAAACTTACCTCTTTCTCCAGCGCTGGGCGGGGAGCTCTCCTCCTCCTCTCCGGCTCAATGCGCATGCGCGGCAGGAGCCACGCGCGCATTCAGCCAGTCCATAGGAAAGCATTCTCAATGTTTTCCTATGGACGCTGGCATCTTCTCACTGTGAAAATCACAGTGATAAGCGCGGAGGCCTTCTAGCGGCTGTCAATAAGACAGCCACTAGAGGCTGGATTAACCCATTTATAAACATAGCAGTTTCTCTGAAACTGCTATGTTTATAGAAAAAAGGGTTAAACCTAGCTGGACCAGACACCCAGACCACCTCATTAAGCTGAAGTGGTCTGGGTGTCTATAGTGGTCCTTTAATGAAGTGGTCTGGGTGCCAGGTCCAGCTAGGTCTAACCCTTTTTTCAATAAACATAGCAGTTTCCGAGAAACTGCTATGTTTACATATGGGTTAATCCAGCATCTAGTGGCTGTCTCACTGACAGCTGCTAGCGGCGCTTCCGCGCTTCTCACTGTGATTTTCACAGTGAGAAGACGCCAGTGTCCATAGGAAAGCATTGAGAATGCTTTACTATGGACTGGCTGAATGCGCGCGCGGCTCCTGCCGTGCATGCGCATTCAGCCGATGATGTCGCTGAGGAGGAGGAAAGTCCCCGCCCGGCGCTGGAGAAAGAGGTAAGTTTAACCCCTTCCTCCCCCTACAGCCCGGCGGGAGGGGGACCCTGAGGGTGGGTGCACCCTCAAGGCACTATAGTGCCAGGAAAACGAGTAAGTTTTCCTGGCACTATAGTGGTCTTTAATTATGCATTTTTTCATTAGGGGTATTTCTAAAAACAGCTGGCGAAACCTGCAGTTCTCTTGTTTGCAGCCTATGTAATCCCTCCCCTTCTAACCCTGCCCAGACTTCCTGTGTCTCTACAATCACAGACTTCACAACACAGCTCAATGAGAAGTAATTGCAAAGCAGGTGCTCGGGGCAATTGCTCACTCTTGAGTGTAGTTCCACTGAGCTTATGAAACCAGGAAATAACAGGACCCGTTGTCTGCTTGAAAACTAAGGCGGTGTAACTGGGTTCATTTATAAAAGCTGCCAATTTCTATTGAAATATGCAGTTTTTGCAAAATGAAAAAAATAGAAGTCACACAAAGCTTTTCAGTAAGTTAAAGAGCTTTAGGGGTTTGAAATGTCCCTTACTTCACAACTGAATTTCCATCTCATTAATTCTTCCTCTATCTCCCACCACCACCAGTATTTTTTGCCCTCCAAATGCTACCTCCTAAATGCTTTTAGAAAATTTCCCACAAAATAAATGTTTCCTCCTCCTCTATATTCTTGAAATGTGCTAGAAACACTAACCTAATGATCATGCAGTCACATTGTATCAACTGCCTAATAGTGCCACATTTTTTTCAGCCACAACCTAAAGAGTAAAAATCAATCTAAGAGGCCAGAGTCCCATATCCCAAAGAACACATGATGCCATGGATTTATTATCATGAGCTTAGGAACACAGTAAGCATTGTAGAGTTCCAGACACAGTATGTGCCAGTGTGCAACTTTTCTTGCATTTACTAAAGTGCCACACTTCGAAGGGCGAAGAGTAAACAGCAGGTATGTATAGTTTTGTATATAACTGGTTAACTTAATTTCCCCACGTTTTCCTTGCAAAGAAAACCATTTCAAACACACAACTTTATTTGTAGAGGGGTTGTCTGTAAAGCTATGTATGTGGGCTGTTTGTAGTACAGGTACTTATTCCACACACAGCCCTGGTGTATACACACACACTTCCTTAATACATACTGCCAAACATCCACTCCAGTGCATAAGTGTCAGGAATACATACACACGGAAACACAAACATTTTCAAAATTGTTTTAGCCACATAAGTTGTCATAGTGCAATTGCAAAATATATACCTTGAATTGTCTAATACAGCTGTAGCAAAATTCAGTTAAAGCAGGGTTAATATGTAATGCTCACTGATACACAACTTCAGAACATAATCAAAGTTGCAAATGTTAGAACACAACTCAAAGCGCACAAGATATACGGTACATAAATCTTTAAAGGTACACTATTATAAATTATAACAGTTTATATACCCTTAATTAAAGTTAAATAGTTATTTTTAATCCCCACAGCATGCTGGTTTCGTTGTGACCTCTGCTCCTTCTTTAATTGAGATCACCATTACGGATGACCTCACCCAATCTAATGCTTCCCCATAGGAAGTCATTGGAAGCCTAGTGTGTGTGTGTGTATGCTCTAATTGACACACTGCACCAATCAGCATCTACTAATAGAGATACATTGATTTAATGCATCTTTAAAGGGAGCATTCAGGCTCTCCATACACAGCAACCAGGAAGCCCCTCCAGGGGTTGTCTGAGTGATAGCCACTAAAGGTGGCATTAGGTATAAGTGTTTACACTGCTAAACCTGGATAGACAGTGTTTGCCTCAGAACCACTACATTAAACTGTTTTGGTACCTAATTGGGTTTCTTTAAGTGCTTTGTCAGTCAGTCCATCCATCCCTCCCTCCACATGGAAACACAGACACAATCAATCACCATCACAACTCTACTTCAACACATACAGTGAGTAAGCTAAAATAGATAAAATCATATTCATGACAGAGTATTGGTTAATATGAAATGCATAGCCTGGACTCCTGTATGATCTCCTGTACAAGCATCAAAGGAGCAATACATTTTAGAACATGCAGAGGTGGAGAATAAAGGATATGGTTTTATAAAGATTTACTTCACTCACTAGATTTGCTGTAGAGTAGCAGATATAGCGAGTGTTTGCAACTCTCACATTATTGACCACAATATCTGTAGTTCATGTACAGAACTAATACCCTGTCCCATCAATTTTAACCACACATTTAAAGAACACTCCAATGGTACAAATACATTTGTTTAGAAGAGTGGATTGTTGGGCATTATAATAGTAGTCTACCTAAAAATCCAGTGGCGAGACGGTCCTTCATCATGGCTACATTCCACCCGCTGGGAGATCATCAGTACTGAAAATCTCCCGGTCCAACCTAATGTTTCTTGCAGAGATTTGCAATCATGTCAGTTTATAAAAGGGATAGCATTTCTATTCCAAAAAAAAAGATGCAATTTACAGTACCGATAAGCATAGGAGCCACATCACTACGGTGTCATTCCGTACCTTACATCAACATGTTCAGGTTTATCCTTTTGACATTTCGGACAAAAGTAGGTCATTCTATTGTTCTCTCCCAGGCGGCACACTGTGATCTTTGTTGCACACTGGCCACAGTTTGGTTTTTTGTAGACTTTGTAGTGTTTGTAGAGAGCTGAACCAGTCTTTCGACACTGCAAAGATGTTAAATTAAAATAATTACTTAAGGGGGGATGATGGTTTAAAATGTTAATAACCTTGTCATTTTCTTTTAAAGGCGAACTGTCACTTCCCAAGATTTTCTGATTATGTTTTCTTACCCCTATATAACAAACACTGATTTGTGATGAGTAAAAATAAAATGTTAAATGTGGAAACCTCTTTGTTGAAACTGGCCTTACCAACCCATCAATCATTGTTATAAACTCTGCCCTTTTTACCTGACAGTCAGCATAGAGAAAGCATATAGAGAAGAGGGGCAGTTAAATAATGCTTCTATTTCTCCTTCTCATTTGGAATACTTGCCCTAGCTTTTCCTTGACTAAACTGGAATATGAAGTCATTTGATAATCTTTAATATCAATTTAAGAAAACTGGTGATTTTTGTTGTTCTATGTAAAAGAGTCATTTCCAGAGAAGTGATTGTTTCAATTCATTTAGTTTGTAACAAAATGCTCCTGGTTTTCTAACTTCATCTACTTGACCTTATAAAACAGAAGAGTGAAATCGCGAGTCATTTTCACCAGGTGAGATACTTGTCCATCTGTTAGATGACCTGCCTAAAAGAAGAAAATGATAGCTTAATCAAATATTGCCAATTTACATCCATTTACTCATTTTTGTAAGTTCAATTAATGGTTACCTTTCTATAATAGCTAGATTTGTGTAATGAATTTTAAAATGTCACCAAAACCACGTCATCTTACTCAGACTATTGTCACTGTAGTCTTTTTAAAATGTTTCCTAAATAAGTACAATTTTTGTTTCCTATTAGAAGGACAATATAGTCACCAAACAACTTTAGCTTAATGAAGCCAGGGGAGGTGTGACTATCGCTGGCAGAAAATCTAGCAGTGAGACTGCAAGGGTATGATCTATACACCAAATCTGCTTAATTAGGCTAAAGTTATTTTGGTGACAATAGTTTCCGAAGTCTCTAACTCTGTGATTAAGAAAAAAAAAAAAAAAATCAGTTCTGGTTTTTGACTTCTGCACTTCAAGGGTGAAGAGATCAGAGAAAAAAAAAAAAAAAACTGCATTGGAATTTCAGTGTGATTCCATACACAGTGTGTATATTTTATCTTTATGAAAATTCATAGTGTGTGTGCGTGTGTTGTAAAGAGCCACTATAATAATTTTTGCAACAAGTCATAAAAAATTAAAATAATTATTGGATATTGAGATTTCCTTTAACCCCTTAAGGACACATGACATGTGTGACATGTCATGATTCCCTTTTACTCCAGAAGTTTGGTCCTTAAGGGGTTAAATACAGGAGTGGTATAAACATACCAGTATTGCAGGATGGAGGCCACTATCAAAGAGAGCTTCATTTTTTATAATATTGCCAACTCCAGGTAGCACAGCTTGATCAAGAAGGATATCACAAAGCATACGATTTCTTTGTTTCTTAACTTCACATTCCACTCTAGAAAAACTGAATTTGGAAGAGCAGACATCCAAATCCCCAAATAACCTGACTTTTTCTTTACAGTCATCTGCATTTCTGAATGGAAAATAAAATAATAATTAGAAGAAAATAATAATAATATTTAACATGCTGTTGCTATAGCAGATATTGCATAATAAATAAAAGACTATTTTAACAATTTATAGGAGACACAGCTGCCTAAGCCTCATTCCACTGCCTAGTGATGGTCACTGTGAATGAGGCAGTGTCAGTCTCATTACATCAGTCTGATACACGGTTTCTGTCACAAATGCTGCATTCCATTTTTTAAACTACTACATTACTGCTGTTGGAGTAAAAACACGCATTATTAAAGCTCATGCAACAGAACTAAATTACCTTAAAAAAAAACCAAAAAAAGGAAATTAAAAGGAAACAAAAACAAAAAAATATTGGAAAAATATATATATAAAACCATATATAACCTATACACTGCACCAAACACATACTTATACTCTTCAAATACTCCTCTGGCTAAATGCTAATCTGCTGCAGTTTGTGGGGAGAAAGAGAGAGAGGGGGAGAGAGGGAGAGAGAGGGAGAGAGGGAGAGAGGGAGAGAGAGAGAGAGAGAGAATATATACACACACACATACATATATATATATATATATATATATACACACACACACACATATACATATACACAGACATTTCAGACTAGCAATAATAAGTATAAAGAAGTTTCAAAACATTTTACCGAATATCAACTGTGGAGTCATAGAAACAAATCAGGTCCTTCGAGAGCTTCACTTTCAGAACTGCCTCTCCTCCACTTTTGTCATTTCTTTCTTCTGGATTAATCCGCATCGACCCATTCATGCCAAAGTGTACTCTAAAATGAGGAACGGCAATATTAGAATTACTGCGTGACATACTATAAGAATAAATAACACTGCAAATTGCAAAAGGAGAGAGAATTAACAAGATAGGTCAACAGAGAACTTTGTGAGATATCGTATTCAAAACAATCTAACTTGTTGAAATGTGTATTAGACACTTTGGAAGAATCTAGTGTGTCAGTCATAATATTACAATTAGTAACAATACAGTGTGTTTCTCCAGTCCAAGGAGAGCAGGCAACTGACAAATGCTCCCATTAGACACACATTTTCACCTACATTTTACAATTATGTAATAATTTTCCAAATAGGACACTCCCGGCATTGTGTTTTATTTTATTAAACAAAGTGTATATATACCTATGTATATTTAAAATTAAATTGTACTCTTTATCAGTGAGGAACTGTCCGGCATGTAGTAGTTCATGACAACTGATATAACTTGTATTATTCAGCTTTTCCTTCTATATACATGGAGATAGAAAGAAAATGAATGAATTAATAATGGATGAGTGTCATTCATGATAAGAATGAATAAACTCCCTGGTGCAGATCCACTGAAGGCCAGCAGATGAACAATAAATAAATGATGAAGCACTTATGATCTTTCAAATAAATAAATCAAGCTTGATTTGCCATACCGCACTGGCTAGTATTTTGGTTTATTTGTGAAACCTTTATCAAGACAACTGTATTATACTGGACTTCCCCCATAAAGCCTTGCTTTTTCACATTATTCGCACAATTCAAGTAATAAGTGGTGTTATCTGGTAAGAGGCATATCAGAATGTGGATAATACCAAAATGAACCCAATTAGCGTCAATGGCAATTTTATGACCATAGCAATGAATATTATCTTAAATGTTAAAAAAAAATTGGTAAGTAAAATAAATGCCCATATAATTCCACAATTTAAGTTGCTTTTTGCTTTCGTGCCATTTGTATTACAAACAAAATAATGTCTGCTCAATGTAAGCTGTAAGAATTTCTGAAAATACTTTTTCCATACAGAAATTATCATAGTATGATAAATGTTTTACCAAAAAGGGCATTCAATAACAATGAAGTGTTGTGTGTTGATACCACTCTAAATTATTTAGAATTAAATTATCTATCATTGCAAATATTTATATATTAATACAAGGTAATTTAAGAGATTGTGTATCTGTCGATAGTCTTATAGAGTTCTGTTTGTTTTGATTTGAAATGACTGAAAGAAACACTTGGCAACAGCATCCGTAATACACAATTAAACAATTAAAATGTCAGAGAGACATTTCATGCTGGAAGTATACAATTTTTATGTATCATATAGACATAGTATTAACATTTATACAATTAAAAAGATATAAGAAATAGTGCAGCATTGTGAGGCATTAATTCCATAGAGCTGCAAAGGAGCATGTGCCAGTGCATACAACATAGTGGGAGTTAAATGCATTCCTGTGGTAGGTACTGGCTGTACCAGAACAACCTGACATAACAAATTTGAAAATAAAAAATGGATAGCTAATAAAAAAATTTTTAAAAAGCATTGCCCAAATATACCTTTTAGTTTACTATTGGTTGCGTATCTTTGACGTGACAGCCCTGCAGTAAATAAAGCAGGAATCATTTTTTATAAGTTAACGTACATCCTGAAATGATGTGAATGGGACAGCTATACCATAATGCTCAGCAACAAGTGGATATAAAAAACTACTAGAAAGTATAGGTTGAGATTTAGGTCCATGTGACTAGACTACTAAGAGGTTGTCTGTACCAGGTTTTTATATAAGAATTTCATACTACAGCAATGGTTATATATTGGCAGTGAAGCTGTCAAGAACTACATTTACAATAATATTCTGACAGGCATGTGTTAGGCTGAGCATCAAGGGAAATTAATTCACATCATATGGGGTGTTAAAGGGCAATATTGTCAAGCAGTTTTGACAAATGTTTGGTGACCCAGGGATAAGACATCAAACCAAGGCATGGGTTAGTGTGTTGGCATTCAAAAGTTGATTAGAACATTCAATATCATTTATTTAAAGTACTAATTAAGTGTGTGATGTAAAAGCACTTTGATTTTATGACGGCTCTCTTGAACCCATCTCGTAAAATAGTCGATAAGTCTGCAGATCAACAGGTTCTTGGAACTGGGGCTTACATTTTGTTATAGTTACCTTTTGGTCATCGTTTAATAGCATTGTATAGCATTGTATGGCAATGAGGTGCCAATGTTCAAACTACAAATAAATAGCAAAATGTACACAGAATAGGTCCTACCGTAATGATTTTGTTCCGAAATACAAGAAAAGCTCCTTCCCCAAGGTTTCCACTGCAGTATAGATGCTTCCAACTAGTGACAATAAAACATTCTGACCAGATGCAGAAGGCTGAAAATTTCCAGATTTCTAGGAAATAAATTAATAGTAGACAATGAGACGAAAACAGGGACTGCATAAGTAATATGAAGACTACTGATTCGAACTGTATGATTATACTGAGGGTATAGGTGACAACTGTTACTACTAGATTTAAAATGTCATGAGCTTGTTTTAAATTTTAAGTGTTTAGCTTACTCACTGTTACCCACATCTCGCTGTTCAGTTAAATTGACACAAGAGGCACTCAAATCACATCATCTCTGACAGCTACTAGAGGCATTTCCACTACAATGACCAAGTCAGACTCAGTTAATCAATCAAAAGCTTAATTTGACGTAGCTGTGGGTAAGCATTGGCTTCACTGAGATCAACACTGATGATATTGGCTAGCTAGGTGTGACAGCAGGGCAGAGACCGGTGCTGTGAGGCTCCCAAAGTATCCTCCATAGACATTAGCATGGAAGTTGGCTCCTGGCAAATGAAACTAATCCCTTGGAAAAAGATGGCAACTGCAAAACCTTCCCTTTCCCTGCACCCCACAGCCACTGCACTGCGAGCATTGGAAAATATGCAAAGAGCCCTGAAGGTGACAGAACCACTTTAATGTCGATTAAAGGGATACTCCAAGACCCATGACTGATTTGAAGTGATCATGATGCCTGGTGTCTGTATATTCAGTTTGTCATCTTAAAGCACTGAACATACGGATCTGTTAGAAGTGTACCTCTACCCTCAGCAGCCCTTATTAGCCAGCCCGGAACTTTTTAATGTTAGTTCTGTGCAAAATTGTCCGCTGATGCCTGCACGCACAGGTATGGTAGAGGTTAACACCGTGAAGGAGTTTAAGCATGTGTGGGATAGGCATAAGGCTATCCTAGCTATAAGGTCAGGGACTAATGAGAGTATTTGGAAAATTGGGCAGACTAGATGGGCCGAATGGTTCTTATCTGCCATCACATTCTATGTTTCTATCATACTGGAGCCAGAAAGCCAATGGCAGCATGCACCCCATCCTCATCTCCCTTCAGCAAGGAGGATTAGGCTTCAGGGACAACTTGGCCATGGCACATTTTAGTGTTTAGGTTTTTTTTGTTTGTTTTTTTTTTTTTAAATGGGATGCTGGGAGCGGATCAGCTCATAATGGTTACTCTAACCAAAACCTTTATTTAGACATTCTATGTTGTTAAGTTTTAAACAATCTGCAAACTGTAGCACCTCAAAAATATGTGAAAAAAAAAAAATATTAAATAGTAAGAATACATTGCCGGGATAGCTGTCACATATCCAATTTATCCAATAAATAGCTTACCTTGTTAACATTCCAGGCACTGGTAACTGATGCAAATGGTACTGTGCAGCAGGGCAGCATTTCTTTTTGCATAAGCTAACAAGGTTCCTAATTTCTCCCCATGGTACAGACATTGGTAAAATAAAGGCATCCTAATAGGTGTCACAAGAATAACTGATCTCTCACTGCATCCTCATGCAGATACCCGCTCTTGTAATATGCTGTCATATTTTGTATGCTACAATATTAATGACCACCAGACCATACTATTCAGATCTGAAATTACCCTTTTCAGCTACAATCATTATAAAATACAGCGCTGGTAGAATATTTGTTTTAAAAATTTCATGTAATAAAATGTAGTTCAAAATCAAGACCTGTAGTCCTACGACTGCAAAACACTGTTTAAATATACAGTAGGGACTTAACTATGTGTATACATAACTTCTATGTGTCATCCTCTTTCAATGTTTGGGTAATTTAAATGTATGTGCCAGATACATCAAAAACAGATATCGAAGATTCCTATACATTTACTGAGATAAAATATTATGTAAAAGAAGCCTTAGTTTGTTCTAATGAACTGCCACAAGCATCTGCTCTCTTTCACCCAAGTCAGATAATTACAAATCCACTATTGGCATATGCTTCAGTATGCATCACGGTCAATTACTTCCTCTCAGGGTTGAGAACAAACCGGTAATTAAAAGTTGAAGTCAACTTCACTTTAAATACCATTAAAAAAAAAAAAAAATACAGAAGTTAATGGAACTTTATTTTAAATTATTGTAATTACTACTTGGAAATATGATAAGATTAGAATATGAAATAAATGAAATGCATAAGTAACATTCCTATTAAGCCTTTCTTCAAGATAGATGAGGTGCCAGAACTCAAATGATATTGGAGGATTTACCTAAATAATTTACCTACGTAACTCTAGGAACAAAAGAAAGATGTTACTTCACAAACCTTACATGATGTACGGTATTCATGGCAAAATGTATATTGCTTCCTATTGAAAATGTTCTAACACAACTCATTTACTCACTATATAGCAGAAAAAGCCAGAAGGACAGATGCATGAACATAAATCGATTAAAAAATCTGAAAGATATGAAAGCCTTCAACTCTAGTACCATTTTTTTATATGTAAACTCACCTGTAATCCAGTCTCCCTGCAGTAGCCACTAAGTCTCTTCTGAGATTGTCCAAATATAAAAAAAGAGGCCGTTTGTGCCCAAAAATCACTTAATAAAGCAGACATTGACTTGGTTTATAAAAAGTCCCTATAAGAATTCAGTGTCTAGACAGGTTTATGAAGTGTGATGCTATGGATTATCCTGTATCTACGAATATCAAATTGTGAACGTATTTTGTATACTTGCAAGCTCCAACTGACATCTCAATGCTTATTCTTTAAAGGAATGCTCTAATAGGAATATAAACATGTATTTAAAATGTTAGAGTAATGTAGTGGATATTTAGATTCAGCTCTCCCAAGTACTAATAAAAAATAGATGTAATTACCATTCTTCCACAGGCATCAGTCTCAGTCATTCCTCCCCAGTTCAGATATTTACTGACTGTCTATGTCAGTCAAAACCAATGCTTAACCAAATAGACAAATTGGGAGCTAGTGTGTATGTGTGGCAATCATCATCATCTCATAGAGATGCATTGACCTTAAGGGACACTATAGGCAAATTTAACCCTGAAAAGCTATTATTTTAAGAAAATGCAATAATTAGCTTGAAGGGCTAACTCCACATCTAGTGGCTGTCTACCAGCCAGTCACTAAAGGGACTTCTGGCCTGTTAGATGACTTTGGGTCGCATAACGGACGCTGGACCTCCTCACGCTATGCATGAGGACGTCCAACGTCACCCAAAATCCCATGGAAAAGCACTGTATAATGCTTTCCTATGGGTAAATCCTAATGCGACCATGGCCATTGCAGCGCATGTATATTAGGTCTCCCCTGCCGTCTGACGTTGGCCAGGGAAATAGCAAAGGTGGACCAGAGACAGTGCTGAGACACATCGGCGCTAGTCTGAGGTATGTGACTGAAGGTGGGGTGGGCAGGTGCGCAAGGGAGGGGAAGGCTAGAGTGCCAGGAAAACTACTGGTTTCCTGGCACTATAATTTCCCTTTACTACATCGCTATGGAAAGTGTACATAATCTCCTTGTAAAGCAACCAGAAAGCCCCTGTAGTGGCTGTCTGAATGATAGCCACTAGAGGTGGCATTAGGTAGCAATATCACTGCTTTTTCTCACAAAAGGAATTGTTTACACTGATGAGCCTGCAGCGACAGTCTCTTTGCCCCAGAACCAGTAAATTAAACATTAGCAGTTCTGGTGTTTACAATGTTTGTTATTATTTTTTTTTTCTAAAGATCATGTAAACTACATTGATATATTTATTAAATAAACTGTGAAACCATAACATATTCACAGTTGTTACAAATAAACTTTTTAAAAAAAAAAAAATGAAATAGAAATTTTGACTATATTATTTTATTTGGTACCTGAACCTTTTAAAGTATGAATTTATTTTATAACTGCAAATATATGATTCCAAAAAATGTGACAGATCCTTGTTCCTTCAGTCAGTTATTTCAGCCTTACTATCCCATGATGACTAGGAGGCCAGCTTATGTGCACAGGCACCTTACAGAGAAATGCCATATGTGTTAACACACATTTATTGTGCGTACAATACTGCAACCGTTAACTAATTTATACATTTTGCGAGACTGTGCCCAGCAATGCATGCAGGCTAAAAAAAAGATTAAAAAAAAAAAAAAAATACATAAGATTAGCACAAACAAAACAAAACTGCAAAGTAACAGTTTAATATTTATATTTATGTCAGCTTTGCAGAAAATGTTCTTTTTTCAAACCTTTGGGCTTCCCATTATTTTGTACCATAGCACCGGGTGTTATTTTATCGCTACACAACCCGAGTAAATATAGTTATAGAACAAAAAATCTGACCAAAGTTCATTGACATCTGGCTTTGGAAGGCTTCATTGGCACTGAAGCAATGTCTAATTGTGGCAGCTTGTGGACAATTATTACATTGTGCTAGTCTGTGCATACAACATTCACTCTCTTACATCAATTATTGTGCTTTTATTACTGTAAGCATCTTGGATCTTTCTCCTGTGAGGGGAGAACCTACCCTATAGTGTTTGCAGCGTGCTCACACCTTGCACAATACAGACATAATTTACACTGGTAATTCAGAGTTCTGGGCTGTACAGAGACCCGAAGGTGACAGAGTAAATTTTTATTATTTTTAAATCGTGAGCGTACTGTACTAGTTAGTGCACATGAATTATTAGATTGTGTGCACGAGATTAATGTACGCTCACTGTTTAATTTATTTGCACGATTTACTAAACCAGTGTTTCCCAATTGGGGTTCAGCAAGAACAAAACTGGGGTTCCGCTGCAATTTGCGCATCGGGTGTCCCAAGCACTAAGACCAGCTGATGGCCCTTAAACAGGGGCAACGCTAAAAAGGGGCCTGGTCAGGCGCTGCAGCCCTATAAGAGCGCGACCGGGCCCCTGTACTATGGATGCTGGGAGGAAGTGACAGCCGGTCACTTCCTCCCAGACACAGAGAGCACCAAGCGCGACAGAGAGAAGGCAGGAGGGGGGAAAGAGCTGCTGCCAACCTCACACACCAGCAACCAGCAGCACTCCAAGCAAGCCACCCTCTTGAAAAAAAAAAAAAAAAAAAGATAAGCTAGTAGGAGGATGGCTGCAACTATAAACATTATGACCTGTTTGTATGCGTATCTGTGTGTTAAGGTGTGTATGCATCACTGTGTATCGGTTTGTCTGTGTCTATCTGCCAGTATGTGTGTGTGTGTGCGTGCGCGTGCGTATATGCATCTCCCAGTGTGTGTCAGTGTATTTGGTCCCCTACTGTTCTCCATCCTCCATCTATACTGCCTCCCTTGGTAAACTCCTTAGCTCCTTTGGCTTCCAATATCATTTCAATGCAGATGACACGCAAATCTATCTGTCCTCTCCTGATCTCTCCCCGTCCCTCTAGACTAGTGTTTCTGACTGCCTCTCTGCTGTTTCTAACTGGATGGCTGCCCACTTCCTAAAACTAAACCTGACCAAAACTGAAATTCTGGTCTTTCCTCCCTCAAGTGTTGTTACTCCTGTGTCTGTCTCCCTCCAAGTCAACAGTGCTACCATCAGCTCCACCATGCAGGCTCGCTGCCTAGGTGTTCTCTTTGACTCCGACCTCTCCTTCAAGCCTCATGTTCAATCTATCGCCAAATCCTGTCATTTCCATTTCAAAAACATTGCGCGCATCCGCCCCTACTTAACGCCAGATGCGATTAAGGTGTTGGTCCATTCCACTGTCCTTTCTCGCCTTGACTACTGTAATCAGCTTCTCAGTGGTCTTACGTGCTCCCAACTAGCGCAGTTACAGTCCATAATGAATGCGGCGGCGAGGCTCATCTTCCTGTCCGCCCGCACCTCCCATGCCTCACCCTTCTGTCAGTCCCTACATTGGCTTCCTATAAAATATAGAGCTCAATTTAAAATTCTGGTTCTTGCTTTCAAATCGCTACATAATGCTGCTCCCACCTATCTATCCTCCCTTATACACAAGTATGTCCCGTCTAGGCCCTTACGATCTGCTGAAGACTTACGTCTATCTTCTGTCCGTACTCCCACCTCTGATGCTCGCCTTCAAGATTTCTCGAGGGCTGCACCGTTCCTGTGGAACTCGCTTCCCTCCTCCGTTAGATGCTCACCCAGTCTCCACTCCTTCAAAAAAATCGTTAAAAACCCACTTCTTCATAAAGGCGTATCAATTAAACTGTTAATAGCTCCTGACTGATATCTCTTCTGCAACTGTCCCTAGTCTAATACTATCCTTACCTTTTTGTGTCATTTTAACCCACTCCCTCTAGCATGTAAGCTCATTGAGCAGGGCCCTCAACCCCTCTGTTCCTGTGTGTCCAACTATCTGGTTACAACTACATGTCTGTTCGTCCACCCATTGTAAAGCGCTGCGGAATTTGACGGCGCTCTATAGATATCATAATAATAATTTGTGTATGTGCCAGTGTGTGTATATGCCAGTGTGTGTACGTATGTCAAGGTGTATGTATCTGTATGTCAGTGTGTTTCTATTTGTTAATGTGTATTTATATCTGTGTCACTATGTATGTGGCAGGGTATGTTCAAACATCCCAGCAATCAAGCACGAACACAACATGCAAACACAAACATGACAGACCTGAACTCCAACACTACATACAAACACACCCTTTACTCAAACACCAATACTACACACGAATGTACATCCGCATCTAAAATCCAACACTACATACAAACACACCACTGCATACAAACAGATCCCTGTTTTAAAATGCTAAAATTATATACCATATATGCCATTTCAAAACATACCAAGCAGAGAGGACCAGAAGCTGGCACCTCTATGTCACAGGAGAGAAGGGGTTGAGAAGATTGACGACCATGGCCGAACTGAGCTAAATTAGTTAACCTGTAAGCATGCATTAGCATTCTCATGGGCATGATCTACTAACTCGAGCCCACGATAGGATATTATGCCCACATAAAAAAAAAAAAAAAAAAAACTTTCCCATGGCACCTCTGGCGTTCGGTAGGGCTGTCTTAGAGCACAAACTTTTACAAATTGTCAGTGCTATTGCCTGTTCTAATAAATGAGTTCGATCAGGGCACT
Source organism: Pelobates cultripes (assembly GCA_933207985.1). Classification (NCBI taxonomy): domain Eukaryota; kingdom Metazoa; phylum Chordata; class Amphibia; order Anura; family Pelobatidae; genus Pelobates; species Pelobates cultripes. Next base: position 91,314,020 of record OW240917.1, on the reverse strand, counting down.
GTAAGCACCATGCTGTTTGCAACCATGCAGAGTGCTTAGACTAACCCTTTAGTTTTCTAACATAAAACCTACTTCATTGTGTTTGTGAAATAAAATGTTATATTCCAGTCAGACCAAGACATACAGAAACCTACACATACATTTACAGCAAGGATGACACAAATCCCATCACTTGTTATAGAACTACAACCCCCGTGATGCTTTGCAAGCAGGGCTTGGCGACCTTTGAACCATCCCTGCCGTGAAACACTTGCACTGTTGCCTTCCAGAATCCATACATATGATTTTTGCTGTATGAAAAGGCTCTACATCGAGTCCAAGGGAAATTTCTCTGCCTGTGTAGCCCTAACCGTCTAGTGCTACCTACTGCTCCACGGTGTGGCACTCAAATGGTTAATCTAGCAGTGTAATAATCTAACAGGAGTCTCCTAACATAGCTTGCTGTTAATAATGCTATGGATTGCAAGAATGTTATATATAATGCCCCCTGCCACAAAGTGTTAACGGGATCAGTAAGCGATTGGCATCCCTGTGACAGTTGTATAACACTCGCTCACCTTGCCAGATACTGCGCTCCCCCTCAACTCCTGCACAGTCTGCCCCGGTGGAACCCTCGCTCGAATCTTCTCCCCATTCAGCGTGCAGCCCGGGCCTTCCACCATGATTCGATCACAGAATGTACAGTATCAGAAATGGAACTGTTACTACCAGCCGAACACTGTGATCAGTGACATGGGATGATTCAAATTATGGCGGTAACTGAATGCACTGGCTGGGAAAGGCTTCTGTCTCCTGAATGGCCAAGGAACAGGAAGTGTCTGCTCACTGTCTATTGGAGCATTGCTTGGAGACAAATCAGATGTGAACGTACATTATTTGCCAATTCCAGCCTGTACATGAATATAGGTGGAAACTAGAGAGGAATAGAATTGAATTACCTCCTCTTCTGGAAAAGTTTGCTATGATAAAAAAAATAGCTGCTCAGCTATCCAGAGTTGCAGAAAAGTATAACAATGTTTAATACTTCTTCGGAAATAAAAGTCCACTTAAAATTACTTCTGTTCGCCTATTATTTGGTTACACGGCATAGTGATATCTGAAATGATCACTATAGTGAAAATTAATGCAATACTCTTATGGCACACTTCAGGGTTAAGTGTATGCCATGATTTTAAAAAAATATATATTTTGGGGGGGACTGTTTAAATGCCAGTGAGCTTTGCACATCTATGTGTGCTGAAGGATTTCCTCATACATCAGATTCGTGTTGGAATTAAAAGGGTTTAGTGACTCTGAATCTGGTAAACTTAAAATCAGAATTGCCAAGGTAGCTGAACAACAGATTAATTCTCAGCTATAGTTGCAGCTATGTTAATTTTGCCTCATATTTTCCATTCTGTTCTGGTTAATAAACAATTCGGTTTTTAATTAATAAACCTGTAAGACTGTAGGGACAGGGTTCTTGCACCAAAACCACTTCAGCTGGAGAGGCTTAGAGGACAACTGTCACCCAGATATCCCAACATGCAAAAATGCATTTTAGCTAGGTGGCTAGAACAGTACATGGTATGCGGGTGTCAGGGAGCCGCATGCAAAATGCCAAAATTGGAATGTCTGTGTCACCTCAACATTATTGAGTTTTTCATCAAGTTTTAAAAAGGAATAGGTTCTTTCTTAGATTGAGCACATGTAAAAGAATGAGAAATAACTCATCCCTACCTTTATTATATGTAAGGAGCCTTATAAATACACCTTGGGTTAAAACAGTCTCTAATATTTTCCCTGCTTCACTCACGTCATATAGTAAAGGTGGGGATGGGTTTTTATAATTTATTTTTTTTACATATACTTCATGTAAAAAAAAATCCCATTCCTTTCCATATTTGATGAAATAATTATTATATTAAAAAATAGTTTTGCGGTGACAGTTGTCCTTTAAATGACAATTAATATTTCACAACAGGTAATGGTACTACCATATCAACTATTTATTCTCCATGCTTTCATTAATGCTTATTATATCCACCTTTTTGAAGTGCAGTACAACAGCTGTAGTGTTAAAGGACCAATATAGTGCCAGGAAAACATACTCGTTTTCCTGGCACTATAGTGCCCTGACGGTGCCCCCACCCTCAGGGTCCCACTCCCGCCGGGCTGGATGGAAAGGAAAGGGTTAAAACTTACCTTTTTTCCAGCGCCGGGCAGGGAGCTCTCCTCCTCCTCTCCGCCTCTTTGGCTGAATGCGCACGCGCGGCAGGAGCTGCGCTCGCATTCAGCCAGTCTCATAGGAAAGCATGAAACTAGCAAAGTAGATTTGAGAAGCTGGAACCTAAAGGCCAAGAAAAATGTAATAATGGCAGAAGCAACACCGTTGGGACCAGTGGAAAAGTGGAAACATACTGTATCAATACATTTAAAAAAAAAAACAAGAGAGATTGATGAAGCATGCTGTTTCTGTAGATGATCAAAGCTTTAGATATTATGCAAACTTTTACTTTTATCATGGCGGAGTATGACTAATGAAAAACATGCAACTTTTTTTTTCTAGGATTTTGTCAAGGCAATTGTGACTTAATTTTTATGCGTCTCCCTGTTACCATGTGGATTTGAGCAGCTCATCCATGGAATGTTGGACCTATAGTCATCTAGTCTAGAATGGGGATCCACCTGAAATATGCACCATAATAATTGATGATGGAGTATCATTCTGAGTTCAACATATTCTGTGAATGAATGGTTGAGATGAGACTCTTCAAGGTTCAGTCTATATCAGTTAATCAGCATCAGTTATCTTTATTTTATACTAAATCTATGCTTTCATTTTAGAAACCTGTTTAAGAAAAGTGATTCCTAATTTAAAGGGTTACTCCAACCAAAAGCAGTATTTTATTAACCCCTTAAGGACAGAGGCAATTGTAACAGTTCTGATCAAAATAAAATGTAAACAAACTCTAGAATTTGAGCTATATGTCTATTCAACCTTAAGTTACCTCTTTCATATTAAGTTCACGCACACTTATTATATAATTTTGTTTAGGAGAAATAAGACTTTCATGTAACATTAAATATTTATATATGAACATAATGTAATATGAGTAAATTTTAACAAAGTGTGAGAAATTAACAAATGTTATTTCCAAGTTCTGCATGGCATTTTACTGTGAATGTCATGATACTGTTAGCATTTACTGTAATAAAATATATATTTGTGTTCAGCGATGTCTTGTGAGTACAACATTACCCCCATCTATAGGTTTTATTTTGTTTTGCAAAGTTACAGGGTTGTAACTCTTCCGCACTGCAGTGTTAAAACCTACCTTTTTCATGAGCGCATCGCACGTTCGCCCACCGTCCTTACGGGGTTAAATGCTGTTTTTGGCTATAGAATACCTTACTGGTGTGTCCTCCCCCCCACAAAATTCACCCTTAATCCAGCGTCTATGGATTACATAGAAACATAGAATGTGACGTCAGATAAGAACCATTCGGCCCATCTAGTCTGCCCAATTTTCGAAATACTTTAATTAGTCCCTGGCCTTATCTTATAGTTAGGATAGCCTTATGCCTATCCCACGCATGCTTAAACTCCTTTATTGTGTTAACCTCTACCACTTCAGCTGGAAGGCTTTTCCATGCATCCACTACCCTCTCAGTAAAGTAATACTTCCTGATATTATTTTTAAACCTTTGCCCCTCTAATTTAAGACTATGTCCTCTTGTTGTGGTAGTTTCTTCTTTTAAATATAGTCTCCTCCTTTACTGTGTTGATTCCCTTTATGTATTTAAATGTTTCTATCATATCCCCCCGTCTCGTCTTTCCTCCAAGCTATACATGTTAAGATCCTTTAACCTTTCCTTTTAAGTTATATCCTGCAATCCATGAACCAGTTTAGTAGCCCTTCTCTTAACTCTCTAATGTATCCTTCTGGAGATACGGTCTCCAATACTGCGTACAATACTGACCATGTTTCTAGTTTACCTAAATCATTTGCCATTTGGCTTATGCCTCCTGGAACATCAACCCTGTTACAAATGTTAGTATTATCAGCAAAAAGACATACCTTCCCATCGAGACCTTCTGCAATATCACTAATAGAAATATTAAAGAGAATGGGTCCAAGTACAGATCCCTGAGGTACCCCAGGGACCCCAATATACTCCATTGACTACAACCCTCTGTAGCCTGTCACTCAGCCACTGCCTTATCCATTCAACAATATTGGAATCCAAACTTAAAGATTGCAGTTTATTGATAAACCTTCTATGTGCAACAGTGTCAAAAGACTTACTGAAATCTAGATAAGCAATGTCTACTGCACCACCCTGATCTATTATATTAGTTACCCAATCAAAAAAATCAATAAGATTAGTTTGGCATGATCTCCCTGATGTAAACCCATGTTGTCACTGATCTTGAAATCCATGTGATTTAGATGTTCAACAATCCTATCCTTTAACATGGTTTCCATTACTTTCCCCACTACTGTAGTAGGGCTTACAGGTCTCTAGTTGCCGACTCCTCCCTACTACCTTTCTTGTGAATGGGCACAACATTCGCTAACTTCCAATCTTCTGGGACTACTCATGTTAACAATGATTGGTTAAGTAAATCTGTTAATGGTTTTGCTAGTATACCACTAAGCTCTTTTGATAACTTTGGGTGTATTCCATCAGGTCCAATTGACCTATTTGTCTTTAAGTTTGACAGTTGAAATAGAACCTCTTCCTATGTAAACTCACATTTAACAAATGACTCATTTGTCCTTTTTCCTAACTGAGGCCCCTTTCCTTCATTTTCATCTGTAAATACTGAACAAAAATATTCATTGAGGTAGTCAGCTAGACCTTTATCCTCTTCTATATACCATCCTTCTTTTTTTTTTAAATCTAACTAATCCTTGTTTTACTTTCCTTTTCTCATTTATGTATCTAAAAAATGTTTTGTCCCCTTTTTTTACTGACTGTGCTATTTTCTCTTCTGTGTGTGATTTGGAAGCTCTTATAACTCACTCAGCCTCTTTCTGCCTAATCTTATATATCTGTCTATCTTCCTCATTCTGGGTTTTTTAATAATTACTAAATGCCAACTTTTTGTTTTTTATTATTTTCGCCACATCTGCGGAGTACCACAGTGGTTTCTTAAATCTTTTGATATTACTGACTAATGCAATTTTCTGTTCCATTCAGCAGTGCAACGTTTAAATAATCCCATTTCTCTTGGACTCCATTTAAATTGCTCCAGTCTGATAATGACTCCTTTACACATATTCTAATTTTAGAAAAGTCTGTTTTTCTAAAGTCTAAAACTTTTGTTTTTGTGTGGTGTGACTCAGTCACTGTTCTTATATTAAGCCACACTGACTGATGATCACTGGATCCTAAACTTTCACCTACAGTAATATCTGATCTCCATTTTTTAACACTAAATCTAGTATGTCCTCTTCACGAGTTGGCTCCTCAATGACTTTTTTTCGAGGCAATCCAAGTAGGGAGTTTACAATATGTGGGCTCCTGGCACAAGCAGCTATTTTGGTTTTCCAGTTCACATCAAGAAGATTAAAGTCACCCATGATGATAACTTACCCCTCCATTGTCATTTTAGCTATTTTCTCAACTAGTAGATTATCTTACTCTTCTATTTGTCCTGGGAGCCTATAAATCACACCTACACAAATTACTGTGATTACCAAATTCTGACGTAACCCAAACGGACTCTATGTTCGCCTCACTAACTTTTATAAGGCTAGATTTTATACTATCCTTTTTTATGGTAGCCTGATCTTTCTCAAGTTATATCACTCCCTTTTGTTGCAATGGAGGCTGTATCCTAAAGTCTGGGCTAAGGGGAGAGTTTGTGCTGCATGTGGAGGAGGCATGCCAAAATTGTTCGTCTGTCGCCAGTATACTATTTGTAAGAACAGATGCCAAATATGCACAGATCTGACATAAGCTAGTCCGGAATATCTTTAATTCTGTATGTGCAATGCAACTTAAATGCTGCACATACATATTCCAAGCACCATGACCACTTCAAATTAGTAAACTTGGTCAGGGTGCTTTGAGAAACCTTTGAATAAGACCCTATCTTATCTTCATCCACATCAAATTAAGTGTCCATTTACCTTTAAAGCAATTTCAGATACCCACCTTCACAGATACCTGAGTGACCAAATGCTTTTATGAAAAAAATTGCTTCCTTTCTTTACACAGATGTGGCTATCAATGACAACATTATCCTTTTGTATTGTAGGACTTACTTGCCATAATGTCGTATTGTGGTGAAAAGGTGTAGTGGATTTTAAGAATTCACAAATTAACGTCAAGAGTTGCATCTCATTGTACTTTGAAGAGGAAGGAGGACACAAAATAAAGTGACAGTTGGAGATAAAAGATGAGCATTGTTGTTCCCAGACTTGAATGAATAAAAAGGAAGAAATATCATTTTAGAAATGTTGCTAGGTTCAAAAAATAACTGGGACTTGAGCCCAAAACAAATGTTAAAAGACCACTATAGACACCCAGACAACTTCAGCTAAATGAAGTGATCTGGGTGCCAGGTCTCCCTAGTTTTAACCCTGCAGCTGAAAACATTTCAGTTTCAGAGAAACTGCTATGTTTACACTGCAGGGTTAATGCAGCCTCTAGTGGCTGTCTCCCTGACAGCCACTAGAGGCGCTTCCGCGATTTACACAGAGTAAATCACACTTATTTGAAGCTGGACGTCCTCACGGACCTCGAGCATCAAAAAGGATCCCCATAGGAAAACATTGAGTAATGCTTTCCAGTTGGCGCACCCGCGTCTCTGGCCGCACATGCGTATTTGGCTCCACTCGGGAACTGACGTCGGTGGAGGAGGAGAGGTCACCAGTGCCGAGGGAGCCCGGCGCTGGATTAAGGTAAACAAATAAATGGTTAATTAACCATTTATTCGTGGCGGAATGGGGCCCTAGTCACCGTTTAGGTGACTAGGGCTCTATAGCGTTAGGAATACATATTTGTAGTCCTATATTTGTATTCGTAACACAATAGTGTTCCTGTAAGCAGAAGGCTAATCACCCTAGGTACCTCTCAAACGTCATCCTTTTATACCTCTTAAACTTTTGAAGTCCCTGCAAGATGTATTTTTCTTTCCCAGTTTATACCTATTAAAGATAGTATCATGTAAAGGTCATCTAGTCACCATGATCAACAGCTTCCCCACACAAACCCCACCCCATTGTCACCTTTCCTCCAACCTATCTCAAATATTACATTGGAGTCCTAGTGACAGACACTGCAGTTTCCTTCTACTACCAATGTGTGCAACACTGACTGCCATGATTATGCAGTGCTTTAACACAGCTCCTGAGCAAGATATGATCTTTAGTGTGGCAATGAACAATTAGTCTTCAATCATGATGTCAGATGAATGGTCACACCGGCTTTTCCTTGTATGGGAATTTTTCTTCCTAAATCTGGCAAATACCACTTCACTGTAAAAGGAGACGAGGTTAATTATGCAACGCAAGGGATCTGGAGCTACAGAGTCACTTATGTGGGGGTTCAGAGCCTTAAAGGGTTACTCCAAGCACCATGCCAGCCTCTTCATGGTGATAGAAATCTTTATGTGCGGCCTTTCTGCTCGGGGGCTAGTTATACCACTGGTTCATGTGATTTTCAGATTCAAGAGAACAGAGTTCTGAGATGCTTAATGTTAATTCTGTGCAAAAAGTCATCGGTGTGCACAGCCCGCTGGTGACAGACGTAATGAGCTTCTCCCTTGCAGGCAGTGCTGGGAGTCTTGATCTCCTGTGCCTCTGTGTACTCCCTCCCTGCCCCCATGCATTGACACTGAGGTCTTGATTTAATACTTTTTCTAAAT
>OW240917.1:91238367-91306059 GCA_933207985.1 Pelobates cultripes | reverse complement strand
CCAGATCTAAGTGGTGGCAATGGTCACCGTATCCACTTTTAGCGTAACACACCCGCTTTAAGGACACTGACTGCTATTCAATATATAACAGTGAAAAAAGTGGTTGTTTTTTTTTAAATACAAGCTTTGTGTCACCAGATCTAAGTGGCGGCAATGGTCACCGTATCCACTGTTAGCGTAACACACCCGCTTTAAGGACACTGACTGTTATTCAATATATAACAGTGAAAAAAGTGGTTGTTTTTTTTTAAATACAAGCTTTGTGTCACCAGATCTAAGTGGTGGCAATGGTCACCGTATCCACTGTTAGCGTAACACACCCGCTTTAAGGACACTGACTGCTATTCAATACATAACAGTGAAAAAGTGGTTTTATTAAATCCGCTTTAAAGTTACCAGATCTTAAAGTGGTAGTATCACCGTGATCCACCGTTAGCCGTAACACACCCGCTAAGGACTGACTGCCATTCAACATAGCAACAGTGGTGCTGGCTTTGTTTTTAAATCCAAGCTTTGTGTCACCAGATCTAAGTGGTGGCAATGGTCACCGTATCCACTGTTAGCGTAACACACCCGCTTTAAGGACACTGACAGCTATTCAATATATAACAGTGAAAAAAGGGTTTTGTTTTTTTAAATCCAAGCTTTGTGTCACCAGATCTAAGTGGTGGCAATGGTCACCGTATCCACTGTTAGCGTAACACACCCGCTTTAAGGACACTGACCGCTATTCAATATATAACAGTGAAAAAAGTGTTTTGTTTTTTTAAATCCAAGCTTTGTGTCACCAGATCTAAGTGGTGGCAATGGTCACCGTATCCACTGTTAGCGTAACACACCCGCTTTAAGGACACTGACTGTTATTCAATCTATAACAGTGAAAAGTGTTTTGTTTTTTTAAATCCAAGCTATTGTGACACCAGATCTAAGTGGTGGCACTGGTCACCGTATCCACTGTTAGCGTAACACACCCGCTTTAAGGACACTGACTGCTATTCAATCTATAACAGTGAAAAAAGTGTTTTGTTTTTTTGAATCCAAGCTTTGTGTCACCAGATCTAATTGGTGGCACTGGTCACCGTATCCACTGTTAGCGTAACACACCAGCTTTAAGGACACTGACTGCTATTCAATCTATAAGAGTGAAAAAAGTGTTTTTTGTTTTTAAATACAAGCTTTGTGTCACCAGATCTAAGTGGTGGCTATGGTCACCGTATCCACTGTTAGCGTAACACACCCGCTTTAAGGACACTGACTGCTATTCAATCTATAACAGAGAAAAAAGTGTTTCGTTTTTAAATCCAAGTTTGTGTCACCAGATCTAAGTGGTGGCACTGGTCACCGTATCCACTGTTAGCGTAACACACCCGCTTTAAGGACACTGACTGCTATTCAATCTATAACAGTGAAAAAGTATGTTTTAAATCCAAGCTTGTGTCACCAGATCTAAGTGGTGGCAATGGTCACCGTATCCACTGTTAGCGCACACACCCGCTTAAGGACACTCGACTGCTATTCAATATATAACAGTGAAAAAGTGTTTTTTTAAATCCAAGCTTTGTGTCACCAGATCTAAGTGGTGGTAATGGTCACCGATCCACTGTTAGCGAACACACCAACTTTAAGGACACTGACTGCTATTCAATATATAACAGTGAAAAAGTGTTTTATTTTTAAATTCCAAGCTTTGTGTCACCAGATTCAAGTGGTGGCAATGGTCACCGATCCACTGTTAGCGAATTACTAAGGACACTCCGACTGGTTATTCAATATATATGTAACAGTGAAAAAAGTGTTTTGTTTTTTTAAATCCAAGCTTTGTGTCACCAGATCTAAGTGGTGGCAATGGTCACCGTATCCACTGTTAGCGTAACACACCCGCTTTAAGGACACTGACTGCTATTCAATCTATAACAGTGAAAAAAGTGTTATTTGTTTTTAAATCCAAGATTTGGGTCACCAGATCTAAGTGGTGGCAATGGACACCGTATCCACTGTTAGCGTAACACACCCGCTTTAAGGACACTGACTGCTATTCAATACATAACAGTGAAAAAAGGGTTTTGTTTTTTTAAATCCAAGCTTTGTGTTACCAGATCTAAGTGGTGGCAATGGTCACCGTATCCACTGTTAGCGTAACACACCCGCTTTAAGGACACTGACTGCTATTCAATCTATAACAGTGAAAAAGGGTTTTGTTTTTTTTAAATACAAGCTTTGTGTCACCAGATCTAAGTGGTGGCACTGGTCACCGTATCCACTGTTAGCGTAACACACCCGCTTTAAGGACACTGACTGCTATTCAATCTATAACAGTGAAAAAAGTGTTTTTTGTTTTTAAATCCAAGCTTTGTGTCACCAGACCTAAGTGGTGGCAATGGTCACCGTATCCACTGTTAGCGTAACACACCCGCTTTAAGGACACTGATTGCTATTCAATCTATAACAGTGGTGCGTTTTGTTTTTAAATCCAAGCTTTGTGTCACTCAGATTCAAGTGGTGTGGCAATGGTCACCGTGATTCACTGTTAACACACCCGCTTTAAGGACACTGACTGCTATTCAATATATAACAGTGAAAAAGTGTTTTGTTTTTAAATCCAAGCTTTGTGTTCAGATATAAGTGGTGGCACTGGTCACCGTATCCACTGTTAGCTTAACAATAACTGCTTTGTATACAATTGACTGCTATTCAATCTATAACAGTGAAAAAAGTTTTTTTGTTCTAAATCCAAGCTATTGTGACACCAGATCTAAGTGGTGGCACTGGTCACCGTATCCACTGTTAGCGTAACACACCCGCTTGAAGGACACTGACTGCTATTCAATATATAACAGTGAAAAAAGTGTTTTTTGTTTTTAAATCCAAGCTTTGTGTCACCAGATCTAAGTGGTGGCAATGGTCACCGTATCCACTGTTAGCGTAACACACCCGCTTTAAGGACACTGACAGCTATTCAATATATAACATTGAAAAAAGGGTTTTGTTTTTTTAAATCCAAGCTTTGTGTCACCAGATCTAAGTGGTGGCAATGGTCACCGTATCCACTGTTAGCGTAACACACCCGCTTTAAGGACACTGACTGCCATTCAATATATAACAGTGAAAAAAGTGGTTGTTTTTTTTTAAATACAAGCTTTGTGTCACCAGATCTAAGTGGTGGCAATGGTCACCGTATCCACTGTTAGCGTAACACACCCGGCTTTAAGGACACTGACTGCTATTCAATCTATAACAGTGAAAAAAGTTTTGTTTTTTAAATCCAAGCTTTGTGTCACCAGATCTAAGTGGTGGCACTGGTCACCGTATCCACTGTTAGCGTAACACACCCGCTTTAAGGACACTGACTGCTATTCAATCTATAACAGTGAAAAAAGTGTTTTTTGTTTTTAAATACAAGCTTTGTGTCACCAGATCTAAGTGGTGGCAATGGTCACCGCATCCACTGTTAGCGTTACACACCCGCTTTAAGGACACTGACTGCTATTCAATCTATAACAGTGAAAAAAGTGTTTTTGTTTTTAAATACAAGCTTTGTGTCACCAGATCTAAGTGGTGGCAATGGTCACTGTATCCACTGTTAGCGTAACACACCCGCTTTAAGGACACTGACTGCTATTCAATCTATAACAGTGAAAAAAGTGTTTTTTGTTTTTAAATACAAGCTTTGAGTCACCAGATCTAAGTGGTGGCACTGGTCACCGTATCCACTGTTAGCTTAACACACCCGCTTTAAGGACACTGGCTGCTATTCAATCTATAACAGTGAAAAAAAGTGTTTTTTGTTTTTAAATACAAGCTTTGTGTCACCAGATCTAAGTGGTGGCACTGGTCACCGTATCCACTGTTAGCGTAACACACCCGCTTTAAGGACACTGACTGCCATTCAATCTATAACAGTGAAAAAAGTTTTTTGTTTTTAAATGCAAGCTATTATGACCCCAGTGAGTGGTGGCACTGGTCACCATATCCACTGTTAGCGTAACACACCCGCTTTAAGGACACTGACTGCTATTCAATCTATAACAGTGAAAAAAAGTGTTGTTTTTTTTTAAATCCAAGCTTTGTGTCACCAGATCTAAGTGGTGGCACTGGTCACCGTATCCACTGTTAGCGTAACACACCCGCTTTAAGGACACTGACTGCTATTCAATCTATAACAGTGAAAAAGTGTTTTTTGTTTTTAAATACAAGCTTTGAGTCACCAGATCTAAGTGGTGGCACTGGTCACCGTATCCACTGTTAGCGTAACACACCCGCTTTAAGGACACTGACTGCTATTCAATCTATACCAGTGAAAAAAGTGGGTTTTTTTTAAATCCAAGCTATTGTGACACCAGATATAAGTGGTGGCACTGGTCACCGTATCCACTGTTAGCGTAACACACCTGCTTGAAGATAACTAACTGCTATTCAATCTATAACAGTGAAAAAAGTTTTTTGTTTTTAAATCCAAGCTTTGTGTCACCAGATCTAAGTGGTGACACTGGTCACCGTATCCACTGTTAGCGTAACACACCCGCTTTAAGGACACTGACTGCTATTCAATCTATAACAGTGAAAAAAGTGTTTTTTGTTTTTAAATCCAAGCTTTGTGTCACCAGATCTAAGTGGTGGCAATGGGCACAGTATGCACTGTGAGCCTGACACAGAAGCTGGCAGCAGTGGCAGACAACCGACTGCTATTCAATCTATAACAGTGAAAAAAGTTTTTTGTTTTTAAATCCAAGCTATTGTGACACCAGATGTAATTGGTGGCACTGACTGGGGAAATGGGCACTGTGAGCCTGACACAGAAGCTGGCAGCAGTGGCAGACAACTAAGTGCATTTACATTACATAGAAAAAATAAATTAAAAAAAAGCATACTCTTATCCCTAACCTAGCTATGCTTTTCCCTATCTTATGAACAGCAGCTACACTTTCCCTCCTCTTACTAAGCATGCAGCTTGAGAATGAATCTAAAATGGATGCCTTCCAGGAGGTGGGAGGGTCTGCTAGGAGGGTGTGCTGCTAATTGGCTGGAATGTGTCTGCTGACTGTGAGGTACAGGGTCAAAGTTTACTCAATGATGACGAATAGGGGGCGGGTCGAACCGCGCATATGTTCGCCCGCCGTGGCGAACGCGAACATGCTATGTTCGCCGGGAACCGTTCGCCGGCGAACCGTTCGGTACATCACTATTTGTGTGTGAAAAATGCAAAGAACTTCACTTTCACTGACAATATCATCACTGTGATATATTTTATTGTTTTGAAACACTAATATTTGTATTCAGTGAAGTCTACCGAGTAAAACCGTATCCCCGAGGTACAGGTTTTAGGGTGTCATGGAAAGTTACAGGGTTAAATACAGTGCTAGTGAATTAAATTCTCTGGACTTTCGGCCTCGGTTGTCAGGCAGGTCCCTCAAATTGCAATCAATAAAATTACTTAATTATGTAAAAAAATTACATATATATGCACATAGAATTTAAATATATAAACATATTTATATATTTGAAGTCTGCGTGTATATTTATGAAATTATTTATGTAATTATGTATATGGATATATATATATATATATATATATATATATATTTTGAATAATTAAAAAATATATATATAATTTCATTCTGTGTATTTTGATATAAATATATCTATATTTACATGAAAATAAAGTTAGAATAAAATTACATATATATATAATTTTGTTAAATTTTTTTATTATTTAAAAAATAATTTTTATTTACTTATTATTTATATTTTATAATTATATATATATATATATATATATATATATATATATATATATATATAGTTATGTATATTATACACACACACACATATATATATATATATAAAAAATAACAAAAGCCCTGCACTCCTACTTACTGCAAAGTATTCAGACCCGGTGCTCGATTACACTATTATACATAGAACCAAAATAATCAGCACCAGGATTTGTAAAAAAGAGATAATTCTTTACTCCACAGGTCGACGTTTCAGCTCCACTTGGGAGCTTTCATCAGGGCAGCAAACATAAAACAAATGAAACACACATAGTTTAAATAAGAACATCAATCAAAAAAGGACTTACAATTCAGGTGTGTAAGAGGCTGGCCTCCCCTCCTCTCGAACGTCAGGACAGGCACCGCCGGGATTCAGCATCTCATAAATTGCACTGATGTCATCAGCACGTGACGTCGTTGCCATGGAGATCATGACGCTAATAGCGTCTATCGCTCATCTTCCAGTGTACTTCCTGGATGCCAGCATTCTCGGTGGTCAGGGAGATGCTGGCGCATGCGCAGAGAGCTTACTCCCCCGGTCTAAGTGTCTGACCTGCGATCGGGAAGTGGATTACCAGCATTCCTCACAAGCGTACATATATGTCAGAAAACATGGCAACACTCCGACTTCACGAGAGGAACCTGGAGGAACTGCTGGCTAGCGCTCCCCGGGTCCTCTCCTGCCTCCCTCCCTGCCTGTGGGCTGGTGAGGGAGATTTTTCATCTCCCTCACCGGCCCATGGAGTCACATAGCGTGGGCCGTGGGGATTAGGGTGTGCCCAGGCACACACGGCACACCCTGTGCGCACGCCTATGCTTGCTGGCATTTTAGATCTGGACTGCCATATGGGCCAGTCTGATATGCAAATAGTATAGGTTCTCTCTGTAATGGCACATGTGATCAAAACCATTTCTGATACCTGGGAGGAGCATAAATGAAGGGCAAGATATTGAGGGTTTTTTAGCATTTGGAGTTGACATATTTTCTGTTTTTGCTTCAATGCATTTGCACAGGGTCTCCATAAATTATAAGGATAATTGTACAATATATTATTTTATAATATAGATGTATTGTGGAGGAATTGTGGTTGTGGAAGATTTACTGGTTAGGGATGCAGCTTGGAGAGGTCCTCTGTTCACGGAAGGTAGGATAGTCTAAAATTGTAAGGAGATGCACTGGCAAAGATATGGGAAGGTGAATTGGAGAAATAGGGGTGGGAGTATGAATTGAGGGAATACAGCTGGCAAGTAGTGATTAGAGTGGGTATCTTTGAAAGAATATGTGAATAATTGAATATGGCTTGGAGTTTCTTTTAAAGGTATCAAGGGAGTGTGAAGTGCGTGTGGATTTGGCCTCAAGAGTTGTGGTTTTCATGGATAGGGTGGGGAAGCACTGTGTCCATGAACCAAGACAGCATAACATTTTGTGCCAGCTTGAGATAAAAGTGCAAGGCATTCACCTAACTGAAAAGGTAGGGAAGCAATACAGGGTCATCTCTAGCTCCAACTTGTTTTTTAGTCTTAATTTATTAACCGCTTAACGGCGAGTAACGGACGAGGTCCATCACTCAGGGGATTGCCATAACGACGAGTGACGGACCTTGTCACCTTGATCGCTATTGTGGCGATCACAAGTTAATGGTGCTCCGGTCTGCCTCTATATTAGAGGCAGACCGGGAGCACCCGATAGTGCTGCCCCAGCACATGTGCTCACTCTGACAGCATGTCAGAGCAAGAACATGTGCTTAGTATACTTACCTTCCGCCTCCCTGCACTTCCTGGTTCTGTGTGACGTGCAGAGAGGGAGCCGGAACAGTGCTGATCCTGCCCCCTGTTAAAAAAAAAAATAACGTTTATTTAAAATCCCACCCCCCTTTACTCATTTTAATTAAAAATGAACCCCTTCCCTGCCAACTGATCACTGACTACAGTGATCAATTGGCAGGGATTACATTTTACGGTTATCTGATTTTTTTTTTACCCCTGAGGGTTAATTCTTTTTTTTAACCCTCAGGGGTTAAATTTATTTAATTAATTAATTTTAAATATTTTTAAATGATATATTTAGCTAGCTGGGGTCGGTGGAAGTTAGTGGGGAATTGGGGGATTTGGTGTTAGGCTAACCAGGGGTTAACGTTAAAAAAAGTTTTAAAATAAACTTTAAAAAGTAAAAAATTAAGCTAAAAAAAGTTGTAATAATGTTTAAGTAAAAAATAAAAAAACACCCCCCTTTACCCAGTCCAAATAAAAATTAACCCCTTCCCTGCCAGTCAATCACTGCCTACAGTGATCAAAATACAGATCACAGTATTACACTGTGATCTAATTATTATTTTTTAACCCCTGAGGATTAACTTTTATTCATTTATTAACCCTCAGTGGTTTTAAGAAAGTTTAGGAAAGTTTCAAAAAATTAATAAGCAAAACAAAAGTTTAAAAACTAGTTTTTAAAAGTAAAAAAAGTTTCAAAAAGTAAAAAAATACATTTAAAAACGCTCATTACCACTGCACCTGGAACAAACTAGAGAAAAAATGATCCCACATTAAGGTTCAAAATATGCCTTTTGAATTACCCCAGGGTGTATTCTTTAATAAATAGTTTGTGTTTGTGGGGAAGTTTTAATAACCAACCGTCTAAACTACTCCAAATTGGAACATGGACATAGCGTAAAACTTAAAAGTTAGAAAAAAACTGAATGGCTGCGTCTCAAATGCGCCCCTTCAACATCCACATATACATGGTGGTATTGCTGTACTCAGACGACATAGCTGAGCAACATATGAAGTATTATACACTGGTAGCACACATAAGGTTTGCAAAATATACTGTGCAAACTGACTTTGTGTGTCAAAAAGACAGAAAAAACTCTTATTACCACTACACTTGGTACAAGCTAGCGGAAAAATTATCCCATGCTAAGGTTCAAAATATACCTTTTAAAATACCCTGGGGTGTCTACTTTAAGAAATGGTAGGCCTTTGTGGTGTAGTTTGAATTTATACCCTGCTAAGATGCGTCAAAATTCAAAGTTCGGTAAAAACTGATATGGCTTGGTATCCTATATGGCACTGTAGCTTCACGAAATAGTGCCACATACATTAATTGGGGATGTCTTTTTACTCAGAAGACTTAGCTGAGCAAAATTTGGGGTGTTTGAACAAAATGATTATTTATCACATACTTTAGCATATATTGGTGAAAAAATGGGGGCATGTTAAGGCACAATATGTACCTTATAAGATACCCTGGAGTGTCTACTTTTACAAATGGTAGGCCTTTGTGGGTTTTTTTTTGAACAGTTAAACTGGTATAATACCCCAAATGGAAGCATAGGCTCATTAAATCCGTCTCTCAAAATTCTACTGTGAATACTGGAAAGGACAGGTCTCCTATATGGCACTGTAGCTTCACGAAATAGTGCCAAAGACATACAATGGGGGTGTCATTTTACTCAGAAGACTTAGCTGAGCATAATGTGGGGGATTTGAACTTAGTGGATCATGTGAAATATACAAAATGCCCAGCAAAAATGCAATCTGTATGTAAAAAATGCACTAAATGTTTTTTTACCACATACTTTGGCATATATTGGTGAAAAAATGGGGGCATGTTAAGGCACAATATGCACCTTATGAGATACCCTGGAGTGTCTACTTTTACAAATGGTAGGCCTTTGTGGGCTTTTTTGAACAGCCAAACTGTTATAATACCCCAAATGGAAGCATAGGCTCATTAAATCCGTCTTTCAAAATTCTACTGTGAATACTGAAAAGAACAGGCCTCCTATATGGCACTGTAACTTCACGAAATAGTGCCACAGACATACAATGGGGGTGTCATTTTACTCAGCAGATGTAACTGAACACAAAATAAAACTTTGTTCAGGAATAGCACACACCAACTTTACAACATACACATGAGAATTTCTTTGTTATAAGTTTGTGTGCCAAAAACCAAAAAAAACACAATTTTACTCAAATATTTAGCAGAGGTTGGCGGTGAAATTACTACGTAGAAAGTGTCAAAACAACACTAGGTAAATAGCCTGTGATGTCTACTTTATATAAATATATACTTTTGTATGGCAATTTTGTTTTCTTTTATGGCTATTAAGCTTACAAGACAAACATACCAAATTCTAAAATCGCTCCACATTAAAAGTTTATTTTACTCCTTGTGCTTTGTGACCTGTAACTACCAAAACAAACTTAAAATCCCAGACACATTATATATTCTGTAAATCAGAACAACTAAATGAATTTATTTTTAATTACTTTCCTTAACCTGCACTAATTATGCACACATTATTATTGCAAAAACTGTAAAAAAAAAAACCATTGTTTTTGCATTTGTCTGTATTTTTTTATAATAAATAAGCATTTATATATGTCTTACATCAAACTAAAGCCCTTTCTGCCCTTTAAAAAACAATATATAATATGTGTCGGTGCAATAAATTAGTAAAATGCAAGTTGAACGCAAACAGCAAAAAATGAAAAAAATGCTGTTGTCATTAAGTGAAAGACAAGCTTCTGAAGCTCTGTCCTTAAGGGGTTAATATATACTCAGTTTTATTCCTGCGTAAATATTAAATATATGGTGGTTAAATGGGCAAAGATATATATGTACATGAAATTTAAGTCAAACTGAGAAAATAATAGAGAGATTGCATGATGAATGTAACTATTTTCTTGTTTTACAAAATATATGCATCCATCAATAAAATACTTAAAATTAAGTATCATAAGTATGTTGATACTATACTTTACAAGAATGTCTATAAAAGTGGTAACAATACTTTGGTATCTAACTTACATCAGATATCATTGCTCCCCATATTGTCAAAAATCTTGGGAAAAAGCGCTCGCACTCAACTATGTTAATATGATCAACAATCAAACTATCTGCTATCTGACCCCTGATCAATCAGGCTTTTGTCCAAATCACTGAACTTCAAGTGATCTCTTAAATGTTTGCAATGACATCCAAACTGGCATGGAACAAGGAGACTTAACTAGAGATATTTCCCTTGATTTTGCCAAGGCCTTTGACATGATAGACCATGGCATAATTTAGCAAAAACTTAAAAACTCATGTATTGGTAATCGTTCACTAAACTGGTTTCGATCATATCGATCATATCAGATCGATCGCAATATGTGACAATTTCTGATAGCGCCCCCTCCCTTTCCTGGTCACATGTGGTGTCCCCAAGGCTCCATACTAGGCCCCCTATTATTCACATTATTTATAAATGATCTGCCTAATGTCTGCAAAGCCTCAACAGTACACATGTATGCAGACAACACTGTAATCTATGCTAGTAAACCCAGTCTACCACAGCTAGAGGCTGTGCTCCAAGACCAGTTCGCAGAGGTAGAAAAGTGGATTGTGAATAACAAATTATTTCTAAACACTGACAAAACCGTCAAAATTATCTTTGGAACTATATATGAATTACATAAACTACAAAATCTCAAACTATGTACCAGAACGAATTCAAATAGCACTCTGAATGCAGTCTGTTCTTTCAAATATCTAGGTATGTTGTTAGACCCCAATCTATCCTTTGACCTTCACATTGAAAAACTTTCTTCAAAACTTTATCCAAAACTAGGTGCCCTATACATCAGGACTTTCCTGATGAAAGTCCCAGACGTGGACTGAAACGTTGAAGCAGCTTTTTAAATGGAGCAATAAATTTATAACTTTTTAACCAATCCGTGAGTGCTGGTCATCTCTTCTGGTATGTGCAATTTCCCCCAGACTTCAAGCACCCGGTTTAATCATTTTTGAAACCAGAGTGCAAGGACATTGTGGATATATATATATATATATATATATATATATATATATATATATATATATATATATATATATATTATATATATATATATATATATATATATATATATATATATATATATATCTAGAGATTGTAGCCGTATTAGTCCAGTGATGTAGATGTAAAAAACAGATAAAATTATTATCTTGTAATACCTTTTTTATTGGACTAACAGAATTTTTTAATGACAAGCTTTCGGGAGAACCTCCCTTTCTCAAGTCTGAAGCATTTCTGAGCAAAACGACACATAGAATTCAAAGTTGAGTTGTGATACAGGGGTTAAAGCGACATGAGTGTAGATAAGACACAGGTTTGTTAAAAAATAGACACCATCTTAGCAGAGGGTCATAAATATCTTGTTGAAGAGAAGAGTAGGGGGGAGAGAGGGAAAAGAAAAACAAACAAGCAGACAGTGCACAGGATGATACACTTTATACATGCACACACACAGAAATATGTATATGTGAACGCATAAACATATGTATATAAACATAAACACATATACATACATGCACATGGACTCATATACACAAATATAAATGCACAGTAATATATATAAGCATTCATGCATACGAGTATGGGAAAGCATAGGTCTACACATAGTACTTTGTATATAGATAGAATAAACATATAGGAATGCATTTTAAAGTGTTGGTACATATGACAGAACAGTAAGATAATGCTGGGAGAGTGTTCATGTAAAGTGTTGGTAGTGGGACAGGAATCCCAAATCAATATTTAGTCCTCTCTTCTTGCTGTTAAACCATTTAATCATTCTGGCTTCAAAGGCTTTTCTTTCCTGGGTATTTTTAAAACCCCCTTTCAGTACTTTGATTTTTAGGTCCTTCAGTGAGTGGCCAGGTTGGGTAAAGTGGTGTCCCACAGGAGTGCAGTATGATTCTTCTTTGTGGTGTTTAATAGAGTGTCTGTGCATATTCATTCTGCCATTTAATGGCTGGGTGGTTTCCCCAATGTAGCATCCTAGGTGGCATTTTATGCATTGAATCATGTATACCACATTGCTGGATGTGCAGGAGTATGAACCTTTAATGCTGTAGGTTTTATTGTTGTGTGTGGCTGTGTTGTCTGTGCATATGTGCTGACACAGTTTGCAGCGAGGTTTTTTGCATTGACTGGTCCCGTTTTCTTCGTTCTTACCATCAGTGGGCAGCCTCCTGTTGATTAATTTTTGTTGGAGGTTTGGTGGTTGTCTGAAGGCCAAAATGGGTGTTTCAGGGAAAATGTTTTTCAGAGTCTCATCTTCTGTTAATATTGGTTGTAGGTCTTTGATGATTTTCCGTATTTCCTCAAGAGCAGGGTTGTAGGTGACCACAAGTGGCACTCGTGTGCATATTTTTTTCTCTCTGTATTGTAGCAGGCGCATACGTGGCGTTTTTACAGCAGAGTTGATTTGTTTGGTAATAGTCTTTGGTTTGTAGCCTTTCTGTCTCATAGATTGGGAGAGTACATTTAGATGGGAATTACGGTCATTAGGATCAGAGCATATGCGATGGTACCTAGTGGCTTGGCTGTAAATGATGCCCTGTTTAGTATGAGAGGGGTGGAAGCTGGAGCTGTGTAGGTAACTGCACCTGTCTGTGGGTTTTCTGTAAACCGAGGTGTGGATTGTGCCATTATTACATGTCACAGTTGTGTCCAGAAAATTCACAGATCTAGTGGAATATTCCATTTTTAGTTTGATTGATGGATGGAATGTGTTGAAAGAGTCATGGAACTCTATCAGTTTTTCTTTGCTTTCAGTCCAAATTATGAAGATATCATCGATGTAGCGATAATATTTGTATGGTTTGGTGTGTTGGTTATCTAGGAATCTCTGTTCAAGATCTGCCATAAACAGATTAGCATATTGGGGTGCCATCTTAGTGCCCATAGAAGTGCCCATGGTTTGTAGGTAAACCTCATTGTTGAAACTGAAGTAGTTATGTGTGAGGATAAATAGTGCCAGTTCTGTGATAATTCGGGGGCTGTATTTTTGGTTGTTGACATGAGAGAGAAAATGGAAGCAAGCATTGATGCCATCTGTATGTGGAATGTTGCTGTACAGAGATTCCACATCCATGGTTACAAGGATGGTGTTAGCAGGGAGATTGGTGATTTGGCTGAGTTTGTTGAGGAAGTCGGTTGTGTCTTTTATGAAGCTGTTAGTGTTGGTGACTAGAGGTTTTAGGGTATTTTCTACCAGTCCTGAGATCTGTTCTGTGAGAGTTCCCATTCCTGTAATTATGGGTCTTCCAGGATTGCCGGCTTTGTGAATTTTGGGAAGCATATAGAAAGTGCCCATGCAGGGACTAGTTGGTATGAGTGATTGCAGTTCTAGGTGTAAGTTCTCAGGGAAGGATTTAATGAGCTCCCTAAGTTGTGATGTATATAATGTATATAATGTTAAAATGCATTCCTATATGTTTATTCTATCTATATACAAAGTACTATGTGTAGACCTATGCTTTCCCATACTCGTATGCATGAATGCTTATATATATTACTGTGCATTTATATTTGTGTATATGAGTCCATGTGCATGTATGTATATGTGTTTATGTATATATACATGTGTTTATGCGTTCACATATACATATTTCTGTGTGTGTGCATGTATAAAGTGTATCATCCTGTGCACTGTCTGCTTGTTTGTTTTTCTTTTCCCTCTCTCCCCCCTACTCTTCTCTTCAACAAGATATTTATGACCCTCTGCTAAGATGGTGTCTATTTTCTAACAAACCTGTGTCTTATCTACACTCATGTCGCTTTAACCCCTGTATCACAACTCAACTTTGAATTCTATGTGTCGTTTTGCTCAGAAATGCTTCAGACTTGAGAAAGGGAGGTTCTCCCGAAAGCTTGTCATTAAAAAATTCTGTTAGTCCAATAAAAAAGGTATTACAAGATAATAATTTTATCTGTTTTTTACATCTATATATATCTATATATATATATATACTGCTCAAAAAAATAAAGGGAACACAAAAATAACACATCCTAGATCTGAATGAATTAAATATTCTTCTGAAATACTTTTTTCTTTACATAGTTGAATGTTCTGACAACAAAATCACACACAAAAAAATGGAAATCACATTTTTCAACCCATGGTGGTCTGGATTTGGAGTCACACTCAAAATTAAAGTGGAAAAACACACTACAGGCTAATCCAACTTTGATGTAATGTCCTTAAAACAAGTCGAAATGAGGCTCGGTAGTGTGTGTGGCCTCCACGTGCCTGTATGACCTCCCTACAATGCCTGTGCATGCTCCTGATGAGGTGGCGGATGGTCTCCTGAGGGATCTCCTCCCAGACCTGGACTAAAGCATCTGCCAACTCCTGGACAGTCTGTGGTGCAACGTGACGTTGGTGGATGGAGTGAGACATGATGTCCCAGATGTGCTCAATTGGATTCAGGTCTGGGGAACGGGCGGGCCAGTCCATAGCATCAATGCGTTCGTCTTGCAGGAACTGCTGACACACTCCAGCCACATGAGGTCTAGCATTGTCTTGCATTTGGAGGAACCCAGGGCCAACCGCACCAGCATATGGTCTCACAACGGGTCTGAGGATCTCATCTCGGTACCTAATGGCAGTCAGGCTACCTCTGGTGAGCACATGGAAGGCTGTGTGGCCCCCCCAAAAAATGCCACCCCACACCATTACTGACCCACTGCCAAACCGGTCATGCTGGAGGATGTTGCAGGCAGCAGAATGTTCTCCACAGCGTCTCCAGACTCTGTCACATCTGTCACATGTGCTCAGGGTGAACCTGCTTTCATATGTGAAGAGCACAGGGCGCCAGTGGTGAATTTGCCAATCTTGGTGTTCTCTGGCAAATGCCAAACGTCCTGCACGGTGTTGGGCTGTAAGCACAACCTCCACCTGTGGACGTCGGGCCCTCACACCACCCTCATGGAGTCTCTTTCTGACCGTTTGAGCAGACACATGCACATTTGTGGCCTGCTGGAGGTCATTTTGCAGGGCTCTGGCAGTGCTCCTCCTGTTCCTCCTTGCACAAAGGCGGAGGTTGCGGTCCTGCTGCTGGGTTGTTGCTCTCCCACAGCCTCCTCCATGTCTCCTGATGTACTTGCCTGTCTCCTGGTAGCGCCTCAATGCTCTGGACACTACGCTGACAGACACAGCAAACCTTTTTGCCACAGCTCACATTAATGTGCCATGCTGGATGAGCTGCACTACCTGAACCACTTGTGTGGGTTGTAGAAGCATAGGAACTGAGAAGTGGTCTCTGGTCACCACCTGCAGAACCACTCCTTTATTGGGGGTGTCTTGCTAATTGCCTATAATTTCCACCTGTTGTCTATCCCATTTGCACAACAGCATGTGAAATTGATTGTCACTCCGTGTTGCTTCCTAAGTGGACAGTTTGATTTCACAGAAGTGGGATTGACTTGGAGTTACATTGTGTTGTTTAAGTGTTCACTTTATTTTTTGGAGCAATGTGTGTATATATATATATATATATATATATATATATATATAGTATTATTTTTTGTAATATTATATATTAATGTTAATATGCTAATGTTTGTGGACCTAGGACATACTTGAAAATGAGAAAGATCGCAATCTATCCATCCTGGTAAAATAGTTTATAAATAAAATGTATTTACTTCCACATTCAAAACTACATAAAATGTCGACTGAAGTAGGCAAGCTGTGAGTATGGATTATAGAATTGCAGCATAGTTTAGTTTTTTTGTCTACATTTTGGGATTTGTTTTTCAATTCACTGCAATAAATAATCCTGTTATACCAGTTCGTGCAAAAACCTGTTTCATTCTGCAATTTCACCATCTAGTGGTAATAAATCAGATTGCAAAAAAAAAAAACTTAATGAAAACCTGAACAGTCAAAAGCTAAAACATATTTTTCATATATTTACTGATTAAGATTTTGAATATCCTAGAATATTTCAAAATATTACAATTGATGACACTTTTTGAATTTGATTTATGTTGAAGCGATGTCTGTTTAATGTAGACATAGTTACAATGTCTTAAAACCATAACATACATAGTTAAAAAAAATAAAAATCAGCAAAAAACACATATTTTATTAATAAAAGTATGACATGTGATCTTTCACAGATATTTTAACATTTGGGAAAAATGAACAACTCATAATTAATCTGCATTTGGTTATAGTTCTCTCAATGCCACTCCCAAAAAGGTCTGGAGGGTATATTGTTTTGCCAGAGCAAGAATACACTGTTCAATGTTAAATGACATCTATCGGACAATGTTCAAAATTAGACTACAAAATATTCTTTAATGTTAATACATAAAACCTGATTATTATACTGCAAGAACAACAGTGAATAGCATGATTATATACAGGTATATCCCATTATAAAAATCTGTATCCCTTATTATGTACACTGTGGCAAATGAGAGCAACAAAACATAAACCTAGATTTAAGAACATTAGAAAATAGAAAAGTGTCATCTAATATAAAATACAGTTGGACAATCCAAAGTGATATATACATATTTTTTATAGTTTAGACAGCAAACCACGGCCTTTAATTCTAAATTGAAAGCAGTGTTAGCTTAAGCGTACCAAATATTATACTGACACTTCGAAAAAGGACAAAGCTAAATAGTGTGGCCTATGGAATTTTGCCAACTAGGGTTTGTCATGTGAACATATCCTACTGTTCTGACAGATATGGGTAATCTAAATTGAAATGACAGACATTATTTTTAGCCCCTCGTATGCCTCAGAAGTGGCATACGCCTGATCGTACTGAGCAAGCCATCTATGATTGGAGTACACTCATATAATATTCAAAAAATCAAATAAAATGTACATCAAATACTTAATGAAAACAGACAAAACCTGTCCTATGAGATGGTGTCTATTAAGAAGCTTCAGTAGAAGCAGTACATATTCAGAACTATTGATCTCATGAATAAACATGGATTGTTAAGGATACTTTGTCGAAAGTTCAACTTCGGGTAAGCTACAAATAACATTTGGAGTCAACTGCAGATGAATTAACAATAATAAAGCAGTCAGAAATTTGTTCTCAGTTATAAAGTTTATTAAGCGGCTAGAATCTGCATGCCTCTGATTTAGCACATTTAAATGCTCATTAAGTATTATTTTGGAAGAAATATGTATTGTGTACATTATGGTGACTTCCTCCTATTGTGCATGTTCAATAATTTCACTGTGCTGTGAAATTACAGTTGACCTTGAACTGTAATTTGGGAAATTGTTAAAAGGTACTTTTTATACACATTTAATGATTATTACTAAATATGAGCATTTTAGCATCTACTAAAAAAATAGGCTGATGAATGTTTGAATTCACTACAAAATGCAAAAATGTAAACATTTACCAAGAACTGCATTAAATTTGATTTGACTCCAAATTTCATGTTTTAGAGAGAGGTCCTCATCTTTCTTCAATTTTTAAAATAAAACAAATGTAATTGCTATCCTTTATGTGACATTCTAACCCACCCCTTCTCTATGGTCCTATTCCAAAAATGGAAAAAAGGGCTTGGAAAGAATCTGAATCTCCCTAATTCTACTCAGGATTGCCAGGATATTTCTACTTTCTTGTATAAGTGTATGAGAACTATCTTACACACATATACTCTGGCATAAACTGTTTTTTGTAGTTGACATTAGTCATCTATTTTTTTTACATTTGCCATAATCATGTGCTTTAGGCTACTGTGTCTAGAAACGAGGAATACAAATGTTTATGAACATGGGGGGGGATATAATTTAATCTTCCAGATGGCACATATACCAAATTTGTTAGAGATCATTCATAACACTTATGCTGAGCTGAGGAGAACATTTCTCAGGAGGGTTTTAAAAGACTAAATAAATATATTCTTCTTCTGAATGGTTACATGGTTTATAACATCCATCGGTTTATCATGGGTGTATGGGCACACAACACTTTCATTACATTAGAATCCTGCAGGGATCATATGTTAGTCACGTAAATGAGAATAGAGATGTATCTAATGGATAAGTGAGTAAGTACATGATGCTATGATTAATTTAATCTGTCATATGTATGTAATTGTTATATTAGCACTAACTATACCCTGATTTTTGTTATATCAGGGCTGTAAGGGATATGCCTATTGCTCTTCATTAATGATCTTATGGAAGTTTTATTGTGTGTTTTTTAAAATAATTTTTATTATTATTATTGGCATTTGTATAGCGCCAACAAATTCCATAGTGCTTTGCAATATTATAGGAGGGGGAGCTTTAACAATAAATGAGACAATTACAAAAATGTACAGGAACAAAAGATTGAAGAGGACCCTGCTCAAAAGAGCTTACAGACTATAGGAGGTGTGGTATAAAACACAATAGGACAGGAGATAGCAATCAAACAAGGTGGGAATGAGACAGAGCTGGAGGAAAGAGTAGCGTGCTGCCCTTTAGGAGAGAGCAAGGGACAGGTATGTGAGGCAGAGATTACTCTGGGAGGCCATACGTTTTCCTGAAGAGATGGTTTTTAAGGCACTTTTTAAACAATTGAAGACTAGGGGAGAGTCTGATGGTGGTAGGCAGGCTATTCCAAAGTAAGGGAGCTGCCAACTCCCTTCTTTGGAATATCCTGCCTACCACAATTGATTGTCAGCTATCTCCCCAGAAGTAGAGGTATTAAATTACTTGTACTAAAAAAGTAAAAGATGACAACAAAAAAGTATTAGCTCAGGTTTGAAGACCACAACTTAGACATGTGCAATTCGTTTCGTTCCGAATGTTAATTCGGACAAATTTCAGGTAATTCAGACATTTGGATACTTCCGAATGTACGAATAGCTGAATTGCCGAATTGCCAAAGTTCCAGAATTCTGAAATTGCCAAAGTTGCAAAGCACAGTATTGCCGAAGTACTAATATACCTACCCAGTGGAAGAATTAAGAATGTTACACTGTATACAAGTTTAAATAAAAAGTATACAAACATAGCCAGGATTCCTGTAAGCATTTGCAACACTTACAACAGTCAAGTAACACACATTCATATAAAATGTAAGTTACTTAGTCAATCAATGGAATGACAGGAATGAATAAGGAGAAAACTAGAGTTATCTACTAAAATGCAGAAAGACCTAAATTGGTCTTTCAGCCAAATTTACTAATACTAAGTAAAGATTACTTAGTATTAGTAAATTATACCCCTACTCGCTATACTCGCTATACAGCGAGTAGGGGCATGTCTAGTAAACAGTGAGCAGCCTGACAAACAAACACATACCCCCCCTCCCGAGCACCCCCTGTGCCGTGTGAGTGGGGGCTTCTAACCTGAAGGGGGGACCTATTGCCCCCCCCTGGCCCCCACCCCTGAATGGCTGGTGGGGGCCCCAAAGTAAAATAAGGGGGGCGACCTATTGTCCTCCCCCTGGCCCCAACCCCTGAGCGGTGGGTGGGGGCCCTAAATTAGAGTGGTGGGGAACCTATTGTCCTGCCTCTGGCCCCCACCCCTGAGCGGTGGGCCTAAATACCAATAAGGGGGGAACCTATTGTCCTCCCTCCCCGGCCCCACCCCTGAGCGGTGGGTGGGGGCCCTAAATAAAAATGTAAACCCCCCCCACCAGGTGACTAGGGGTCCCCAAATCCCTAGTCACCCCCCTCCCAAAAAAATGAATTAACCCTTACCTACCTCCCTCCTCCTAAAAATAATGAGGGCTCACCCTAAAAACAATGAGCGGGACCAATAACTAGGTACCTGTAAAAAAAAAAAAACATTTGATGTCTTCATTTTTCTAAAATTTTCTTTTTTCAGCAGCAAAAAAGGCCAAATAAAAATCCATAATAACCGTCGCACTTTGAGAAAAAAAAAAGTAAGTCTCTACATTTACCTGTCACAGCACTCTGATTGGTTAGCTTGATATTCAGCCAATCAGAGTGCTCTGTGTCATTTTACACAGCGTGGGAAAGTTCTTTGGAATTTTCCCACGCTCTGTAATTTGACTCATAACAACACTCTGATTGGTTAATTGAAAGTAACCAATCAGAGAGTAATGAGTCAAATTACACAGCGTGGGAAAATTCCAAAGAACTTTCCCACGCTGTGTAAAATGACACAGAGCACTCTGATTGGCTGGATTTCAAGCTAACCAATCAGAGTGCTGTAATAGGTAAGTGTAGAGACTTACCTGTCAGTCTCTTCATTTACCTGTCAAAGCACTCTGATTGGATGGCTTAAACCAACCAACCAGAGTGCTCTGAGCCTAATTGCAGGGTGGGGCAAGGCTTTATAAGGGGTGGGGGCCGGGGTAAGGACAATAGGTCCCCCCCCTTAAAGTAATTTAGGACAACCAACCAACGCTCAGGGGTGGGGGCCGGGGGGGAGGATAATAGGCCCCCCCCATTTTTCTGATTTAGAGCACCCACCCGCCATTTAGGGGTGTGGGCCGGGGGGGCAATAGGTTCCCCCTTCAGTTTAAAATCCCCCACTCATGCGGCATGGGTGGGGGCTTGGGACGGGGGACACTTTTTTTTATTTTTTATTTTAACAGTGAATAGCCGCAGGATGCTCACTGTTTAATAGACATGCCCCTACTCGCAGTATAGCGAGTAGGGGCAGCATTTACTAATACTAAGTAATTTTTACTTAGTATTAGTAAATTTGGTTGAAAGACCAATTTAGGTCTTTCAGCCTTTTGGTAGATAACTCCCTAATACCGTGGGAATTAGGGAGTTATCTACTAAGAGGCTGCAAGATAGGTCCCGAAGTGCCGAAGTCCCGAAATTCTGAAATGCTGATGTTCCAAAATTCCAAAGTACCTAAGTTCCGAAGTGCCGAAGTACCGAAGTGTCGAAGTGCCTAATTTCAGAATGCAGAATCGAACCGAAAATTTTCCCCATGCACATCCCTACCACAAATTAATTCCTGTCTGCAACATTCATATAATTTGTGTTAGACTTTATTTTATTCATAGCATTAATTATGACATATTTGTTTCTTTATCATAAAAGGTTTTATTTTTTTATGTTAAAACATTAATATCATGGTTGGACTGATGATATCCTCTCACTTTCCATAATGTTTTATGTAAGCACACAGAGTGGAAATAAGGGATTATAGATTCACATACTTATATGATAGATACATTCACATACTTATATGATTGGGATAGGATCATCGGCTGTCAAGTCCAAGAAATATTCTGTTCTTCTCTACATTATACCTTTTATAGGGCCTGTTGCTAAATCAAATCCTTAAATCCATTAGTCAATTGAAGCATAGCCGACATCGAGATGTAGTCTTTCTGGGTAGCAAATGTACTTCCTTTTCATTTTCATTTATTGTTTTTTTACACATTTTTGATTTCCAAGCCAAGACGTACACACACAAGCCTGGGAGCAAATTTAAAGTACTGTAAGCATTTTCTATTGATGTTTGGGATTTGCAGTTTAAACAAATGCCTTTATTATGAGCCAGCATTGGATACTGATGGATGCTGTTTTCTGACTTGACAGTTATCAATGCAATCACAATCCAAATGTCACATGACATCTACCAATGTAATCACAATCCAAAATGCACAAATCTTTTTTTCTGCCAGTAACATTTGCAGTAAGTCAGAAAATGTTATCGTCTTAAGTGGGTGTAAATCATGATTTCATAATTCATCTTGTGATGTCTAGGTTTATTGTCTAATAGTGATGTCAGCAAGCACCTGAACAACCAAGCAATGACCAGGTTCAGTGCTTGGCTATTTAAAGGGGGAGCAGGGAAGTCACATGACTGGTCTCCCCTTTAAATAGCCAAGCACTGTACTTGGTCATTGCTTGGTTGTTCTTGCAGACGGAGACCCCTCAACTATTTAAGAAGAGCAGGGACGCAACGCTATGCCGCAGACCAATCACCATTCCCCTTCAACAGCGCCCACCCCCCAACTCCCGCCTTGCCTCTGCGGTCCCCTCATGGACACCAATGCCAAACACCAGAACGGGAGGAAGAGAGGTGGGCATGAACATGAAGTTAGATGGACAGGGCAATTTCGCAGTGATTGATCCACTTTTCCACAGGAGAGGCAGAGCCCCAGTGAATGTTGTTTCTTACATTCTTCATCTGACAGAGGGCAAAAAAACACCCCTATTTGCATATGTTCCTCTGAGGCTTGTGTGGGTAATTCATTTGGGTAGGTGGGTGGTTTCAAGGTGAACATCAGTTCACAGGCAATGATGAAAGTCCTCAGATCAGACCTTTTATCAGTAAACGTTTCTGGCATTTGGGATAGCAGGTTCTGCAATGCTTGATAGCATGAAAGAAGGAGCTGTAGCAGGCAGAGCAACCGGTTATGGTGTGGATTCAGACCTTTGTTTCTCACGCAGAAATGGGATGCTTGACTGAATTACAGCTCTTTAACTGATTGAGTCAGTGCTGCCACATGTTGAGCAAGTGCAGCTATTGCCTCTTAGTTCCTGCGAGTTCCATAATGTATGCTGGGTTGTTATGTGACACCGTACTAGTTGGTTGTTGGGAGAAGACCTCGGTTGCAGTGGAAAAGCAACCCCTCGTAAACACGACCTTCCCAAGTGTCTGAGAGTGATATGGGAACCTAGGAGATCAATGTGGGCATGGGTGCTTTTATTAACAGAGGAAGCAAAGAAACCAGAATGAACAGGCAGGAAGTGGTGTCAGACGGTCTGATATTAAGGGCTGACAGCAAAGGAGCAAGGTCAAGAGTCAAGCCAAAGGTCAGAAGCCGGCAGATTCATGAATAGAGTGCAGGACATCAGAAGCCAAGGGTTGGAGACAAGAAGCGTGGTCAAGGTCAAAGGCACAGGTCAGATGCCGAGAAGTATTACCAGGAGACAGGAACTGGAATTCAGGAACCAGGAACTGTGAACAAGGACTAGGATCAGGAACAAGAACCAGGAACATGAACCAGGAGTAAAGAACACCAAAACACTAGGAGCAAGCACGAGAACAACCAAGTCCCCACAGCAATTTAAGAAGAGCAAGGACTTGGCGCTATACTGCAGACAGTTCCCCTTCAATTAAGGGCCAGCCTCCAAGTGCTCCTCCTCCCTCCACCCTAACTCCCATCTTGCCTCTGCGGTCCCTTCATGGAGGCCAGTGCCAAATGCTGGAACCGGAAGGAGGAGAGTAGTGGTGTGCACTAGAAGCCCCCAGGATGCAGCGGGAGCACAGGGCAAGCTATCTGTGACAGAGCCCCTGTCCCCAAGTTAGTCAACCAGGATATTTATAATGGAAAGCTCTAATTTTGGCAGGAGCCCTCCTCCACCAGCTGTAACCGTGCGGGCGTCCGCATGGTCACCACTATCTTCTCATGGCGGCCCCCTCACACAGCCTGATGCCAAACCTTCGAACCAGGAGAATGAGAGGCAGGTGCCAGAGGCCCCCAGAATGCTGCAGGAGCACCAGATAAGGTAAGCTATGGCAGCAGGGTTTACATATGCAGTAAACTGCAGCGACACACTATGTATATTGCTGAGGGAAGATGCCATCATTGTCCAAAGCACAAGCAGTGGCATTGAAGCACACAGCAATTTAAATAATCCATCTCTTACTAGAAATAATTTAAAACAAATAAATAAAAATCTGTAAATCAATTCTAAAATGATGAATCAAAGTGGTTGTAAATAGCACTGGCAATAGCAGCTATGTAAGAGGAATTTTTTCCATTTTTTTTTTTTATTTCTAATGATGATTAGAAAGGTTGAACTTGATGAACGCATGTCTCTTTTTAGCTTTCTAACCATGAGATGTTTCACTATTCTAGCCCATCCTGCCTCTGTTGTAATTGTCACTATCCTCACCATCCACCCTACTCTGGATAATGTAGTAGAAATAGTATTGGAGGCAAGTTGGGACAACTGTATAAAATCAGATACAGCACTCATGGACCTGGTGCCTTCCCTAGTACTTTCTTGTATCTTCCTCAGTAAAACATACTTTTGGGCTGATAATCGAATTCCCAATATCTGAATCACTGTAAAGACTGTTTACAAAACCAACAACTTGCACAATGGACAAACATGTTCATTCTCATTTGTGACTCCGAGTTTGACCTGTGGCAAAAGATGACTGGTGAGAAAAAAAAGATTACTGATGTAAAGGGACAGCCACTAAATGTTGATTTTATTCACAAACCAAGTCAAAAGTGACCAATAAGAGTAAGAAAGGAAAATGCAATACATTTTTTTTTTTAAATTCATAACTACATGTTTAATAGATATATATATATAAATATAAATCATTTTAATTTTCCCTCTATTGCTTACTTTTTCTCACTTATGTAGTAGATGTCAGGAAAATACTCCATAATGTGTTTAGTGCGTCTGATTTGTTTTCGGAATATTTTTAGTGGACAAAATTGTGCTGAGCTAAACCACCACATGCAAGAAATTTGGGTGTGTACCATCTGAGAGTAATTACCAACCACAGTGTGACAGTGCTATGAACTTCAACAACAACCAATCCCCAGCAGCACAAAATACAGTAATTGAGTACTCATAATTTTAACTCACAGGTGGTAAAGTTAACTACCGGTGTGAATCCCTAGGGTTTCGCTCAGTTTGTGAAGGCCCTGTGCCCCACACTTCATCAAGAGGGCATTGTCCCAATGCTCAGTCAATGACAATGGTTGAGAAATGAGGAGCTGTTAAGGTGATATGCACACCACAATGCTGGGCCATCATTGAATACTCTCCACTGGACCACCAAAAGTTAAGCAGGAGAGAGGTAAATGAAAAACACCTCCTCACCTAACACTCAGTCACCACAAAAACAGTCTCCCCCTAATACACAGCACTCAGCACCATACTCATACTCCTCTTTACACACATAAAACACTCAGACTCCTCCACATACAAAATTCAGTTACACTCAAGAACTAGGTACATTCAGCCTCCTGTCCATTCAGCTCTCAGCGTCCTCCACATGCAACACTCAGCCACTACAAAAACTCTCACACACAGCATTCAGTCTTTTCCACACACACATAATACTACGCTACCACACACAACACTCACAGAAAAGAGACCAGGGCTCTAAGATGGGGCCCCTAACTGGCATTCTATATATAAAGGAATTAATTTTAGCTGTAAAATGGCATATGCAGTGTTAAACAACAACATATATCCTGATGCTGTAAAATGTAATAGTTGTGTTTAAAGTATTAATTAACAGTGGAATATTACATGTATTAAAATAAAATGTGTAAACTTTGAATGCATTATGTTTATTTTAAAAATTGCAAAGCACTAGAATAAAAAACACCACGGATTTAAAAGAATTAGCAGATTCTGACCTGCACTTGATTACTTACCAGGAGAAATATGTCTCTTGCCAATAGGGAAAAGCAGTTTATGATGTTCTTAAACTTTTATAAATGATAGAAACTGTTTTGGGTCTATCCTATTTATTGATGAGCAACAGCTGTAATAGCATATTTTGTACTGCCAAATGTCATAGACAATAAATTTCCCCAGACATTCCATTGTGCACTCAATAAAAGAACACAAACACTACATAAGTGGGTTTTAAAATGATTGTATTGGAATTCTCAAGCTGTTTTTATCACTAATCATGCAGCTAGTTAACGGACTGAATAAATTAAATGTTCCATTTTATAAAGTCCTGCATTGTATCTCTGAAAAGTAGAAAATGATTAAGAACTTCTGCATATGACATTAAAGGCTTTAATTTAAAAAAATATATATATACATTGTGATGAATTGTTAACTAAAGTACAAACTTCAGCTTAGATTGCAATCTAGTATCATTATCCAACCAATAATGTATTCTGACTGTCATCCGGTATTGTGGCAGTAATATCACAACATGTAGAAAAGATTTTAGTCTTAAAACAAAATATATTTTAATTATTAATCTCACAAATTCAGTAGGCTACTATTGTGACATTAACAAGGAAAAAAAAGTTGCCTTCTTTGAGTTTTTTTTTTATCACATCATTAATATTATTATTATTTATATAGCGCCAACAAATTCCGCAGTGCTCTACAGTGGGTGGACTAACAAACATGTAATTCTAACCAGAAAAGTTGGACACACAGGAACAGGGGGGTTAAGGGCCCTGCTCAATGAGCTTACATGCTAGAGGGAGTGGGGTATGGTGACACAAAAGGTAAGTATAGTATTAGAGACATGATGAGTAATTGAGGAATCAATTGGGAGCTATTAACAATTGAATTGATACGCCTTTGTGAAGAAGTGAGTGTTTAATGATTTTTTGAAGTAGTGGAGACTGGGTGAGCGTCTAATGGAGAAGGGAATGGAGTCCCACAGTAATGGTGCAGTCCTACAGAAGTCTTGAAGGCAAGCATCAGAGGTGCAATTACAAACAGAAGATAGACGTTATGTAGAGCTAATCCATGAAAATGGCATCAAGTCCATTCTGGAATCCAGGAAGAGAACTATCTAACCACTAACCACAGAAAGCCATAT
The DNA here is from genome assembly GCA_933207985.1 of Pelobates cultripes. Taxonomy (NCBI): domain Eukaryota; kingdom Metazoa; phylum Chordata; class Amphibia; order Anura; family Pelobatidae; genus Pelobates; species Pelobates cultripes. The sequence continues at coordinate 91,278,988 of OW240917.1, read as the reverse complement.
TTGTTGCACACATGCCAACAAATTGGAAATAAGTCTGAAAGTAGTTAGCAAAGTAAAAGTAAAGTATCAGTTAGACAAGATGGATATGATTGCAGGGGAAGCAGCAATAACAATAGTGTAGAGCATGAACAGGAATGGGAGGGTGAAAACATTGAATAGTAGTGTGGAAAGTAAACAGGAATGGGAAGGTGAGAACATGGAAACGTAATGTGGATGGTTAGCTGGAATGGGAGAGTGAGAATATGGAACACTAGTGTGGAGAGTGAGCAGGAATGGGAAGGTGAGAACATGGAACAGTAGTGTGGAGACGAGGCAATAATGGGAAGGTGAGAACATGGAACAATAGTGTGGAGAGTGAGCAGGAATGGGAAGGTGAGAACATGGAACAGTAGTGTGGAGAGTGAGCAGGAATGGGAAGGTGAGAACATGGAACAGTAGTGTGGAGACGAGGCAATAATGGGAAGGTGAGAACATGGAACAATAGTGTGGAGAGTGAGCAGGAATGGGAAGGTGAGAACATGGAACAGTTATGTGGAGAGTGAGCTGGAATGGGAGGGTGAGAACATGGAACAGTAGTGTGGAGAGGAGGCAGGAATGGGAAGGTGAGAACATGGAACAGTGGTGTGGAGAGTGACCAGAAATGGGAGTGTGAGAGTATGGAACAGTAATGTGGAGAGTGTGCAGGAATGGGAAGGTGAAAACATGGAACAGTAGTGTGGAGAATGAGCAGGAATGGGAGGGTGAGAGTATGGAATAGTAGTGTTGAGTGTAAGTGCATGAGAATACAAAGCAGAAGTTGGGGGCATGAATTGTAAACATAGGGCGAAGAGTGCTGGATGAATTTGGCTGGATGAGTGAGTTTGTGGGTGTTGGTGGACGAATGGTTCATTGAAGTTGCAGGATGAAACATATATGGAAAAACAATTGTGATAGAGAACATGAAAAAAACATTTAGATAATAATGGGAGAGCAAGAACAGGGTGCAAGAGAGTACTGAGAACGGCCAATAGCTTAAATTGCCTGCCCTTCTGATGGTCCCCCATCAGATCTCAAGCTGGTTTTAGCTCATCTTGTGACATTTGCATATCAGACTGATTCCACCCAAAAAAGCAGAACAGATAAGATCAGATTGAGCTGTTGTCCGTTCTCAGTACTCTCTTGCAAGCTTGTGGTTTTTTTTGCTCTCCCTAAGTTTAAAGAGTAATCCAGACATAGACCCCTTGCTCATGGAGCCTAGAGGGATATCGGCTATACCTCACTGACGATGCTTAACAAGGTTGAAATGATTGTCTGTGGTTGCTGTATCTCTTGTGCAGAGAGAGATGGCCTGTATTTTGGATTTGTTCTGCCCCTTTGGGTGGGATCAGTCTGATATGCAAATGACCCTGGTTCTTTCTGTAATGGCAAAAGATGAGCTAAACCCAGCTTGAGATCAAAGCTTGATATCAAAGCAGGGACCCACCGAAAGGTAGGCTATTTGAGCTGTTGTCTGTTCTCAGTACTCACACTCAAAGTGCACAGAGGACAGTGACAAGCCTCAAAGCCATTTGTGCACATTTTTTTTTTTTTTTAAACTGTAGAGCAAGACATGTACAGAATCCCTTAGCTATAAGCAGGACTACTAAACAAAGCTACATTTTCCTCATACCAAATCCTCTCCATCCATCCATACCAATAACAAGATGAATCTCTGCCGGATCAGGATTCAGAATATTCTTATCAATCTATTGACAGGGTCTTTGAAACATTTAAACTACGAGAAGTGTTAATAGGCCCAAAATTCACTCATAAGGAAAGCATAGCTTTGATTCATGCAATATTGAAAATCTCTCAAGTTTTGTTTACCACCTGAGGAGAAAGAATTGGTTCCCCCAAACAAATTCGGTATGGGCTAAGCTGTCCCATTAAAGTATGCTTTTAAAATTCAGTACAGAAAAATAACAAGAGAAGCAAATTAAGTAACGATAATCTAATTATTTGAATATTGGTACTTTAATTTAGAGAAAAATCAAAAATAGTTTAAAGGTTATAACAGAAAACATTTTGGAAGCAGTGCTTCAACATCGTTGCACATACGCTCAATAAATCAATCAGTGAAAACTCGATTTTCACCATTAATATTACTGGAATAGTGTTATACATGGTGCTTGTATGCATTGCCAAAGGCCGGATTTGTTGCCACTGGACTATCACTCACTTTTGCACTGCAAGATCTTAATGTAATAATAAACTCTGAAGAAACTAATATGTTGATCTGAATTCAGAAGAAGAAAATGTAACAAGTATATTGAATCCTGTTCCTTTATCGGTGTTTCAATACCAAGAAATCCAAACAAAAAACAGACAATGGCAAAATCTATGAAGGGTCCCATCTAAGTAAAATAATTGGGAACACCTCATTAGGAGCTGCACAGTGAGAAATGCTTGCATTTTTCAAAGGAGAATTCAAGGGTTATGATTGAAATGTTATGACATCTCATCTGAGTAGTCAAAAAAGTATTGAAAAGTTATGGAAGACAATCCGAACTTGTTAATTAATAATGTGGATAATAACAGCATAGATTGATATCCGTATTTTCTGCTACATCTAATGAGCAGTATTGCCAATCTAATGATATAATGAGGCGCATACATATGCATTTGAAAGCATCAAGTGTCAATAAGTAAAGAAGCCAAGAAAAAATAAATCCACTTAATCATCATGCACAAAGGCATTGTTGCATTATTATCTTTTACCACGGAAATATGCAAACATACAACGGATGTTACAGTTTTATTGATGTATTCATACACACTGTATAATAATGTAGGTTTTACTGTAGAACTTTGTGAAATAATCATACACATTATCCTCAGGGTTATTGGATATAGGGCACCATCATTTTTTTCTTTAAATCCTCTGCTCAGCATGCAGTGGGTGGGAGTGAGATAGCTACTTGGCTCTTAGGTTAATAGTTTATTTATTTTTTTATGCATTTTAATTTATTTTGCCCATTTATCACCAAAGAGAGTGGCATGTCATCTAGCAACAGAAGGGTAAATTTTACTTTTGACAAGCACACCCAGTTAGGCTGTGCTAAGCAGGCTATGGAGACGTACGGTTCAGCTGGAAGTACAGATTGGACTTTTCTATATATTTGATATCTGCAAATATTTGAAAACTGCAACATCATATAAATGGATGATGGCGTCACTGTTTCACATACAGAGCTCCAATTGGAAGCTCTTTTTTCTACCAAAGAAGCAATAAGTGAATGTCATTCTAACATAACAATTTTGTAACCACATAAAATTGGAGTTGAAAAAAGGAAGAAAAGAAACACTGCCTAAAGGATGTAGATATAAGTATAAAAGATAAACTTTAATAGTGAACGAGATACAAAGTGGTTATTTTGCGCATTCACTCTCGGTACATCTGAGTATTTACATACAGAGGCACCAAGAGATATTTGTGCAGAATTGTAAGATTTAAAAAGAGACAAACACTTAATTCAGTGAAGATGTCGTCAAAAAAATATATCAATTATATCTACTGTAACATTTGTCTCGTGTTACCGCACTCGTGCTGCAGTCTCTACAGAATATTCTTATACACAAATTAGAAATCGATTGTAGTTAGGATATATGTCCTTTACTTGAGAGAGCACCTACTCTGGTTAGTTACTAAAATATCACCCCAGTAATGTTATACCATGAAAAAGTAGATAAGAAGAAATAGTTGCTGTGCCTTCAAGGGCACCTACCAGATAGGAGAGCTAACTGCAGGTAATAAAGAAAGGAAAAAAGAGAGAGAAGAATATATATATATATATGTAAATGTCCTTCCAGTTATATCTGTGCCTTCGAGGGCACCTCTCTGATATACAAACTAACTAACGTTAAATAGCTTTAGTTACAGTGAATATAATATGTGATCTACTACACATTATCTAGTGTCGCTGCACTGAAAGCGCTTAAAAGAATCGAGCCACAGAAATTGTATGCGGCTAAATCCTAAAATCCCTCCCAAAATACACCAAAAGCTAGTATAGCTATTAATTGGGATGTCCAGAAGTGATTGCTACAAGTGCATAAAATAAGATGCTGGGAAGGATCAGAAAAACCCTGACGCGCGTTTCGCCGGTAGGGCGGCTTTTCAAGGGGAACAGGATCGTGTCAGATCAGACTTTTAAATAGGGCGCCCAAAAATTTGATTGGAGTCCCGAAAATTGACGTCATCAGTTGTCACTGACGGGAGACGGTGGTCCGAAGGGGCCATATTGCCCGATTCAAAGAAAAGAGGTAATGTTGCTATGTTGCCGTATTTGCAATTCAAGGAGAAGAAAAATGAAATAAGAAATAAGAGGGCATATATAAAAGGCATAATGGATGGTGCATTTTATAGGGGCATAGTTATGATGCTAGATCATAACATTTATGCTGCCTAATGGACCTATTACCTATATAGGAGCCTATTGATGCCCCTTATCAAATTAGCAGGTATAGGAATTACCAGTGTATTATTAACTTTACATGTATATGAGCTTGTTTATGCCCCTTATCAAAACAGCAGGGCTGTATACATATACAAAATGCTTATTGATGAGAATAAAATCGTATTGCATTAAATATATATGTAACCCTTAAATGTTGTATGACTCATCTTTCTGATGTCCAATGGCTCCACCTATAGGCAGATGGACAAATGTCTACATACAGGAGAATTTAATATAATTAATAAGTGAATGATGTCACTATACGAAAAAGTACGATGGAAATTGGTCCATGTGTAGTGCACAAAGTGTGGGAGATGTATTGCCTTATTTCCATTTTATACAACTGCAACATAGTAAAACATATATATCTATATATAGAGTATTATTATGCAGATCTATACTGGGTTCACCATATATAAGTTAAAGTGGTAAGTATGTCAGTTTCAACCCAGATTTATAACTGAAGAGTAACATATCTAAATAGATATAAAGTAGGGGACATATAATTATTTAAAGATACAGCAGAGGGTGTTCTTAAAACTTACTGTCTCTGCAGTGTCTTATTGTCAAAAGATGTAATTTGCTTTTAATTATAAGAGAGTCGTAAAAGATTTAGATTAATATATTGGGAGTAATAACATGTACAAATAATTGTACGTGATCAAGAAATGCCAAAGATGAAAGACATTGGATAGCTGATTTGGGATAAAACACATAAAATTGGATAAGCTGTACTGAACTTACCTCAGTATACTCAAAATAATTTTCTTACAACTCGGGAAAAGGATCACGATAATATCTTTACAAGATACACTGCACATTTTATAATTTATGCCATTTTTATATCCGACACTAATATATACAGTTTAAATGCAAACTAAGCAGACATTTTAGTAACCTTTACAAATGCGGCTGAAAGGGAGAGACAAATGTGTCTAAAAGTTGGAACATTAGAAGCTTTAATGAGTTTGCTACAATTCTAAGTTATTTATCCCGGCTGCTGTTAATTTTTGTCACTGTGGTTTATCTTCTTGACAGCTTTTGCAGTTGTGAACAATCAGTTATCAGATTCGTGATTTTAGATTTGTATTGTTTGTGGCTCTTTGTGTTTTTTTTGTAAATTCTAAATGAAAGATGTAAAAGATGAGGCTTCAGCGAACGTGCCTTAAAGGAAGAGTGTTTCATCTCAACATCTCTTAGTAGGACTTAATTTGCAAAGTTATTATTCACTGACTTCTTCTGTTTGGATTTGGAATGAATACAATTAAGAAACTATAAAGCAGTTTAGCAATATTGATTACAGTGATAAAAACAATTGAAACTCCCAGTTTGATAAATGTTTTTTTAATCTATGGGGTAAGATAGCAGCTTTCTCAGACTGTAATAAAACATAACCTTCAAGACACCTAATTTAGAAATATGGATCTGGATGACAGATAAAAGTCAAATTGCCTGTGAAATCTACCTATCTCCTAGCAGAAACCAAAGGCACAAGGATACTTATACCTGTGATTTTAGAATGATAGATAGATAGATAGATAGATAGAAATGATATACACACTTGTGCCTGTGGTTTTATATATACACACACTAAAAAAGTCTTTTACAGACTGAAACGTCGACTGGAACATTGTGTGAATTTGTAATTTCTCAATAAAGCAACAGATGAAATTTACCTTGAAAGACTCCTGAGTGCTCTCTACTGGTATTGTATACAATTTGGTTGGAGACAGCACCGGAGCATTAAAAGACCGGGAGCATTGAGTGCTGGGACCTGGGACGTATATATATATATAGATAGATATATATGTATACATATACATATATATCTATTATTTTATACACAAACTTATGCCTGTGGTTTCTGCTGCCCATATATAAAAGGTGCCAGTACTGATCTACGGAACTCATCTTACAAATAATATTTCCTCTAACCAAACAGTAAAGCTGGATCATTGTTAAAGGGTAAATGTCACTTCCAGTATTGTTAATATTATGTTTACATTTACATATGTTTAACAAATTTGTATGTGTGAAGTGAAAATAAGATTATATCTAGAAATCCATGCTTTGTTTGAGTGGTTGAGAGAACGCATTGAGCTGTGGTTAGGACACGAGCAGTGAATGCCTTGTGCACTTTATTTTTTATTGTGTATATAAACCACTATACCAATACTCTGGGTGCTTGCTTGTATAACTGGCGCTACCCCTTGCTTATCTAAATGTAAGAGCATGATTTGTCAGATAAGCACTTTTCTGTGGAGTTGTACAGATCCAGACTCAATGTGCATTTGTTCATTGATTAGGGTATAAATATTGCCCGGGATCGGTTGCCTTAAGAAAGTCTGAAGTGACAGATAGCACTTGTTGATGCTGTTGGGACAATGTAGTTGAACATGCTTATGGATGGGGAACAGCCAGTAATACAGTGTGGGGAGGAATGCACCAGCCTAGACTAACTTGTCAGAAAAAGCAGAAAGATCTTGTTTGGATACTTGAGAGGACTCGCTGGGCTGCGGATAGGAGATGTAGAGTGAATCCCTTGTGCAATTATTTTTTTTATTGTGTGGATAAAGCACTATACCAAGGCTTCGGGTGCTTATAGTCTATAAATAATGTGTTATATTAACACTTTTCTGTGGAGTTGTACAAATGATACTGCTGAAAACATTTTTCACATTTGTAACATTTGTCTACCAGACAATATGTACTTTAATAATATTTTACCATCTAAGAGTCACTTTTGTTTTATAAGTGTTATATCATTAATGTGCAGGGTTCATTCTGTTGTACTTTTTATCCTGCACATGGGTTATAAGCTCTGTCCATTACAACTGGCAGTCAGCATAGAGAAGCCATACGAGAAGAGGAGAATTAAACTATTTCTTCTATTCATTTGCAATGTTTGCCATTGTTTGCCTCGTCTGAACGGGATCACACCACCATTTGCTAAAATGTTAATATACATTTCAAGAAAACAGAGCATCTCATGAAACAAAATGACCAGCATGAATCATAGGTAATGTTTAATGTTTTATTCCATGGTGTATATTCTAGAAAAGTGACAGCTCCCCTTTAAATACCTTTAAAATGGTACAGTTTTATAATTGACTGCAAGAAACATGACCAAAACAGAAGGCGAGTAATGACCGAGGACAATATTTTACTCATTACTCACAATTAATTTAGTGTTGTTGTTATTATTAACACAGACTCCCATCATAATCATCTCCCATGGAGGGACCTGGTGGCCCAAATCTGCATAGCATAGCTTCAGCTGTGCAAGTGGTTAGAATCCAATGTGCTTACAAGGAGTGTAGTAGACGTCTGAGCTGGAAAATGAAATTCACAAAAAAATCCAACTCCAATGATTCAACAGAGCACAATTATTAGAGAACAAACATTCTCAGGAGAGCAATAACAGTGTTTAGCAATAAATCTGGACTTTCCAACATCAGGTTTACATATAAAGTATAAACATAAATTTGTCATGGTGAAGGTATAAGGCAAGCCATCAGAATCTATAAAACAGCACAATATCAGACTGGACTGGTTGCGTTACTAGGCCAGGACCGTTTCCTATTTCTTCATTTGCTAGACATATAAACCATATAAATTTTTCCTGCATTGTGTCTCATACTACCAGCCCTATTGTTTCATGTGCACCAAACCAATGTGGTTATTGATCTATTTCTTGCATATAGAACCTGAATTTACATCTAACTAATCTTCTGCTAAAATAAATCTTTAGCAGTCAATATTATGTGCTGTTGACACACCGGTAGCAGTTACATCCCAGCAGCTCCAGAAATAAAATGGCTTCGGTGGTGGATAGGAAGTTGTTAAATTGAATCATCCCCTCCTCAGCCTGTGCCAGAGATGACTCCTTTCCTATTGCCAAAAGTGGTTCCAGACAGCCACTGGGGGCACTTCCTGGATCAAAACAGACCTTTGGTCTGCTACCTGACGCCGGGTGTCCTCACGCTCTGCATGACGACATCCGGCGTCAGATTTTTCCCCATAGGAAAGCATTGATTCCATGTTTTCCCATGGGGAGGTATAATGTGCACTCGGCATTTACCGTGCATGCGCATTAGCGTCCACTCATCATGGGATGTCAGATGTGGCAGAACATCGACCCAGTGCCGAGGGTGCAAGGGTAAGAAAAGTAAATTGTTAATAATATAATACAGGTATGTGCAAAATGATTATGAGGCCTCTGGCAGTGGTAACTGGCTTTAAGCTAGCAAGAATAATGGGACAATAGTTTCAAGTTTAATCTACAATTTACTAAAGCAATCCTAGTCTGCCCTGTTTATTTTCCTTTTCACTACATTTCACTGCAGATTTTGTGTTGCCATTATAAAGTAATTTGGAGACATTGTCTTGTATAACTCCAAACCAGCTTTAGAGAATCAATAAGCTTTTCAAGAGGAGAAACCAAAGGTAAAAAAGTTACCTGCGCTCTCCTTAATCCCTATGTATATTTAAACAAATGGAGGTCATTTAGTTGCTCCAATGGCCATTGGAGGGAATGCCCGCCTCCCATCGTCAAGGCACACCCCCCTAGATGGGTCCTCCTCTGACCCTTCAGCCTGCTTCCTTGAGCTTCCAGCAAAGATATCTCTAACGAGACAGAAAGGGGTATTTTTATATACACCCCTATATACTTATTAACCCTTAATAGGGAGCACAGGTAACTTTTTCTTTGATTTTTACTATATGTATTGAAGCTGATGTGTACTGTGGTCGTTGCTGCCGGCCCAGGAGTGATGCGAGTGAGCGCAGGACTTTTCTTTTTGTATTTGTATTCACTTTTATATCACACAGCTAGGTTACAATGCTGCCACCCATCCCATGTGTTCCCTATTAAGGGTTAATAAAACTAGGGGGGGTCTGCCTTGATGTTGGTAGGCGGGCATTCCCTGCAGTGGCCATTGGAGTAACTAAATGACCTCCATTTGTTGAAATATACATAGGGATTAAGGAGAGAGTGCAGGTAACTCTTTCTTTGGTTTTTACTATATGTATTGGAGCTGATGTGTACTGTGGTCGTTGCTGCCGCCCAGGAGTGATGGGAGTGAGTGCAGGACTTTTCTTTTTGTATTTGTTTTCAAGAGGAGAACCTGGACGTTTTTTTTTTAAACAGTCTTACATGGACATGTATGAAAAAAGAAAATGGAGACATTGAGCACAGTATGACATTAGTAACAATTAGACAAATAGCAGTTTGTAAGTTACAAAATAAATACACGGAAATATATACCCGTAATAGATCTCTGCACTGGATATTAACAAATTTTATGGGAAAATTAAATAAATAATCACAAACCATTGTACAGCACTACAGAATTTGCTGGCACTATATAAAAAAATAAAATAATACTAATAATAATAGTAATAACATTATTGCTACCATGATGCTCTCTGTATGAGGTCAGCAGGCTTTGATGGTTTTTCAATCTGCTTATCTGTCTTATCTCACACTGAATGCTGCTGACAGGGGGCAGTACTTTCTACAGACATTAGCTATTAATGAACAAAGTTGTGAAGACTTCAAAGCCTTGAACATGGAGTTAAAGGACCACTCTAGGCACCCAGACCACTTCAGCTTAATGAAGTGGTCTGGGTGCCAGGTCCCTCAAGGATTAACCCTTTTTTTTATAAACATAGCAGTTTCAGAGAAACTATGAATGCTTTCCTATGAGACTGACTGAATGCGCGAGCAGCTCCTGCCGCGCATGCGCATTCAGCCAAAGAGGAGGATCGGAGGCGGAGAGGAGGAGGAGAGCTCTCCGCCCAGCGCTAGAAAAAAGGTAAGATTTAACCCTTTCCTCTCCCCAGAGAAACTATGAATGCTTTCCTATGAGACTGACTGAATGCGCGAGCAGCTCCTGCCGCGCATGCGCATTCAGCCAAAGAGGAGGATCGGAGGCGGAGAGGAGGAGGAGAGCTCTCCTCCCAGCGCTGGAAAAAAGGTAAGATTTAACCCTTTCCTCTCCCCAGAGCCCGGCGGGAGGGGGAATCTAAGGGTGGGGGCACCCTCAGGGCACTATAGTGCTAGGAAAACGAGTATGTTTTCCTGGCACTATAGTGGTCCTTTAAGAAGATAAGAAAATCATAATGTAAATACTGGTACTGATGCTGAGAGTAAGACAAGTTTGAAATCAGGGCCAGTCAGGGAAAAAAATTCAGACCGAATATTTTTTTACCCCAGCTGCCCAGTGAGAAAGAGGCTGGGCCAGGGGGGTGTTGTGTAATCCCTAATGACCAGCATGCCCCCCCCTAAAATTGAGCATGTGGGTTCAATGCTCTTTTAGGGCAGCCCATGCGCAGAGCCCTTCTGAAGAGCTCTTGCATGAGAAAAAGGCCCTGTATTCGTCCTGGGCAGGGCAAACTAATTTAATGACATTCTTGCTCTGTGTTTGTTTGTGACATGTTTCTGGTGTCTCCATAAGTGGGATACCAGAGGACAAAAGGGACAAGAAAGTGTATTGTGCATGTGTTTGAAGGTTGTCTGTGGGGTTGCATACGTGTAGAGTGAGCTAATTCTAGTGTTGTGTTTTTTGTAAATAAATCAATTTCAATTGTATTGTGTTTGTGGTGTAATATGTGCGTATAGTAGCTGCAGAGAATGTGTGTGTGTGTGTATAGGTGCTATAGTGTGTGTATAGGGGGCATAGTGTGTGTAGGGAATGCAACGAGGGTGCTGTAGTGTATGTATGTATAGATTTCGTAGTGTGTGGCTAGTGAGAGTGTGCTTAGGAAATTAAGTATGTGTGTTTGCGTGCAGGATATCTAGTGTGCATAGGGGATCCAGAGTGTGTAGGGGATGCAGGGCCAGACTGGGAATTAAAAGCAGCCCTGGAAAAAAAATATTTACCAGCCCCATAATGCGTCGCGCCAGCATAGTGTGCAGGTACAGAGTTAGAACAGATAACTTAAAATTAAAAAGTACTTCAACGTAAAAAGCGCACTCATAGGCTTCAAAATAAACAAAAGTGCAGATTTATTTTAAGCAGACGTGCCTTTGCATGTAATCAATGTTTCAGTCCAACTACCTTGACATATTAAGGAAAGCTTGTTAATGGGACTGAAATGGTGAATGTATGTAGGGCACAACTGTAAAAAATGTTTATTTTGAAGTCCTGTGGGTGTGCTCTTCACTTTAAATATGTTATTGTGCTGGAGTATGCACCTAGCAACAAGACTGGGCCAATATCTGCTCATTACATATGGTACATATTAATTAAATTTCTCTGTGTATTATGTATATATAAATGTACATTAATATGTGTAAATATAATAGATATATATATTTATATATATATATATATATATATAACTAATATACATGTCATATACCAGTGACGGATCCAGAGCCTGAGCCCGGGAGGGGCACTTGTAGATTATTTAAAGAAATATTCCATGCACAATAACCACTACTCCTCTGTGTAGTGGTTATGGTGCCAGGAGTGTCGGCACCCCCTCCCAGAGTAAGTAGTCAAACCGTTTAAGAACAGTTTGACAACTTACCTGGAGTCTGCTGGGATATGGGGCTGTAGTAGGGTATAGGAGCAGTGGTGCAATGTGTGAGGGGTGCAATGTGTGTGAAAGGTTCAGTGTGTGGGTGTGGGGGCAGTGTGTGAATGTGTATGGTGTGTGTGTGTGGGGGCAGTGTGTGAATGTGTATGGTGTGTGTGTGTGTGGGGGCAGTGTGTGTATGGGGCTAGAGTTCACTCCTACTACTGCGACCACCAGGAAGTGGTGAGAGTGAACTCTAGCCTGTAGCTCCAGGGCTAGAGTTCACCCTCGTGAGAGCCGGAGCGTTGCCCCGGGTCCTCTCTTTTCTCCTCACTGCCCTCTGTGTCAATGTCTCCCCTCCCTCCCCTTTCCTGTGTCTTCCTCCAGCCCATCTCCCCTTCCATGTGTCTCCCTCCCCCTTTCCCCTCTCCCCATACCCTGCCTCCAACCCATCTCTCCCCCTTCCCCTGTGCTCCCTCCAACCCATCTCCCCCTTCCCCGTGGTTCTCTATCCTTCTCTTCCCTAGCAGTGTCTCCCTCCTTCCCTACCCCCCCCTTGTGTGTGTCTCCTCCTCCCTCCCCTCTTCCCCGTGTCTCTCCCATCTCCTTCTCCCCCTTTCTCCCCTGTGTCTCCCATCTCCTCCCTCCCCTTCTCCCCGTGTCTCCCTCCCTCCCTCTTTCTCCCCTCAGGTTCTCCCATCTCCTCCCCTTTCCTCTGTGTCTCCCTTCCCTCCCTCCCTCTTTCCTGTGTTCTCCCCCTCCTCCCTCCCTTCGTGTCTCCCTCCCATCTCCTCCCCCTTCCCCTGCGTGCCCTCCATTTCCTCTTTCCCAGGTGCTCCTCCTCCCTTTCCTGTAAGTTCCTCCCCCTTTCCCCTCTCCCTCTCCCCTGTGTCTCCCCTCCCCTCTCCCTCCCCTTTCCTGTGTCTCCCATCTCCCTCCCTTTTCCACTGTGTCTCTCCCCTCCCCCTTTCCTGTGTTCTCCCTCCCCCCTTTCCCTGTGTCTCTCCCCTATCCCTCCCTCCCCCCTTTCCCTGTGTCTCTCCCCTCTCCCTCCCCCCCTTTCCCTGTGTCTCTCCCCTCTCCCTCCCTTCCCCCTGCCCCCAATTTACCTTAGAGAAGGCAGGGGCCCGGCCGCGTTCCAGGCTGGAGCTGCCGGGCCTAGCGGCACTCCAGTCACAGGTGTCGCTGGTGGCTGAAGGAGGAGGAGCCTGTCTACCATGCTCCCTCAGGGGTTCCCACAATTCCCAGCACAGGAACCGCAAGGGAGCATGGTAGACAGGCTCCTCCTCCTTCAGCCATCAGCGACATCAGTGACTGGAGTGCCACCCGGCCCGGTGGCTCCAGCCTGGAATGTGGCCTCGCAGCCCCCAGGTGCCGTGGCCCACCGGGAAATTTCCCGGTATCCCGGTGGGCCAATCCGGCCCTGAGGGGATGTAAAGTGTATGTTAGGAAAGTAGTGTGTGTAGGCAGGGGTGTGTTTGTTGCAAGGCTAACAAGGCATTTGCCTTGGGTGGCACTTTCCAGGGGACGGCAAAAAACAGGCACTTTCCAGGGGTCACATTCCGGATCCTGGCATCACTCTGCGGCGCGCGAGGGAGCTGAGCAGGGAGAACTCACAAATCAGTGCTCCCTCACAGTCCGCATGGACCATTGGCTGCTAGAAGTCTTATGAAAGCACATGTGGCTGCAACATACATTTATCAACAGCACATCTGTCACAACACCAACAGCAACTGTCATCCTTAAGACTACTGAAGAAAAGGCTCAGCATGGAGAGAGAACCACAGAAGATAAAAGAAGGATATCTTGTCAAAAAGGTAAATTAGGTTAAAAATTCAGGGATCGTCATCATATTCTTTAAGAATTTCCCAGAAATACTTTTTTGTTACATTAGAATAAATAGAATTAACACTAGAATGGACACTGTGAGCTCTGCACGCCTGGATAAATATATTGTTTGTGTAGCTGATCACTTATTTGGATTTCTTTCATTGTTTTCTTGTTGTTATTGATTGTTCTTGGATTATTTTTTTATTCTGCCATTATTGAATCACTAATCAATAGAACTATTCACTTCTTGGCATGGATTCATTTGAATAACTCTTCTCTAAATAAATAAATGAGTGTATGTGTGTGTATGTCGGCGTGTGTGTGTGTCTGTCAGTGTATGTGTGTGTCTGCGTGATTGTGTATGCCTCTGTGTGTGTGTGTGTGTGTGTGTGTCTGTCAGTGAATGTGTGTGTGTCTGTCAGTGTATCTGAGAGTATGTGTCTGTCAGTCAAAGTGTGTGTTAGTCTTTAACAGAAAGAGGTGTGACCTTGACAGGAAGGGGTGGGGCAAATTTAAAATAGGGGGTGCCCAAGTTCCATCATGCCTAGGGCAGCACAGATCCAAAATACACCACTGTGTGTAGGTAGTGTCATGCGTGTCTATAGGCGATCCAGAGTGTGTATAAGGAATCTAGTTTGTGTGTGCATGTGAAGTGTGTCTATAGGGGGTCTAGGATGTGTAGGTGTTCAGTGTGCATGAATGGTGCATTGTGTGTGAGAGTAGCAGAGTGTATGAGAGGTGTAGTGTGTGTGTGGGGGTGCAATATGTGTAGAGGTGTAGAGTGTCTAAGGGGTTCTGTGTCTGTGAGGGGTGCAGTGTGTGAGGGGTGGAGAGTGTGCTTGTAGGGGTATGGGTGAAGAGAGCAGAGTGTCTAAGGGTGCAGTGTGTGACTGTATTGGGAGGAATAAGGCCTATATTTTGTAGGGTTAAATAGGACTGGGAGCCCTGTGGTGGTGAGTAACTCTAACATGTAGATCTTCCGGTTTCAGGCATGGTTCACACCTCTAGTGAACTCCTCGGAGTGTTGCTGTGGTAATGCTCCAATCCTCTGACCTTCCCTGTCGGCATTGGCTCATGATTATTGTGACCCACTGGGTTTTTCCCTAGTTTGCTCGATGGCTAGTCTGGGTCTGGTTTAAATGGATATAACTTTTCAGGAAGTGTAAAAGGAAATCACGTCATTGATGAGGTGTGGATAAGGCTGATGACGTGTGGACAAGGCTGCAGAAAAAAAGTTATTTAGCTCCTAAACAACAGAGGACTGAGCAGTGAGATTTCAGGAGAACGGTTTATACTCCAAAACAGGATAGATCAGTTTTGTTGCTTTGAACTCTTTAAAATAAAACATTTATTTTAAAATTTAAAATAAAGGTATTATAGCCACCATAACACATTTAACTAAATATCTGTTTTTGGCTTATGTTTGCTCTGTGAGGGCACACATTTTTAAGTCTCTTAAGTCAGACGTAGCACTTATCTTGCACTAGTCTGATCTTTACCATTTATTTTGAGCATGGTCTAAATTAGATAGGAGATGCTTCCAATAAAAAATAAAAAATATATATATATATAAAAAAGATTAAAATATAGCTGACATATCTATACATTAAGAAAATAATATAAAATTAATTATTTGGCAATACATATGTTTAATATTTTATCGCTATTAATATACAATGACTCTTTAAAGTGATATTTAGAATTACTTTTCCACTTTTGAGGACTGGTTTCTTTACACATTCACATTCATGCAATAGTGTTTTGCCACACTAGAGGGCACTAGCGCATCATAAATATTCCATGTTTCCAATTGCACAAAGTTTTAAAGTACTGAATAATGTAAGTACAAAGCCTTATAATCAGCATTTCTCAGATTCAAAAGTCGATCATTTACAACCTTAAAAAAAAAAGTAAGGACTTTTAACAATTGCTTTGTGTAGAACTGTCACTAACTTTTTTTGCAATGGTGGAAACAGCAATACTGAATCCTATTCTCAAACATTAAATGTTCACAATCCACCAACCGGAACTAGTGCATTAACAGGTTATTATTGTGGGAGAAATACTTAAATATTTTTAACTTCACTATTATCATTATTTACAAAGCTCCAAGATTTTCTGCAGCACTGTACATTGTGTACAGTTAATGAACACTCTAGCATAACCACTACAGCCATTGACACTCCAGTAATCTTCACCTCTCAAAACCATACATTGCATGCTCCTTGTGAGCAGGGTCATCCACATAGACATCTCAGTTTTGTGAGTAAAAAATTGCCGTTATTGGACTCAGATCACAAAGTATGTGCACTGCTGTCCAACAAATAACATAGTCCCTCTAGAGCGCACACTGTTACTATATTTGCTATCACCTCACCCCTTGTGAGGGTATTGTCTGGTTTTTGTTCTGTGGTTGATAACTTATAACTATTAATTATTCTTTATTTTTTATAATTTTTAAAACAAAAATGGTGTTTTGATAGATATGCGTGTCTAAGTTCTGAAAGCTGGTAATTTCACCCAACATTTTCTATATTCCTCCCTTACCCTATGGTAATGCTTATTGACATGTTATTTCTGGAATCGTTATACCAATGTTACCTATTTTTTTTGTATCTCTGCACTACAAAAATAAAGAATATTAAGAAAACAAAAAACAAAAAAAAAGGCCAATAATTTGAACTTGACCATCCCAGGCCAAAAGTCACCAGCTCAAGGTGAGGTATCTGGCGTAAAGTCTGTAAATATAATTTTGCAATTATACAAATCTCTTAATGGACCACTATAGCGTTAGTAATACAAGCATGTATTCCTAAAGTTATAGTGTTACCCTACCTATTTAAGTTCCGATTCCCCATGACGGTTTAAAATCCACAGTGTGGGATATAAGGTACAGAAGCATTTGGGGGCTGGTGTACATACACAGGTAAATGTCATGCTGCATCAATAAAATGCTTTCCATAAGAGCATTTTTGATTGAATAATAGAGTCTGACTCAAGTATTACATCTGAATCTGCAATAAGGAAGATAGCCACTGGGGGTGTGTTACCCTGCAATAAATAATGATGTTTCTACAAACTGGCAATATTTTACATTGCAGGGTTAAATGACAGGGGCATTAAGAGGTCTGGGTGCCTTTAGTGTCTCTTAATAAACCAAGTTTTAAAATAGGGCACTATTCGATTAAAAACCCAAGTAATAACATTTGAGCTATTTTTGCAAAAAAAAATGCTTCTTTGCATACTATACTTGATCAACATGGAAACCTGTGAAAGAAACAATAAAAGTCGCCACCCTTCTTTTGGCGATAAAGTTTCACACACAGAAAAAAAAGACAAAAATTTAACAAGGAAAATAGTCTTGGAAGAAGTTTGTATAGCTACTGTGCACCAAACTCATCTACTCCCAAAATGTTTAATTTCCGCAATAGATGTGGAGAAAGGATACATAAGGGTGAACTGTATGTTATAAAAAAAAAAATAACGTCAGATATAACAAGAATAGAAGTAAACCAAAGGCACCATGTAATTTCCCTTTATGATGATGTAATAATAATAATAGGAAATTATAAGTTAAATGCAGCGATTAAATTGTCATTTTAATCGCTGCTATTCTACCCGACCAGGAGATATTAAGGTTTGGCTACATGGAAAAACCTTAATATCTCCTGGTCGGGTAGAATAGCAGCGATTAAAATGACAATATTACCTAAGATCACCTATATCATGCGCTGCATACCCTGGCAGTGTCCCATTTATTAGCTTAGTAAGCTGCAGGGTGCGATTGACATATTTATCCATCAGAATAAAAGAATGCGAATTAAGATACCAATTATGGTTAAAAAAATTCTAGTGGAGGGTTAGCATACCCAGACATTAAGAAATATCAGGAAGCCGCCCTCCTGGCACATATGCTGAGATGGGTGGAAGAGGAAAAGAACAATAATTGGGTGTCGATAGAAGCTTTTTTTTTCTCTATCGAGATGACGTATCCGGTGTCCTAGTGCATAGTAAAGCTTCGACAACTTGGTGCACTGCTAAAAGTTGGTCAAAATTGAACTGTAAATATTCTCTGATCCCATTCCCAAGCCCTATTACTCCTATTACTTGGCTGCGGGAAAAGATTCATTCTCCCTTGCTTGAGAGGCTTTGGAAATTGGGTTGTAGACACTTAAAGGACTTATATGTAAACAATGAATTTCTTTCATTTGATTATCTACAATCTAATTTTAAAGTTCCTACTAGTTTATGGATGGAATATAACCAGTTGAAGTCTAAGATTTCATCCTCAAGTTATCATTTAAAGCAGTTTAGACCAGTGTTTTCCAACCCAGTCCTCAAGGCACACCTACCAGTCCAGGATTTAGGGATTACCCAGTTGTGTCTAAGGTGTTTTTGCAAAGAAGAAAAAAAACACCTTTGACACAACTGGGTAATCCCTAAATCCTGGACTGGTAGGTGTGCCTTGAGGACTGGGTTGGGAAACACTGGTTTAGACAATTGACAGCCTGAAAAAATATGTTAAAAAAAATAAGAAGCATTTGCTGTCAAAATGTGTTAGTCTTTTGAGAGATAGGGAGTTGGATACTAAATCTCTAAGTATAAGTATTTGGGAAGAATAATTAAATCAATCCTGGCCCATAGAAGTATGGGTGGGAGCTTTTACCTTAACGGATAAATTAATCAATTATGTTTCATATAGGGAAATGTATTTTAAAATCTTAAGTAGATGGTATGTAACTCCGCTTAAACTTTGGAAAATAAAGAAAGATGATACATAGAAATTATGCTGGAGAGAGTGTAATCAAGTTGGCTCAGCAATGCACATGTGGTGGTCCTGCCCCTACATTCAACTCTACTGGCAGGAGGTAAAACTTGGGATATGTCGAATTGCAGGTGAAAACATTAACTTAACGCCAGAATTGGCTCAGTTCCACCTTTTACCTAGTCACCATACAAAATAATTAAAATCTCTTCTCCTTCAGATTCTATCGATAGCGAAATGGCTAATTGTTGTAAATTGGAAAGGAGGAAAGCTCCCAAAGTGGTCAGAAGTGGAGAGGGTGATGCAGAGAAATAGAACATTTGAAAGAGAAGATGGGTACTTAGGGGCTTCTATAGATCCGAAGCATAGATGGGCACTCTGGGATGACCACTATTTGACCCTTGGATAAAACTCATTATAGTTACTCCTCCTCGTCAACCCACCTCCCCTTTAGAACCTTGGAACAATGAATGTGGTATGTGTGTGGTTGTTAAAGTATAGGTACCCAAAGATACCTCATGGGGTTTGCCTCATTCCTAGGGTTAAATTTATTATTTATTTATTCCCTTTATGGTCTCCTCTATACCCTTTTACTTTTATACATATTTATATAGCGTCTCCCTTTCTAGTATAGAAGATGGCTTTATTTCAGCTTATCCTCCTCCTTGGGTATGGGCGTAAAAAGTTATTAAGATGGAGGCTTAGAGACTGTGTTTGTTATAGGGGAAGCCAGGTAAGAGTTGGGATGAGGACAATATGTTGAGGTAGTTGACAGACATAGAGTATTACCTGTACTGTGTTATAATAGTATAGTAATATATTGTTAATTGACAGGCCTATTGTTGTGTATGTTTTATGTAATTTGTGTCAAAGCAAGACTATTGTGAATAAATTTGTATCTATTAGAGTTTTTATGTATTTTGTGATAAAACTAAAAAAAAAAAAATAATGTCTAGAAACATCAAAATTAACTACAAGTTAGAAGATGAAGTGGTTTATAAATTTCTCCAGAACTCTATATACATTATCTTTTATGTTACATGATATTTTAAGGTTAGGGTTAAGGTCCCTGTACATGTTAAAGTAGTAACCACTTCATTAACCTAATTAATGTTAGGTTACTGTAGGGATTGATGTGTTGTGTTGATATAAAGGTCAAAGGGACACTATAGTCACCAGAACCTTTACAGCTTAATGTAGTGGTTCTGGTGTATATAGCATGTCCCTGCAGTGTTAGCACTGTAATTGCTGCCTTTTCACAGAAAAGGCAGTGTTTACATTGGTTCTTCATAACACCTCTAGTGGCTGTCACTTAAACGGCCTCTACAGGTAATTCCTGGGTCTCTATGCTCTGCATGGAGATGGAGACGCTCCCCATAAAGTTGCCTAGATTCAATGCATCTCTATGAGGAGATGCTGACTGGTGCAGAGAGGCATTTTGTTGTCCATGCGCAATAGCCTCCCAATGCTTTCCTACGGGAAAGCATTAGATTGGCTGAGATCACCAAGATTGATTAACTCATCCATGGAGGGAGAGCCTGCCATGGTCAGCTGCGGTGAGACCAGAGAGAAAACGTGAGTAAAATCACCTTTTTACTGCAATAGGGCGTGGGAGGTGGTCTCCTAAACATCCACTTCAGGAATACATGTTTGTATTATAGTTTATAGTGTTCCTTCATTTAGGGGACTTACAAGGGCAACACTGGACATACAGTGCGGCAAGAGATTAGTGGAATTACTGTCCGGAGGTGGCATCAGCTATTTCAGATGATCTGCCTATTGAATTAATCATAATACTAAGCCATGCCTCCTCTCTTATAACTTTTAAGGATTTGATACCACCATATACAATAAACAATTATATCCCGTTGCCTTTTCGAAGTACTCATTGAAGCACTCTCATACTCAAAGTCGTCTAAGTTGTAGGAGCACCATCCCCAACAAGAACAAAGTGCAAATGAGTGCATTTAACATATCTGAGCAATCATAAAATAAATAGATTAAAATTCAGTTTCTAGGGCGAGGAAGCAAGACATCTGTTTGTATATTTATCTTTTGGCACCCAGAGGAGCCTGATTAGCTAAAGAAGCTTGTAAACAGCTAATTAATTGCTGTTGTGGAATTTTTTAATGTTTCTGACTAGAATGAAATTGTTATACGCTGATTTTAATTCAACGGTGAAGTTGGGAATTTGTCCAACATCACCACAGGTATTCGTATCAACCCTTTATTGCCATTAACGTTGAATGTGAAAAAAGTTCATAAAACGCTCAGGAAATAAATCACATAATGGAATTTTTTGCCATAGATCACATAAACTGCTCTGTTATCCAGCAAGCATGCGTTTCTACGTCACTCCTTCATCCGTCCAGTAGATTCCATAGCATCAGAGTTATATAAAAAAAATTTAAGGACCAGAAACTAGATCTACCAGCCATCTCATTGTGCAATGATCCCTTCGCAGTATCTAGGACCATTTACTTATACATAACCTTGTATAAGCTGCAATAACATGAAAATGATTTTTTTTCCCTTTTTTTGTGCCAATGTTACTTCAAGCACCAATCCAGGCAGCATACATACTTAATCTTAATAAAGTCATTTTGAGGTCTGCATGTCCTGGGCACCATATTACCATATGGAGTTAAATCATTTTCAAACTGTTTCATTCCAAATTACTCTTAACATTGTCCGTCTGCTCAGCCCAGGAAACTATGGCTGTTGATTAAAATAAAAGCTTTAGTCGTATTCTGTCCACCCTCATTGCCCTAGTTCCATTCCCACTTCTCTGACCCACTATCCTATAAATTTACCCTACCAAGCCCCACAGCCATTGTCTCATTTCGCTCCAAACAGCAAAAAAGTCAACATTTGGTACTCTAATTCATAAAATACAGAAACTTTATTATCCCTATAGGGGTTTTAAAAAGTGCCAAGGTAAATATCCTACAATGTATCAAAATAAAGAGCCATTCATTTGTTGATACTATTAGGTGTTTAATATCATTAGGTGTTTATAACTTATATGGCTATACATGTCTCATAAAATGAATAAGCATAGTCAGTCAGTCACTTTCTGCCGTTTCTCTGCTGACAAACTCCAGAAACATGGACAGCTGTTCACTTAACTGCTATGGAATTAAGTCCTATTAGCAGAATGTGTGTTTTTAAGAGGTATTTGCATATTGTGTTTATTCCTCTCTTCAAATCTCTTTTCATTCTTGGTATATTTTATATCTGGGGGACTTCAAGAACTTTGGATTAATATTTGTCCATGATCCATCTCCTGAATTAAAACATTAGTCATCAAAATTCATATATAGGGAGTGGCATTTCTGTGTGTTTGATTTCAGTTTTGGTCTACCAGTGAGATATAGTGATTATGGTGCCAGGAGTGTGAAAAAACAACAAGTGGTGCCAAACAAATATGTGGTATGTTTACCTTACTCAAAAGTGAGATATAAGAGAATCCTAAACATATGGAAAAAAACATACAATAAAACATAACATATTGTAATGTACCAAACAATAAATGGATATGGAAATCATAAAAATTGCTCACTCACAAAAATAGAGCTAACAAATTCCTGGCTCAAGGTGAAAAAGCTTTTGGTGTCTCTGAGGTTCCACCACACCTCACACATTTAAATGAAAGTCTGAGCGATAAATATATATACAGCACCAATAGAGTTAGATTATCTTGGTGCAAGGGAAAATATTTAAAAAGACCAAATAAACTCACTTAGAGAAGAGCCTCAATTTCTGGCTCAAGGTAGAATGCCAATGTGTTAATACAAATAACACCTCAGGGGAAAAAAAAACCACAAAAATTAATGTATCATGAGCTCTTCAGAGCCTTCTATTTAGTTTAATTAAGGATTTTGGGGGGTAGGACAGGGTGAACAGCAGTGAAGGCACTATAACGACTTCAATAAGGTGAAATTGTTAAAGTATCTACAGTGTACTTTTAAAAGTGGGCTGCTGCTCTTTGATTCTCACTGATATGTCCTGGAGGGTAATAACTTTAGGGAGGATTGCATTGGATTGTTATAAGTAATATACAGTATATGCTGAAAAGTAAACTTTTTTTATGAGTTATTTTATATGTTGTTGATATATTTTTGATATAGCACAGGAAACTTTGCATTTGCATTTGACATCATCTTTTGCTTTCATTGCAATGTTTGCAAAAACATAAACAATTCTGGGAAAAATGAAAACTTCAGAGAAATAATCAGTAAAATTTACGCATCAATCTTTTTATAACAATATTTTAGTTTTTACTGCCTTTAAAATAAACTAAAGCACTTAAAAATAAACAATAAATATGCCGGAGTTAATACGACAATGAATACATCTACTGTAATATATAATATTTTTTTGGGGGTGGGGGTGGGCAGGGGGGCAGCGTACAACTAATAATCCCTTGTGGATCTGTGGGAGTGAACATAACTTATTTAATGAATGTTCGTTCCATGTCTCTGCATAAAACCCGTACACATTGGAAGAGAAAGTAACTTATTTAGCAATGTTGTCTCTCCGGGAAACAAAAATGTCAATGTTTGAAAGGTAATTTGATATATTACTGATTTAATATGCCAAAGGTTGTCATACAGAAACCTAACAAGCTTATTCAAACTAGCAGCTTCACAAATTGCCAAATGCATTATTGCTTTTGTCTGCTGGAAAAAGAAACAGATGTTGAGTGGGTGAAATGACTTCCATAAGTGAATTAACACTTTACTCCTCTGTCTGTTTTCCCAAAATACCACTTTACAAACAATTATTGGTGAGGAGAACACATCAATTAATTTCTCATTATCAGGACTTGAAGATAGTGTATTCCTTCTCAGTCAGATTGCAGTAATTTAACGTCTCTAACATTTGCCACCCTGGTTTGTTGGACTACATTTCCCATCATCCTGACAAGCAATTGAAGCATACCTCTCAGGTTTAATGGAACAGTCTTAAATTGGGGTCCTGGCCTGCGGTTCTGGGTTTGCTCGTTGGGGTCACAACAAGAACAACACAAGCACATAATCATAATTGTGAAATAATGTAAAGTCTGTAAATGTGAATTTTAGTATAGTGAAATATTAACCACTGTAAATACGTGGCAAGCAGTGGTGCATTTGTATGTAGTCTCAGACAGTCATTGTATGTGCTAAAGTAGAATGTATGTGAGTAGTGTTGTGTGAGAATCTAATATTTGTGTGATGTTACTGAGTATAAAATTCAGAGGCTTATTTGAATGTGTAGTGCCAACCTATAGATGCCGTGTTGTATGGGTGGGTAGTACGGCTGTGTGGATTGTATTTGTGTGGAGTGCTGGTAATTGAATAAAGATGTGAGAATATGAATGTATGTGTGAATACAGGGGTGTATTTGTATGGCGTGCTGGCATTTGGATGGGAATTTTGGTGTCTGAATATTGGCTTGTAAAGATATGCAAAGCCTGTGGGAGCATGCAAGGATGGAATTGTATGGAAAGCAATGATGTGTATGCATGCGAAATTTATCAATTTATGTTTTTTCCATCACCCTTTATTAATGGAGTTATCACTGCACTAGTGACTCCCATCTATTTCATATGGAAATACAAAAGACAATTTTTATATTAATCTAGTTTTGGTTTTCTCAGAGCAGCCTACTGTGCACACAACTTTTTTTACTCTCATTCTCTAGGGTTTATTCTGCATTCAGAGCTTTTGTATCAGCTGATTCAATCCGAATTAGTTTGAAATTTGTTTCACATTTGGACTGAATTTGGTTGATGTTTTCTTGTAGGTCAAGCCATTCCTGAGAGGTTGCATACATCAGCCTTTCGATCGAGCCTTTCTGCACCTGGCAAAACAGGTGAATCAGTGGAAATTCGCTAGAACACAATATGAGAGCAGCTCTGACTCAGAAATTGGGTCTAGGGAGGAGGCAGTGACTGAGTCTGACAGCAACTCTGATGATATCTTATGCCGTGGGTTCTAAATGCACATGTACCTTGTAGGGCAACTAAGGGCGAATCTCAGAGGACCCTCCCTGCTGTCGCAGGGGATGCTTTTCTGGATCCGTTGGGGGGCCGACTCTTAAACCCAAATGACCTTCATCATCCTAGGTCTGCGGAGTGGCTCCCGGCGGGTCATGTTCCCTGTTACCTACAGACTTGGGTACAGTGACCCCTCAGTAAGGCATCCCAAAATAAGCTCAGGGCTGAATGCCGAGAACTTGTGGTCCCAAAAAACCTTTGTGGTGGATGCTATGATGATCCAGTTTTTGGCCAAATTGGTGTAAATTCGGCACTTAAGTCATGCCAGGACATTTTTTGGTCACTGACCAAATTGTTTGATTTGACAGGAGACGCTAGAGCTAAATACCAGATAGTTGATCTAGGAGAACTCAATTTGCATTGCTGGGAATGTTAATGTTTCCCATATTATTGAGAGGCTCAAGGCGATACTGTTTAAAATTGAGCCTAAATTGGCAAACCTTGCTTTCACAGAAGCAGGGAAGGACGTCTAAGGTTTGTTGTTTGGAGATTCTTTTATTAAAGACTTTCCCTGCCCTGGCCAAGGCTTAGTCCTCCATGCGAAAGGTTGTCCAGGGGTAGATCTCTACCAGGCTTGGCAGACCCAGGGGCCGACTGCCTGGCTGCAGCTATTCAGGCTCCCAATGTTTGGGCCAAGGCTCATTCAACCAACGTCCCTCCTATCAGAAGATGAGTCAGATCTACAAAAATAGTTGAAATATTGAGATTCAGCTAAACATCTATAAAAAAAAGATAAAAATAAAACATATAGTGAAGCACAGTTTTATACAGTACAATGTGCACTATAAAGTTACACTCACAGGATGTAGCAAAGTTTTGCACCTTGGGTTGCCTCCCCTGATGTAGACTCAACGGCTAACACCTTCTTTGTCTCCTTCAGTCAGGATCAAGGTCCTCAGATGTTAAATCACCGGAACAATATTCATTTGATTCCAAAATATTGTGTAGTGATACAAAATTGCTTTGCATATATCAAGATTAAAATAAATTTAAATAAATAGTCCAACGAGTTTCCTCCACTAGTGTGGACTTCCTCAGGGACAAGAAATAAAAGATTAAAAATACAAACAACCTATTAGGGTACAAAGCAGTATCATTAAACAAGGAACTTTGTGGCACCTTTGTCGTCCACATCTTACTCTGTGATAGTTGGGACGGATCATTGGTCTCCTTGCATTCTCGATTCAGGCTCTGTATCTGGCCCTCCTACCATATCAGGCTTTCTATCAGGTTTAAAAATCGCCCATTTGCGGAACGAAGCATTCTATACAGATCTTGTCACCACAGTTGATGAGACGTGAGAAGAAATTTGTCCACTCTGTCTGCAGGGCTATCTTTGGGACTCAGCCTGACTTCACTATAGACTTGGATGACAGTCTTCGTGGCTTGGGTGCTCACTGCAAGGGTGTTTTGATGAGAAGTTGGTGGTTGAAGTACGAGACACATCGTTACATCAATGCACTGGAGCTTTCGATTGGGTCTTTTGCGATTTAGAGTTTCTCTAGGGGCATTACCAATACTTGTATTCTCCTGTTCATGGACACCAACTCTGCTGTTGTGGCAGCCATGTGAGTGGTACCCAATCAGCAGTATTGGCTCACCTAGAAGTGGATTTTTGGAGGTTTTGTCTTGAACAGAACATTTTAGTGCAGGTGGAATACCTTCCTGGTTTTGCTGGAACCATATTTGGGGATGAAGTCCTGGTTCCCACAACTATTGGAGTTCAAAGTTGGACTTGGCTTTTGCCATTTTATCCTGACCTAAAGGTTAACAGAGGCACATTAAAGCTGGTAAGGGTTAACAAAGGCAATTCCAGGCTGGTAAGAGTTAACTAAGGCAAATCCAAGCTGGTAAGTGTAAACAAAGGCAAAGTCCAGGATGGTAACGATTAATGGAGACAAATCCAGGCTTGTAGGAGTTAACAAAGATAAATCCAGGCTGGCTATCCCTAGTCCACACAACAACTAAGAACAGAACACAGAGGGTTCTGTGTTTAAATAGGGGAGAGGAGATCCTCTCACCAGGAGGGGTCTCTGGGCCTATATAATCAGGAGATCCCTCTATTACAGGTAGGCGTTCAAACCCCCTATTTGGGCGGAATGGTATGTCCATTTGAGCACTCAACTGGTTGTTTCCTACACTGCACCTGAGCAAGCACCATGGTTCCCTTAAACGACCATTATAGCCCCCCAGACCACTTCAGCTCCTCTCTGGTCCACGGTACCCAGCCAGACTGATAGGAAAGTGCACACTCAGTGTGCCCTTCCTGTCAGTCCGGCCAGGTATGGGAAACAGAAACTCTGCGCGGTACAGGAGTGTGCACTTTCCTATCAGTCCGGCCGGGCGCTGCGGACCAGAGAGGAGCTCGGCCACGCTACAGGGAAGGGGAGGTTAGGAGAATGGCAGAACACAGGGAGAAGGGGAGTAAGAAGAACGGGGGCGTAAAAAGAACAGGGGGGTAGTAAGAAGAACAAGGGGGGAGTAAGAATGAAAAAATAATGAACATACAGTAACATAGGCCCCTCCCCGCTCAGGTCCCAGTATAATAGGCAGCACTTCCCTTCCATTTCCCTCTTTCTTTGCTGCTCCAACACAAAGATAAGTACATGTCACCTTTTCTCCTCTTGATATTATACTATTGTACTGTTTTTTTCTCATTGATTTATATTATACAGTTACTTACTGTTAACTGGTAGTATACTGTATTATTTTATATTATTTTATATTTATTTTCATGTCTAGTATTATACTCATGTAATTTTATATTGTATTGTTTTTATTTTGGATGTCTTTTATCCTCTACATTGGCTTCTGTGTGTTTTGTTTCTCTCACTTACCCAGGGTCCAGACCTTCCCTGTCACTCTCTTCTGCTGTACTCTAATCCTTCCTCTCCTTCCATCCTCCCTGCACCTCAGCGCCATTTTGTGCACGTTTTCTCCCCTACCCGGCTGTGTATGCGCACGAATTAAGCCCATTCGGCTGATTCGCCACGCATACATACCACTCACCATTCGGCAGACAGCGCGATCGCCTGTTTGCCGTATTCGACTTTTTCATGCGAACGGCCCGTTCGTCTGCTCTACGTTTTTCTTTATACTTACCTATCTGGTTCCCGAATTCACCTTTTACCTACCAAACGTTCATTTTTTGCCGCGAATCTCGCAGATGCCGCGAATCCCGCGAGATTACTGGTGGCCATTTTCTGACTTCCTGTCTTCTTTCCTACCCTGCATCTGAGTGTGCCACTGGTCTGGGCCCTGGTGAGATCGTTTTTTGTTTGGCTATTGCTGTTTGGGTGACTAACCCATACTATTCTTTCTACTTACTAGGGATTATTCTCTGGCCATTCTACCATGCCTAAACCCAGACTATCTTCTGGTTCCACTCCCTCTGGGGAGTCTGATACCCCACTCAATAGGAGTGAGGCCACTGTCACCTCAGGCAATTCGCCCACTATGACAGATGGAACTACCCACCCTGATGGGGCACAGTTCTTAGCGCTACAGCGCTCGGTGACAGACGCTATTATGGCGGCCATGGGGTCTATGTCCTCTACCCTCTCCCACACCATTTCACAGGCCCTCATGCCACGTCCTTCGGACGAGCAATACTCGGGCTCCACGATTCCTCTAACGCGTCCCAATGTGAACCCACAGGGAGAGATATATAAAAAAGGCTACCCATAAGTCTAAACATCCCTCTGCCTCCAGAAACACCATGACTGGCCTACCTACGGTCACCCCAGAAAGCGTGTCCCATCCATGCAAAAGAGCCTTTCCACGCCAGGCCACTCTGGTGTCCTACTCTTCGACCC
Source organism: Pelobates cultripes (assembly GCA_933207985.1). Taxonomy (NCBI): domain Eukaryota; kingdom Metazoa; phylum Chordata; class Amphibia; order Anura; family Pelobatidae; genus Pelobates; species Pelobates cultripes. Next base: position 91,250,539 of record OW240917.1, on the reverse strand, counting down.
GGATGACCTACACCATCCGAGATCGGCAGAGTGGCATCCGAGATCGGCAGAGTGGTCATGTTGCCACATATCTGGAGAATTGGGTCAGACATCCCCTGAGTAAAGTGGCCCGCAACAAATTGAGGGCGGAGTGTCCTAGGCCTGTGCACAATAAAGTTTGCAACACTCCTGAGGTAGACCCCAGGATGACCCAGTTCCTCACTAAATTGGGCTGGAACCCCCATAAGGGGCTGGAATCTGCATTAAAGTCCTGCCAGGATAAACACCTGGACATATTCGGTCCCATGGCCAAATTATTTGACTTGGCGGAAGACGCCAGAGCGGAAAACCGCATGGTTGACCCCGAAGACCTACATGGTTGGGTCCAGAGAGCAATATGTATTGCCGGGAGTGTGAATACCTCCCTATCAATAGAACGGCGAAAGGCCATCCTATTTAAAATAGAGCCCAAACTGGCCAACCTCGCCCTCACAGAGGCTGGCAAGGACGCCCAAGGATTGCTCTTCGGAGACTCCTTTATTAAGGATTTAGGGCGTTTTGTTGGAGCATTCACAGCCCTCGATAAGGCCCAGACCTCCATGAGATGGATTTTCCAGGGGCGGGTCTCCACCAGGGTCGGCAGATTCAGGAGCCGTCTGTCCGGCCGTAATTACCCCCAATCCCGTGACACAGGAAGAGGCTACTTCCAACACCGTATGCAGTACCAGGAATCTAACCCCCATCCCGCCTTCTTCCCATCACGCGGACATCCATGGCGATCCAGAGGTTTTCGGGGCAACTCAAGTTCCAGACGACCATACGGTGAGTTACCTCATACTTCTTCTCTGCTTTGTGTAGGGGGCACAACATTTTTTTCCCAGCCTGGTCACAAATAACCCCTGGGTGCTGACCACTATCCGGGGCTTCCACATAGAACTCATAGAACATCTGATACACATTCCCCCTCCTCGACCAATCTGCTTTTCACTCCAGGGTCGCAGATGGATCGACAAGGAACTCTCCACCCTTCTTATCAAAGGAGCTATAGAACGAGCACCTCTCAATCCCGCAGGTGTCATAAGCAACATTTTCCTGGTGGAAAAGAAAGGCGGTCAATAGAGACCCGTCATAAATCTGCGCCCCCTCAATGCCATAGTCAGGTACCGCCATTTCAAGATGGAAGGTATTCACCTACTAAGAGTTCTTCTCCTCCACGGAGATTGGATAGCGAAACTAGATCTCAAAGATGCGTACCTGGCGGTACCGATCGCAGTGGCATCTCGAGACCTCCTACGCTTTCACTGGCGGCAAGAGACTTGGCGGTTTACCTGCCTACCCTTCGGCCTCTCCTCAGCACCGTGGTGCTTCACGAAGCTACTACGGCCTGTGATGGCCTGGTTACGCAGTCGGGGAGTCCGGCTAATCGTCTACCTAGATGACATTTTCCTCATGGCTCAGTAACGTTCTACCTTCCTTACACATTTACGGCTGGCCATAAGCCTCCTTTCCCGCTTAGGTTTCATTATCAACTGGGAAAAGTCGTGCCTAACCCCCGCCATTCGAATGGAATTCCTAGGATTCCTCGTGGATTCGGGGGAGACGACGCTGAGCCTCCGGATATCCAAGATTCGTTCCATCCGTAAGGAGTTACGCAGGGCCCTCATCCGGCCCCAGCTCAACTTCCGCCAGATTGCACGACTCATCGGCCTACTGGCCTCCTCGATACAGGCAGTCTTTCCGGGCCCGCTCCACTACCGAGCGCTACAACGCCTGAAGATCGCTCACCTGAGAGCCGGTGCATCCTACGCGGACCTGGTGTCACTGGACAGCGAGACGAAGGACGAATTGCGATGGTGGATTCTCAACCTGTCCACGTGGAATGGCAAAGCCATCTTCGTCTCAATGCCAGAATTCACAATCGACTCAGATGCGAGTCTCCACGGCTGGGGGGCCCACTGCGAGGGAGTTTCAACAAGAGGCCGTTGGTCGGAATCCGAATCCCGGCTGCACATCAACGCGCTGGAACTCCTGGCAGGCTCCTTCGCCATCCGCAGTTTTGCCAGGGACCGAGCCCTAACATGCATTCGGCTCTGCATGGACAACGTCTCGACGGTGAGATATGTCAACCACCTGGGCGGTACACAGTCGGCAGCCTTGGCCAGATTGGTGAAAGACTTTTGGGAATTTTGCCTGGAACAGAACCTGATGGTCTACGTGGAATACTTACCTGGCCTGTACAACGTTATGGCGGACTGGGGATCACAGTATCTTTTAGACACCAGCGACTGAAGATTGGCCAAGGAGGTGTTCTCCAGTATATTGTCTCTTTGGGGACCATTTACCATCGACCTCTTCACTTCCCGGCTCAACGCCCAACTGTCATGCTTCTTCAGCTGGAGGCCAGATCCGACGGTGGAGGCAGTGGAAGCCTTCTTGCAAGACTGGAGCAGAGGCCTCCTATATGCTTTTCCCCCGTTCTCCATGATCCCGCGCTCACTCCTGCAGACCCACAGACACCGGGCAGAGGTGGTCATGGTGACCTCCTTTTGGGAAACACAGTCGTGGTTCCCCCAAATGCTCGAGATGATGATGGACTATTCCCGACTACTGCCAGAGTACCACAACTTGCTGCGGGACCCGATGGGACGATGTCACCCCCTTCGGTTGGAAGGCTCCCTCCCACTCCTGGCATGGCGTATCTCCGGGGACCCTGGGAGATCCAAGGAGTTTCGGACACGACTAGACGACTGTTGGTGGAGGCATGGGCTCCCAGCACTAGACGGGCATATGGGTCAGCTTGGCGAGCTTGGGCTGGCTGGTGCATGGCTAGGAACGCGGATCCTGTTTCGGCCTCTGTAACCATGGTCCTGCAATTTCTGACATCCCTCTTTGAGGCTGGAAAGGCTTTAAGGACTATCAACCTTTACCGATCTGCCATCTCGGCGATTCACCAAGGCTTCGACGGATGTCCCGTGGGACAGCATCCCTTAGTGTGCCGACTCCTCAAGGGATCTCGATTCTCCTGACCACCCAGGCCTCGCTACTCCACGACCTGGGACGTCTCCATTGTGTTGGCCTTCCTCTCATCCTGGCCCACTAATTCAGGGCTCTCCTTAAAACAACTATCTGCCAAGTTGGTTTGCCTGCTCTGCCTCGTCTCATGCAAGAGGGTCTCGGATGTCAGAGCTCTGGATTTCGACGCCAGGTCATATACCCGGACGGGGTAACATTCAACATCAGCCGGTGGACTAAGACTTCTATCAAATCGGTATCCTACCCTAGTTTCCCTACTTCTCCGGCATTATGTCCAGTGGCCTGCCTACGCGAATACAAAACTCGCACCAACCCTCACCACTCCGCTACCTCTCCACAGCTATTTTTATCCTTTCATCCTCCTTTCCACCCAGTTTCTAGCACAACCTTGTCACGCTGGGTGAAGTGGCTATTGTCCCAGGCAGGCATTGATGCCACGGTCTTTGGCGCCCATTCGGTCCGGGGGGCCTCAGCCTCTTCGATGATGACTGCAGGCGCGCGTCTGGAGGATATTATGAGGACGGCCGATTGGTCAAGAGAGTCTACGTTCCGGGAGTTTTACTTTCGCCCAGCCCCACATATTTTCGCTGCGGTAGTGGACCAGCTTTAAACTTGCAATATGAGCCTCCGTGCCTTGTTATAAAATTACATGATTTTGCTATTACCTGATGAAAAGTCATAATTGTATTAAAGACACGGAGGCGAGTATTGTCCCACCCATCTTATTCTTCTACTTATTATATAAGTTATAATACTTTTCCCACCCAGGTTTAATGCACGCTACAACAAACCACATTGAATGGTTTCGTACGGTAAGTGGGGCCATGCTGCGAGAATGATGTTTATGTAACTTAATGGTAAATCACTCTTATATTGTGGGACTGTATATATGTGGGTTTTTTCTCACCCGTTTAACCTTGAAACCAGTTGCAAGTATCGACTTTAACCTGTCGGCTCCTGTTCCTTTATGTTTTCACAGCCTAACTCGACAAGATGGCAAGCAGTCATCCGACTTATGAGGACTCCCCCCGCGTTATCCGGTGGTCCTATGAATCCTCTGGTCAAGCTTCCCGGTTGTTGATGTTCTACCCTCTTCAGTTATAAGTTGTTACCGTGGGACTTTATCACAATTCTTGGTTTGGACATTTTTACCATGGTCGCATCCTCAGAAAGAGGGAAATGGAAGGGAAGTGCTGCCTATTATACTGGGACCTGAGCGGGGAGGGGCCTATGTTACTGTATGTTCATTATTTTTTTTATTCTGTTTGTATTCTTTGCTGCTATTGGTGGACAGTAAAGAAAGGGATATGCAATACCCGCCTCCGTGTCTTTAATAAAATCATGACTTTTCGTCATGTAATAGCAAAATTTCAGAGTACCAGCAATGTTTACATTTGCCTTAATATATTCAGCTAGTGTCAGCCCTATATCTGAAAACATGCCTCTTTCAACCCCCACTCCCAGCCACCCCAAAAGTGAGTGATTCATAAAGAATATTTACAAATCTTTTTGATTGTGTTGTAATTTCACTGAAGGATGTGGGGGATCAAGCTGGCGGTGCCTTTGAGGGACAGGTTCAGGTAAGTGCGGTAATGTTTTTTTTTCCCCATTTAATAACACACACACGTGTGTGTATGTGTGTGTGTGTATATATATATATATATATATATATATATATATATATTTATATATATATTTATATATATATATATATATATATATGTAGAGGAACCAATGTTACCTAAAATCTTCTCCCAAAAACCTATGATGTGTTACAGAAGAGAGAGAAATTTGCAAGATTTATTAGTCCGAACTGACCCAGAGCAAAGTTATTTGCTGGTAAAGTCAAAATTTCTTAACAAAGGATGTGTCAGATGTCTTGGATGTGTGACGTGCGGACATCTTGTCCCCACTAAATCATTCGATCATTCCCACACTAGAAAAAGTGCAACATTAAACACAGAATAAGCTGTAAATAGATCATGTGATCTATAAATTGTCCTGCCGGGGTGGATTAAATTACATTGGGAAAACCAAAACTGCGCTATGTGAAAGAATAAGGGGGCATAGATCTAGCATCATGACAGCGGCCCAAGATGGACACACAGATAAACCTGTGGCTAGACATTTTTTAGAGCATAAACATCCTCTGGCTTCCCTTAAATGCATTACGATAGACCATATTCCCATTTCAAGAAGGGCTTGAAATCGAGCCAATTTGCTACTTCAGAGAGAGACATTTTGGATATGAGAATTAAATACCATCACTCCATCAGGGCTTAATGAAAAATTGTCTTTTATGCCATTTATCTAGTAAAAGAAAATGATTTTTAGGCCACCCTGATTTCTGGATTTCATAAAAAGTTATTAAATTTTCTTATGTATTTTTTAAGTATTACTTTAATAGTCATTCTATGTTAAATTACCAAGTAGCCTGATATATACAGATTTCTCATAAAGGAGATATTTAATTCAATACTTCATTAAATACCTGATCTGTAATTTTAGATCCTAGAGATTTAAGGAACTGATTTATGATTTATGAGTGCACTAGGTTTAGCATTTGCTGACATGAGTATTTTTTTAACAATGTTAGATTTTATTTTGATGATTAGATATAGTGTACTTTCGTTACAATGTATAATTATTATAAATTCCTCCACAGAGCAATATATTTATTCCCCTGACCTCCCAGTTAAAAGAATGAGACAGACACTTCGATATCTTGTGAAACAATATATATATATATATATATATATATATATATTTTTATTCTTTATTTTTATTGTGCATGAGGTAACAAAACATCTTACATTGCCACAACAGCGTATATAAGCACAAGAAAAACACAGAGTTTTACATATATGGCATTAAAGTAGTTGCACATTTTAGGTGTAGATATAGACAGGCTATGCATACACGTCTAATTGTAGGTCACAACAGTTAACCTTTTTCAAAAAATATAAAAAACTAAACATGCAAGACGTTGTGAATAGTATGCTTGGTAGAGTAGCTGAGTGTCGAGATAGTAGGAATCAGGCTAGGGACATTAGTTTACTTTACAAGATCAGCTTAGTAGCATTGACTTGGATGATAGGTACCTGTGCTTAGGAAGGTCAGAGACTAATGATTAATTATGGTGAGCATAGTACTGCAGTGTGCAGTCAAACAAAAGTATGAGACACAGCCTAGTGTGCAATTGACAGTATGCTTTATCCACGCAGTATGTTATAACAAATAGGCATAGATATAGCATGCCTAGCAATAGTGCTGCTCACGTTATAGAGATTAAACAAGTTCTGCCATGAGAGTCCTGGTGCCAGGCCCAGCAGCCCGCAGGAGTGGGGGCAGGTAAGTTTAGAGTAGTATTCAGGCAAGGTGTCCGACGTCTGTCTAAACTTTGCTAGTGCAGCAGTGACTTACTTGGTTTGTGGTGCAGAGTAGTCATGCTGCGCCTTAATGGGTCACCAACCCTCCGCTTCACCTTGGGTCTCTTCCTGCGTCGTTGTGCCACTGTAGCTTGATGGGCAACATCTGAAATTTGGGCAGCTTCACTGCACCGTTGTCCCGCAGCGGCGATCTGCTTGGTGTGGCAGGTCCCATGCGCGCTTGTAACTTCGGCCCCCTCCATGGCTCCTTCTTCTGTGCTGCTTTGCACTGACTCTTAGACTCGCACATTATTCTGCCATTTTGGGGCCTGCTCTACCGCATTGTACGCAGTTTTCCTGGGTTCCCGGTCGGGTTGCAAAGATTGCACTCTGGGTGGGTATGTACTCGTTTGTATTGCGACTTGCGTTATGGGATCACTCAACCGCTGTGGGGTGGCCTGAGGAAATCTGCTTTCAAGCTTCTGCCAGAAATCCTCAAAAATTTTCTCCAGCTGAGTCATGACGGTAGGTGCTGTAGCTTTTAGGCTGGTGGAACACATGGCATCCGCCATTATAGGCGAGTTGTTGTGCTGCATGCTTTGTCTCATGGTGTCTCCCCGGGCTCCTGTTAGGTTAGGGTATCTATTCGGGGGAGGACCGGGATCACCCCCACCGGTCCGGGGGGGGGGGGGATAGCGGGACACCTGCTCGATATTGTCGGTGGCCCGTCAGCTCCGATATGGGAGATCGGTCACCCCTCTCACCAGAGCCAGTAGGCCGCACCTTCTGATCGGGCATTTCTCTTGTGAAATCCACTTGTTTGGTGTCTTCATGGACACCATGTTGTACCAGACCAACTAGTGAGCGATAGGTGTCGATTAATAGCTTTTATCTGCAGATATTTAGCAATATTTGCTGGTTTTTGCAGGAGCTGCAGTGTCTGAGGTCTGCTCTGTTCAGCAGTCAGGCTCCTCCCCGTGAAACAATATCTTTATGGTAGACATTGTATATATTTACACTTACTAAATGATGTGATAAGGCTGAACTTTGCTCACAATTTTAAAAAACAATGAAATTCTTTATTTTCAATTTTAAGGCATAAACTTGTCCGTACTCCCGAATGGGTTTTCACCCGTCCGCCTCTATTGTGGTTTAAAAAATGATCTTGCCCGACGGGCAGTTGCATGTTACCATACGGCAACCTTCCTATATATCCTTTTATATCAGGCTATGGCCGTTCGTATGTTTCAAACCGCACGAACGCGGGAAAAGCTCGGGTTTAAAACAACTATGTTGGCGATTCACTGTATTTCCCCTGTTTTACTACCAGCCTGTTACTATCACAGGCTACACCTTTTTATCTACACAAAGAGACCTCCCACACGGGCTCAACTCCATGTAATTAATAGTATCAATACATCCATTTCAAACACTGACCCCTATAGGTCAAACAACCAAACAACAATTTTACGTACCAAATCATATATGCTACCAACAATAAACAACACATTTATCATCACACAGTAGCTAGTCATGTTACATATGTACCCGATAATCTATTACATATACAACACAACTCACACATACAAAGAGGAGATAGAATTGTTCACTTATGCATACTACACACAAGGGATTAATCAGGGAATAAATTATGCCACTATGACTACATGACGGCATATGTTACATAAAAGTACCTTACTGCACCACATACGGTATAATTAAAGTAAATTAGTAATGTGCCATATGTCAATATTTCATACGGTCTCTATCTATTTAGGTTACAGGTACTACCGAAACCTATACGGATTCTCAGGTTTCAAAACCATACTTTCAGGTACGTACACCTGCTTACACGATATGTACATACCTTATCTCCCTCGAAATAGAAATAGTTGATAGGGGTATTACCCCTCTTTCTCTGCACTACGCTTCGGATTAGTGGTCCCGCGAGGCCAACACCCCACCTCACACATACAGGCATACACCCCTCGGGCCACTCGTGAGCTAGCCGCTTCGCATCGTATCATAGAGAGGGCCTCACCTGTCACTCCCTTTCCTATTTTGGCTATTGTCACCGAGAGGCCAACATCCTGCCACAACGTTCAGTGGCCACAAAAAAAACCCTTGCGCCAACGTATAGATAGAGCCTCTCAATCCACTTGGCAACTAGCAGGGCCTCACCAGTCACCAAAACTTTGAGCATAATGGTTTCGCCTCACAGCATAGCTAGCAAGCCAGTACTAGACCACTTGGTTCATATAATAATTTATTTTATTATTATTTAAGTATGTCTCATGAAGGTGGCGAAGAATTATCTCTTCCTAGCACACCGGCTAGAATCGAGACTCCTAGACGTAGGGGAGATGTTGCCAGTCCAGCATCAATCAGATCCTGGAAAATCCCACGCATCACCACCGAGCTAAGGAGACGACAAATCCCATACCCTGCCACGGCAAGAAAAGTGGAGTTATTCAAACTCCTCAGCACAACAACTGACAACAGGGGAAGGCCCCAGCAACACCAACTCGGGTAACATCCAGGCTATGCTGACCTCACTCATGAACTCCATGGGCCGCCCTAGGCAAAAGAAGGATTTGCATTGTCTTTATGTGTAAGGGTTGCATTGTGTGTTTTTCTGTGTGTAAGGGAAGCATGTTGTGTTTCTGTGTGTATAGGGATGCATTGTGTGTGTGTGTGTGTGTGTGTGTGCGTGGTGTGAAAGAGCTCCCTGTCCCCCTGTCCTATAGAGCTCTCCCTTCCATTCCTTAGAGATCTCCCCTGCCCCTTAGTGGTCTCTCCTTTCCCCCCCACCTCCCTTAGTGGTCTCCTTTTCTCCCCGACTTTCCATTAGTGGTCTCTCCTCTCCCCCCACCCTTCCCTAGTGGTCTATCCTCCACCCCCCTCCCTTAGCGGTCTCTCCTCACACCCCTCCCCTAGTGGTCTCTCCACCGCCCCCTCCCTCCTTTAGTGGTCTCTCCCTCCCCTACGTTCTCATCTCCCACCCCTTGTGTTCTCCTCTTATTCCCCCCCTCCCTGTGTTTTCCTCTTATTCCCCCCTCCCTGTGTTCTCCTCTTCTTCTCCCCCCTGTAATCTTCTCTTCTTCTCCCCCCTCCCTGTAATCTTCTCCCCTCCCCCTTGTAATCTTCTCCCCCCTTCCCTCCCTGTAATCGCTGCTTCTCCCCCCGTAATCTTCTCTTCTTCTCCCCCCATAATCTTCTCTTCTTCTCCCCCCCAATCTTCTCCCCCCTCCCATCAATCATCTCCCCCCCACTTCCCTCCCATCAATCATCTCCCCCCCTCCTTCCCTCCCATCAATCATCTCCCCCCTCCCTCTCTCTTATCAAATCTCCCTCCCCTCAATCCATCTCCCCATCCATCACATCCCCCCCTCCTCCCTCCCATCAATCTCCCCCCCCCCCCCCTCCCCTCCCTCCATCAATCATCTCCCTCCCTCCCATCAATCCATCTCCCCCCCCCTCCCATTAATCATCTCCCCCCCTCCACTCCCCATCAATCATCTCCCCCCACCTCCCCATCAGTATTCTCCCCAATCATCTCCACGCCCCTCCCCCATCCCAATCCTCCCCATCAAGAGCATCTCCCTCCCCTCCCTCCCCATCAATCATCTCCCCCCCCTCCTCCCATCAATCATCTCCCCACCTCCATCAATCATCTCCCCCACCCTCCCACCTCCCATCCAATCGTACTCCCTCCCTCCCCATCAATCATCTCCCCCCACTCCCTCCCCATCAATCATCTCCCCCCCCTCCCCATCAATCATCTCCCCTCCCACTCCCATCAATCATCTCCCCACTCCCATCAATCATCTCTCCCCCCTCCCCTCCCATCAGCTTCTCCTCACCTCCCCTTCCCTGCTGTAGCGTGGCCGAGCTCCTTTCCGGTCCCGCGACCCGGCTGGACTGACAGGAAGTGCACACTGAGTGTGCACTTCCTGTCAGTCCGGCCGGGTCGCGGACCGGAAAGGAGCTCGGCCACGCTACAGCAGGGCAGGGGAGGTGAGGCACTGCGGCAGCCGCCTGAGCGCTCTCCATAGGCGCTCAAAGCTGACAAAGCTAAGGAGCGGCGTGCCCTGGTTAAGCCCTTGCCAGGTACGCCGACCCCTGCATACAGGCATCATACATATGCCCCACAGGCCATCTCGAGATGCCCTAATTTACAATCAGCGCTGAACCCTAGGCCGTTCACGACACTTTCGTACAGCCCAGAACTGGCAGGGGTTTTGTTTGAGCCTTTTAAAAGACCCACCATTTACTGCATGGCACAAATCCATTAGGTTATGCGGAAATCTTCCATAAACAGAGACTTATTATAGATCTATCAGCCCCTCCCACACCTCTACTACCCCAAGTCCTCAGCTCCCTCGATCCCTCCGAGGTTTTCCCCACAATACCACTATAGATCATGCCATTACAGCCATCACCCAAGCAGGTGTCGGAGCCTGGTTAAGTAAGACAGACATAACAAATGCCTTCAAACTCCTACCAACCCACCCTACACTAGGACACTTACATGGCATCAAGTGGGCAGACAACTATTACTTTTTCTCCCGCTTATCCTTTGGGTCAAAAAGTCACACCAAAATCTTCGACACATTTGCAGAATCACTTTGCTGGTTGTTACTAAACAAATCCAGATGCCCCACTGTCATCCACTATCTAGATGACTTTCTGCTGGTCAAAGAAAACTCCTTTCCCTCCAGAAGCCTCAGAGAAGTCATTAGTCTGTTTGGCCACTTGGTGTTTCCCAGTATCCCCTAAGAAAACCGAAGGTCCAGACACCATCATTACATTTCTGGGTATACAACTTGACTCAGCCTCCATGCAAGCTAGCTTACCACAAGAGAAAATTACAAACATTCTCAACAGCATTAACCACTACATGTTGCTGGGTACTTGCAACAGCAAAGATCTTCAATCTCTCATAGGTTCCTTAAACTTTGCCATGCACATCATCCCACAAGGGCGTGCCTTCATATCTAGACTTATTTGTCTTTTCTCACATTTCAGACACGACAACCATAGACTGCCCCTGGATATGCAGGCCACAGCAGACCTGCCGATGTGGAGAGAATTCTTAACCACCTGGAATGGTAAAAGCTTATTCCTCCCAGGATTGTCTGACATGTCACCAACCATATGGTCAGACGCTGCGTCTACCACGGGTTTCGCAGCAATCTTTGAGAACGAATGGCTTTGGGGTAGGTGGCCTGAACAAGTCCATGACTTAGAAGACTTTTTTACAAGCTCAGCTCTTTTTGAGATTTACCCCATTGTAGCGGCTGCTGTGGCTTGGGGGCATTTATGGTAAGGCTTGTCAGTTCGTTGCTACTCAGACAACCAGGCCACATGTCACATCATTAACAAAGGCCGTTCATCATCCCTAACAATCATGAGATTTTTCAGGAAACTCACTTGGTTGGCAGCATGTCATAATTTCTTCTTGGTTTGCATTCATGTTCTAGGCATTAGTAACATAGCAGCTGACAGTCTGTCTCGTTTCAACTTTCAGGCTTTTCATCAAGCACTCCCATCAGCCGCTCAAGCAGCCACAGCCACCCCTCCGTTCCAACAGCTAACCATGAACTAGATCTAATTATGCAACATAGCAGGCATCTGTCCAAATTAGCACTTTCATCCAATACTCGCAAAACATACAACAGAGCCTTCACACTGTTTAAAAGATTTCTATCGGACCACAACATATCCCAGCCTCTTGTCATGACATCTATCATAGCCTTTACTTCTTTTTGCCAGCTTAAATTACACTTATC
>OW240917.1:91218303-91235617 GCA_933207985.1 Pelobates cultripes | reverse complement strand
GTTCAGTTTTAAGGGAATGTCTATATTAGAGAATGCATTTTTTTAATGCATGTTGAGAAGCAGCATGCATTTACAAGTTTCTGGAATTCTTTTAAATTCATTTCTTGTTTTTACTGGGCAGTGACCAATCAAATGCTTCTTATAGACACACATTGTGGACGCGGAGCACAACAACATATTAAGAACACTTACAGACACTTTCTCAAACAGTTTAATCTATATGCTCCAAACACAACTGGAAGCTATAAACACATACATGAAAATTATATTAGTAAGGAAAAATATGCACATATTAAACTATTAAATAATCTGATACTGGATATTTTATCAGTTTATAAATTGTAGGAAAAATAAATTCTCACTTCGTGCTGTAAAGGTTCTAGATTCCAAGACATGTTTGCAGCCATCCCTTAATTTTTGTGAGATATTTGCAAAATAACGCCAAATTCTGCCAAACACAGCCAAAGACAGACTAGCAGATTTAAACTGGTCTGAACATCCTTGGCATAAGTGCCTTAGCATTTATCTTTTATTTGAAGGTTCATTTTGTTTAACACTCCATAAAAAATGAATGTACAATCAATTCTTTATTATGCACTTCTGTAAATATCCAGGTACTTTCAAGTGACATCCACTAACATCCTTCTGCTATCTTTCCAAGGTTGGTAGCTGTATTTGCATAAAATAAGAGACCATTTAGCATAAAAAGAGGAATCTATATGCAAAAAGCTTTTATCTAAAAGTCAGTGAATAATAATCTCATACTTCAAGATACATTTAAGGTGGAAATGTGTTTTAGTATGGTTTCCAATATGATTTGCTTTGAGCATTAAATCAGTCCATTGTTCTGATGTTGTTTGGTGACATAATTAGTGGTGACATAAAATGACCAGTCTTTAACTGTGAATGAACATAACCATAACCTGTAGCTCACTTCTCGATTTCTATAGAATATTCATATAGTAAGTTACATTGCTATATTCTCAGCCAGCAAACTCTTGAAAAGGGCTTTATAAGAGACCACAACCCCCCCCCCAGAAAAAAAACACGAACAGAATCGGGCCTACAAATATTATCATATCTAATTTGTATATTTACAATTATATTTTTATGTATTTAAAGATGTAGTTGTTGAGTCTGTACTATATATAATGATCTCTAATCTGAATCCATCTTTGCCAGCGTTTATTGTATATGCCCTCTATTTAAAAAAAAATAAATAAATAAGGGAAATCTGTCATTTTTATTATTGATTAAAAACAAAATGGCTATCACATGAAATAAAACATTGCATGTATTTTAGCCTCTGTGTGTATTATTTTGTAATGTGTATGTACCTGTATATGTGAATACATTTTTTCGGTGCATCTTCTGTCTTGCCTATGCTTATATAAAGAATAAAAAGGGACCACAAACTGCTAACCTGCCTTGTACCCTGTGGATCTTAATCTTTTTCTGCTATGTGGACAGCCATCTCTTATATCCTTTATAGTGAGGAGCACAGCCTACCTGGCCAAAAGAACTGCACAGGTACTGAAGAGGTGAATCATGACAACATGAAAGCATCTCATAAATGGTTATTCACATTTTCTTTAAATAATATTACACAGCTAGGCTATGAAAACTTTTATTTTAAGAAATACAGTATAATGACATGTTTCCTTTAATTCACATCCTAAAATATGGATGTTTTCATACAGAATAAATGATGGGACAATTGTGATATAAGTGTTATAGTCAATTTGCCACATGCATTCATTAGCAATATAACTTTTTTAAGATATGTAAAACAATAGCTCTGTTTTGTTTTTGTAGTGCATTTTTAAATATTTTCTTTTGCCACAATTTTTGTTTATTAGTTATGACCATGTAGACATTAGAGTCACTCTCTATCAACTGAACTGTCTTTACTTAGTAATGGGGTCAATGAGTTTAAAAAAAAACAATTGAAAATGATCAACTAGCTTCGGCATCAGTTTTTCTCCAAATTCTGACTTGATCTAATGTCATCCGAATTTTGACCACCTATAAATATTTCAACTGGTATTCAGATTTTATTGTGTCAATAAAATATATCGGAAATGATTGCAAACAGCTTTCACGTTGCAGTTTCTATATCATGCCTCTTGATATTGGGGTAACTTGGAGTCACATAGGTGCAATCTATGGCTCCAAGGACATTGGGCAATCATCCCCTTCTATAGGAATCCCTTCACTGGTTGAGGGAGAGGATATAAACATATGACATTGGAGAAGGTGGACTGAGATATTCCACTCACAACACCCTCAGTCCTGTGGAAACTGCCATATGCAAGAAATTCAACATCTGGGTCATCCTAGCTACTGGCCTATTCCTCGAGTCATCATTATGAATGCCATCATTATGAATGCAATCTCTCCACTGTTTCTACAGTTTTCAAGGATTCTAATAAAACTCTCTGGCAGAACATGTTAGGCTCCCTGCGTCTCCTCAGTGGTCTGCGTGGCTAGCCCACTCTGCTCTGCTGTCCCTGATGCTGCTGAGGAACCATGCTAAAATAACTCCTCTCCTCAATGAAATGGCATTACGGATTTCCCTTTGTTGGGTATTGATGATCTCAACGAGTGACATGTGTGCGTTTCAGTAAGACAAGTTTGTAGTTTTACTTTCGTATATGCATGTGCAGTGATTTTATGAATTAGTTTTTGTAAATGTATGTAATATTTCACAGTTGGGTATGTGTAGATAAAGTTGTTGCATATTGTCACGCACCCTGCAAAATGAGTATTTCATTAAGATAAAATCTTTATGAAATACTCATATTAACTGGGTTGGAATTTCACTGACATTGCAACCTAGTCAAAACAATAAACAGAGACAAAGTAGGGACCACTTTGGCTCAGAATTGTTCCTACATCTGACAATTGTAGACATTGAGTGGAGCAACCGCCGCCTAGAAGTGTCAATTCCCCAGCAATCACTAGAGATTGTCTCTGTCTAAGGAAGATCCTGTGATCTTGAAGGATTTGCCATAGACCTCAATGTTGTACTAATTGCACTAGATGCATTAATTGTAGCCATAAAACTAGCAAACATAAAAAGTCACCAGTAACATACATTGCACCTACCGTGGTCTGCACAATATAGATGTTGATTACTGAGCATGGTGACAGCATGGAGGTAAAGGTATCTGTGCTGCAATAACTGTTCAGTATCTAGATTTTAATTACAGGGAGCAGCTGTTGGCTGCCCACTGTTTAGTAGATATAACCTCACTGGTTCATAAGCATGTTTTCACTGTTTGGTAGACAAACACTCACTGTTTAGTGCACATCACCTCACTCTTTACTATGCATGCACAGTTTAGTAGACATGTCTACACTGTTTTGTAGACATTTTCCCGTTTGGTAGATATGCACTCACCGTTTAGTTGATTTGCCCACACTGTTTAGTTAACATGCCCACAGTTATTTTAGGAGGCATGCTTCCAATGTTTAGTTAACATGCCCACACTGTTTAGTTGACATGCCTCCCATGTTTGTTGGAATTTTCTAGTTTTTATGCATGAAAACCCATTTATTAACAGTTTTTTGCTGTCAAATTCGATAAGCACAAATCAGGATCAGTAAATGCTTCTTAAATGTTATTGAATCACCGAATACAAAATATGGAAACCATATGAGAGGTTTGGAACATTTTTGAAACTTTTTTAAATGTTCCAAAATGCTAAGTCAATCAAACTGAAATTTATTGGCTCCAGATACGCCTTAAATTTGCAATATTGTATTGATCCAAACTGTTAAAAGGCTTACCCCGAACCAATAAGCCACCGTTATCACCTATCTGCGGATATTAAATTGTTGTTGTTGTTGTAATTGTTATTGGCATTTATATAGCGCCAACAGATTTCGTAGCACTTTACAATATTATAAAAGGGGGAGGTTTAACAATAAATAAGACAATTACAAAAAACTTACATGAACGATACGTTGAAGAGGACCCTGCTCAAACGAGCTTACAGTCTATAGGAGGTGGGGTAAAAAACACAACAGGACAGGTAGTGGTGTATCCTGGTTTTGTGCTGCCCTAACGTCATATTCTGGCTCCCGGCACCACTCTGCGGTGCGCGAGGGAGTTGAGCAGAGAGCTCAGGGGAAAGTGCTCCCTCACCAGCGCAGCCCGCACAGATTTTTACTTAGCCGTCCGCCTGCCTAGACTGTTAGCCGCAAGGCTAACAAGACATTTGCCCTGGGCATTTGCGGGCGACTTTATTTGCCACCCCCTGGAAAATGCCGCCAAGGCAAATGCCTTGTTTGCCTCGCGGTTAATACGTCCCTGAGGACAAAAGATAGCAATCAAAAAGGGCGGGAGTAAAGCAGAGCTGGAGGAGAGAGTGAAGTGCTGCCCTTTAGAAGAGAGCAAGAGACAGGTATGTGAGGTAGAGGTTACTCTGGGATGCCATAAACTTTCCTAAAGAGATAGGTTTTACGGCACTTCTTAAAAGATTGAAGACTAGGGGATGATGGTGGTAGGCAGGCTATTCCATAGGAAGGGAGCTGCCCACGAGAAGTCCTGCAAGCATGAGTTGGCCGTACGGGCGCAAGCAGCAAACAGGAAAAGGTCATGGGCAGAGCATAGAGACAGAGAAGGGGCAAACCTATGAATCAGTAAAGAGATGTAGGAGGGGCTAGAATTGTTCAATGCTTTGTAGGTATGGATTAGTACTTTGAATTGAAGTAAACAAGAAACAGAACAGAAATGAAATAAGACACTAGGGAAGCCTCCTAACTGGGGGGTAACCCCTATGGAATAAATAGCACAAAAAGAAAAAAATAGAAGGATTTCTGAGTATCAAAAAAATAATAAGAAAAATTGTAAAAAAGCAAAGAGATGGTGAAGGACAATCCTCAATTTATGCATTGCAGCATGTAGAGGAAGTGATCTCAGACTTCAGTCATCACTTCCTCCCAGCACTTGTGAATGGGAATCCATACTGCAGTAGAGCAGCCTGCAGCTGCTGTTGCAGCTCCTGTCCTTGACCTGTACCTCCTAACTGGGGGGTAACCTCCTAACTGGGGGATAACCCCTATGGAATAAATAGCACAAAAAGAAAAAAATAGAAGGATTTCTGAGTATCAAAAAAGTAATAAGAAAAATTGTATTAGAATAGTGCAGGGGTAGGCAACCTATGGCACTAGTGCCATGCACGGCACACAAGATGTCTTTGCACGGCACTCAATGCTGCTAGAGCCAAACAAGCTCTGGCCTATCAGGAGCCCCCGTATCAGATATCTGCTAAAGCGAAGAGATGGTGAAGGACAATCCTCAATTTATGCATTGCAGCATGTAGAGGAAGTGATCTCAGACTTCAGTCATCACTTCCTCCCAGCACTTGTGAATGGGAATCCATACTGCAGTAGAGCAGCCTGCAGCTGCTGTTGCAGCTCCTGTCCTTGACCTGTACCTGGCCAGCCTGGTCCCCATTGGAACCCAGGGAAGCCACCCACACTGCTAGATTTACACAGAAATGCAGAATAACACTCCCCTCATACAAATATGAACAGCCCACACACAAACATACACACAATCCGCACAAACGCAACACCACTAACAATCCACATGCATGCACACAACCCCACATGCATCATCTCACGTGCAATACTCCAAACAGCCCCCACACACTACCAAACACACAATGTGACATATCCATCCACACACACAATTCCACAAGCAACCCCCATACACAGCCAACATTCATATGTATCATTCACAATACCATAAACTACTCATGAACATATACAATCTAATAGCGCATATACTCACAAATACAACGATACAAAGCAATTACTGTAAAAATAACACAAGCAGCATACACACCTCAATTTAAAAAAATAGGACCGGCACGCTACGGGACATCACCATCCTATATCGGCACCGTTCTGCTAAAAGGTTGCCTACCCCTGGAATAGTGATACTGGTGTTAGTCGAAAGATACCTAATTCAGGTAGGATATGACTAAACAAATAGTTAAAACTTGACCTTCAATGAATACTAGTTAAAATATACTACTTAAAAGTGGGAAATAAGCACCCACCATAAGCGAAAAACACACAAACAAAAAATGGATAATAAACCTTGAAGGGATGATCTACTAAATATAGAGAACTAACCTACCTATATTACTAATAAATAAAGAAATATAGAGTAGAAAGGGTAGGTCTGCTAAATATGGTAAAGTAGTTTAACCTACAAGCCTCCAAATGGGTGTAATCTAAAGAGGTAAAGTACAGTATATAAAAAAAAAACCTCTAAAATAATCTAGTTAAATACTAGAATATACTGCCAGGCACTGGAAACCACCGACACTAAACTGCCGTGAAAAGTAGAACTGGATAGTTACAAGTGCAACAAATTGCTGTCTGCAGGGCTCGGGCTGTGCCGTCACAGAGGGTTACAATAATCCAATACGAGAGATTACTAGAGCATGGAAAATGTATTTAGTAGTATCTTGTGTAAGAAAGGGTCGGATGCGGGCTATGTTTTTAAGGTGGAATCTACTGGATTTGGTAACAGAATGAATGTGAGACTCAAAGGTGAGGCCAGAATCAAGTATAACGCCAAGACAGCGTGCTTGCAACCATGGATTGATGTGGGTACCACTAACTTAAAGGGAGAGTGAAAGAGGAGGATCAGTATTAGGAGGAGGAAAGACAAGGAGGTTAGTTTTAGAGAGATTGAGTTTCAGAAAGCAGGAGGACATCCAGTCAGAGATGGAGGAAACGCAAGCAGTGACACGTTGTAGGACGGCAGGGGATAGGTCTGGGGAGGAGATATATATCAGGGTGTCATCGGCATACAGGTGGTAGTGGAATCCAAATGAGGTGATAAGTTTGCCAAGAGAGGCAGTGTAAAGAGAAAATAGAAGGGGACCAAGGACAGAGCCTCGGGGGACTCCAACCGAGACAGGACAAAGGGAGGAGGTATAATTAGAAAAGGAGACACTGAATGAGTGTTGGGAGAGATAGGAGGAAAACCATGAGATGACAGTATCACAGAGACCGAGTGATTCAAGAGTTCGAAGAAGGAGAATGTGATTAAAAGACCACTCTAGGCACCCAGACCACTTCAGCTTAATGAAGTGGTCTGGGTGCCAGGTCCAGCTAGGATTAACCCATTTTTTTATAAACATAGCAGTTTCAGAGAAACTGCTATGTTTACAAATGGGTTAATCCTTCCCCCAATTCCTCTAGCGGCTGTCTCATTGACAGCCGCTAGAGGCGCTTGCGTGATTCTCACTGTGAAAATCACAGTGAGAGCACGCAAGCGTCCATAGGAAATTGTTTCCTTAGTTCAATCTTTTTGGTAAAGTAGCATGCAAAGCTATCAGCTGTAAGATTAGTTTGGGGGGTGGCCACCAGGGCCAGATTAACAGCCCAGTGGGCCTGGTGCTGACAATTATGATGGTCCTAATTACAGAATCTTATCAACCTAAAACACTCAGTGTCTTATCGACCTAAAACATGTATCTGATGAAGATGGTGCTGGAGGGAAAGAAAATAGCAGCTATAAGAAAACACATACCCTATGCTAATCTTTCTCTAATTTATGTTTTCATCTTTCAAGTAAATCCATAACCCCTAACAGCAGTGTCCAGTGAAGCAGGAAGTCAATGGGCACGGTAAAAGGGTGTGCCACTGACACAAATTACGTAACCTGCCAAAAGGGGCGAACATGCCCATAAAGGGGGCATGTCTGCCCAAAGAGTTGGAAGGCCAGCCTGGCATGATTGCATATCAGGCTGCCTGCCAATCATGCAGGCTGGCCAACTAAGGCCATACTATGCAGACAGCACCCAGAGCTTGACATAAATGTGTCTAATGATGCTCAACGCTTTCTAAGGACTGTCCCCTAGAACTCGCTGGTCCACTTGTCTCCTTACCTTCTTACTAGCAGGCAGAAGCTCCTGGTATATAGTCTGGGACAGAGAAAAGCTGTATGTAGTGAGTGTAGAAGAAAGGGAATATGCCACAGTGTTAGAGAGACCAAAGTCAGCATTACCTTAACTATATTCATTGTCAGCCAGTCCACGCAAGTTTTGTTCCCATACATCCCTCTTAAGTTTCCATACTTAAGCAAGAGTATGTGAAAAGTAGTTAGGGTTGCCACCTTTTTTTTGAAAAACATACCGGCCTTGCTAATTTGCATAATTAATTATGTATGGATGACATCACATGATGTAAATCACAAGGAGCGACATAAGAGAAAATGCTGTAAAATAACCAAAACAACTACTTGGTTTGATTCTGCTGTATAGATGGATTGCTCTCAGTGTCCCCAGGTCTCCCAGTGTCCTCATGACTCAGTGTCCCCATGTGTCGATTACCCCAGATCTCAGTGTCCCTATGTATCAGTGTCTCAGTGCCCCATGTCTCCAAGTGTCCCCTAGTGTCGTGTCCCCAGGTCTCCCAGTGTATCACAGTGTCCCTATGTATCACAGTGTCTCAAAGCCCCATGTCTCCATGTGTCTATGTCCCCATGTCACTAGGACACTAGGAAAATGGGGAGACCTGGGGACACGGAGACACCAGGGACACTAGGAGACTAGGGGACACTGGCTGGGACACATGGGGACATTGGAAAAATAGGGGACACTTGAAGACATGGGGACACAGACACCAAGGACACAGACACTAGAGACATTGGCTGGCTGGCATTTAGACATGGGGCACTGGGAGACATGGGGACACTGAGACACCAGAGCCATAGACACTAGGGACACTGGCTGGGAGACATGGGACATTGAGACACTTGGAGCACTGGGAGACATAGGGGCACTGGGAGAAATGTGGGCACTAGGAGACATTGGGACACTAGGGGACACTGGGAGACTAGGGGGCACTGGGAGACTAGGGGACACTGAGACACCAGGGCCACAGACACTAGGGACACCGACTGGGAGACATGGGACATTGAGATACTTGGGGCACTGCGAGACATGGGGGCACTGTTAGACATGTGGGCACTAGGAGACATTGGGAGACTAGGGGACACTTGGAGACTAGGGGCACTGGGAGACTATGGGACACTGGGAAACATGGGGAGACTGAGACACCAGGGACACTGGCTGGAAGACATGAGGACACTAGGAGACATAGGGACACTATGTCCCCATGTGTCTCTGTGTCCCCAAGTGTCTGTGTCATAATGTCTCCCAATGTCCACTAGTGTCTCAATGTCCCCAAGTGTCTGTCATAATGTCTCCCAATGTCCCTCAGTGTCTCAGTGCCCCCATGTCTCCCCCAGCCTTTCCCTCATCCCTCACTTCCGTGAGCTGTAGGCTGTCTCTGCAGGGTGGGAGCTGCTGTCTGGACTATCTGTAGCTGCTCCCCTGCGAATCAGTGAATAGAGATAGGCAGGGAGGGATATGCTGGAACTTCCTATCCCTGCCTCTCTCCACACACAGCGACCCCTACTGGCCAGTGCTGTTTATACTGAGAAAAATACCAGCATTTGTATCGCCAGTATGACTGCAATATTGGCACCGATATTGCAGCCTCAAATACTGACTGTGCCAATAAAATAAAAGCCAGATGGAAATATTTTTTTTTTTTTTTTTTAAATCAATGGGCCTATTCTATGGGCCTCGGCCTGAAGCTGCAGCTCCATCAGCCCCTATGTTAATCCGGCCCTGGTGGCCACAGCAGGGCAAAGAAGAAAGTTAAAGTTATTAAAGAGACGCCTGGGATTGCTGGAGCATGAACTAATGAGTGGCTGTAAATGGAGGTGATCAGAGAGCCGGTTTCTTCTGACAGTTGCAATGAGAGCAGTAAATGGAGGTGATCACAGTGCCGTTTACGCTGACAGTTTATATGAGAGCAGTAAATGGAGTAAATCAACCCCAATATCATAAAACTTCATAACACACTGACTAACATTCAGGCTCAAGCTTTACATGTGTATCCACCACTTATTCTCCAGTGTACAATGCATATGGGGCATTTAAATAATTTAGCTAATTATGCAGGATTTTAAAATTGCTAAATTGCATTATATAAATTTTTTGCAAACATATCTGGCAAAGCAGTGTTCTATTAATCTTTGAAGTCTGTTATTGTCCTTGTATCCATGGTGAGTAATTTTATAATGTGTTATTTAATATGTCTTCAAGTTTGCGTTGCAGGAAACCAAGGACATTTATTTGCTTCCTCCAAATGATCTACCCTACATGGATTAAAAGACGGTCTTTGATCATATTACTAGTGCTTACCTATTGCTAAGAATATTACTGTCCCCTATTCTGTGCCTCAGGTATAAATTGATTCTCAAATAGGTAAAAATGTGCAGTTCTCAAAATCTTTTTGAAGAATGATACTTTGTAAAACAGCAATGGTCTTTCTAATAATGACATACCGTAGTATGTCTATTTCAATTTCTTGGCTGTGTGTTCTATTTCCCTCTTATTTTTCAGTTTATGGACTTGCAGTATAGTTTGCATTTTAGAACATTTTATTATACAGTGTAAAATACTTAATTACCATCATTTTCCTGTGTATCTTTATTGGATTTCCTGATCAGCATGTTTCCTTTGTAAACCATGCAGTAGTTGTTCTTTAAAGCGGTTCTCATATAATGTCTCTTTTCTCCCCCACCAGATACCATAACCACTACATATTGGTTTTTTTTTTTCAGACGATGTTCATGTAGTTTCAAAAAACTCCAAAAACAAAACCCAGATATGTCATCTGCACTCACACAATCTGCTTGGGACATGATAATTAAGTAATTCAGTTCCTCATTACCTATCCAAACGGTTTGACACAGTGAAGTAATAAGTGATGAACTCTTGGAGTGAAGAAGGTTTTGTTCTCCAGGTGACCAAGCATGACTACATGAATACACTGTACAAATATTTTGGACAGATAATGAGAACGTGAACTTCATAACTTTGATTTCTCAAGCAGGGGTTTTGGACTTTGGATGCCAGGGAAACCTTCATATCTTGCTGAACCATATTCAACAGCCTCCTTATACCTCCTGCAACTACAGCCTCCAACACCTACAGACTACGTGTACCATAGCCACTAGAATAAGCTGTAATGGTTATGGTACTTGAAGTGTACATTTACATTTTGTGTCCTCATAATTGGTCCAAAGTCAAGCTTAATAGTTTTTTTTTTTTTTTTTGTGGTCACCAATCTATTAGACAGGTAAAACTGATTCCTATCTTACTCATGGAAGTATGGGAGAGTAATCCACATTTTTATGTTTCTAGTCTTGTAGAAGGCAGTGACCCCTGTGATTTAGTGTATCCCAGTTATAATGACTATGATAGGTGCCTTATCTGATACGTTTGTTACATCTTTTTCACTTTTTACCACAATATATATTCACCTAGACATAAACTCCTATCAATTCCAGCATTACCGTCATAATTTACACAGAGACAGGCTAAATTGTAAGAAAGAGCTGCCTTGCCTAAACCACACTGTAATTGGGGCCCCATGCGGAGCTATGGATCATTTAAGTAATAAATCCCATTACATTTGCATAAACTTACAAATTTGTAGCATACTCTGGTATATTCTCTGCTGGACTGCAGTTCATTTGTTTGATGCTTAGCAGTGTGATTTCTGTCACTTTTAAAATGTGCTCTGTGTACTTTTCTAGGGAGGCTAAACAGACTGCATTTATCTGTGTTTTATTTGTAAATTTTTAGTGTAATTGACAAACAGGATTTTGATAATACATTTGCCCTCTCTAGAACTTTTTTTTTCCCTTTGGAATAACATCAGAACACTGTGTCCTTCAAAACTTAAAATTTTATCTTAATATAGGCTGGCAATTGTAATTTAAAGCCTCCCAGGTGAAATCTTCAAAGACTAAATAGTTACTGATAAAAATGGATAAAAGTCGATAGTTTAGACCAGTGAATTGCTTTTAAGATTTTCATCAAATGCATCTCAGCGGTTGAAACTGACTAGTGTAGCTTCCCAACTGAGTTAAAAATCATAAAACATGGACAAAGTTACCTTTGTTTCTGTTCAGCAAACACACAGTGGACAGACTTATAGCAAAACTAAAGACTATATTTAAAGAAAGAATTGCCTGAGATGTACTTGCATACGTGTGTGAGTATTTATATATGATATATTATCTATATCATTATTTTTAAACTTACATAGATCATTAGAAAGAGTGGGGCCAGACAAGAGAAAGCAAGATTCCCAATAGAATTGAATCACAACCCTAAGTTCTATAGTCCTTTATGCCTTGGCTTCTGTGTGAAATTTGCTTTTGTTTTGGTCTGCTAGCACACAAGTTCATACTCGATCCAATTCTGCCACAAGAACTCACTTTATAAATCTGTTCCTCTTTTCAACTTTTGAAAAATTTAGATGCTTTCTGAGTTTGCTTTTGAAGATTCTTTGATGATGCAATCATTTTACTGACCTTAAATCTACTATTGACTACTTTATGATCGGTTATTGCTTGCTTGCCAATGCCCTTGAATATCCCACTGAATGTTCTTTCGTATCCCCTGTTATTGAGCTCTGTTTATTTCATGAGTTGTAGTTCTGTTATGGTCTCACAAACCATGTATCCTGAAAGGCCAGTCAATAAATTTTTTGATTCATTTTTTACCATGTTTATGATTTAGTCCATCTACTAAATATGAACTTAAATAACAAGTTCAGTGCATCTCTGTGGAAGTTTTGGTAATCGCATGGAGATATATTTTAATTGTATAGCAGACAAGAAAATACTATTTTAGCATAACTCTTATCCAATAATGCTTTTTAAATAGTGGGCTCTAGTAATTTGAGCGATAAGAATCAAATTCACTCTGAACACCATGTGAGTGATTTGGACCAAAAATGGAGATCTGCAGCATTGGCGGCCCGGACACTTGTTTGCCTAATACTACTGCAGACGTTCTTTTTCTATTTTAACAATATCAGTTTCATCCATACAAACTACTTGAAAAAATCTCTCCAGCCAAAAGATTTGATCACACACATTAGGATCAGAGGTGTCATTGAGAAACATTTTAGGGTCCAGGAACCGCAATTTAGATGTTGGATGGTTTGGGTGGATACACACCAGAAAACGTAATTATGATGAAAGTCACTCTTTGCTGCCTTCACATCTTGGCCCCAAAACAAGGCCTGTTGGAAAGCATTAAGGCTCCATCCCAGCCCCAAGAAGAAAGGCCCGCAAACCACAATAAGTGAAAGAACAGTCTTGTAACTTTTGAATATTTCTAAAGACTAGCAACATCTGACTTCTTCTATAAATAAATATATATCCATAACTGGGAGAAATGTAAAGTAAAAAATGGGTGGGTGAGCCTGAAGGGGGCTGACTAGTGATAAAACCTGCATCACTGGCATCCCCCAGACGGAACAGGGAGCAGGTCTGCTTGGCGTGTATGATAATCACTCTGGTTGGCCCAAGTAAGAGCAGACCATGCACAGAGTGCTGATGCAAATTTCTGCTCATAGTCATACTGCCCTTAGTGTAGGGAGATCAGCAACCAATTTATTAACAAAACTGCTAATTACTAATTACAATGATCAGATAATAACTATTTGCAAATGCACAGAAAAATAATTACCTTTATTTTTATTGATACCCTTATTATCCATACATTATCCATATACCTCTCAAAATCCATGTCTAATCCATATTCCCATCTCTTCTTTTCTTATTAGTTCTTCATGTTAAGTGGGTAAGAGATGGGTACCATTTGTCCATGGATGGTGAAGAGCCCGGATGGTGAATAGTCATGGTAAGGGAGTACAAGAGAAAGGCAGTTTAAATACCAGCTCCTCTCATTGCAATGCACATCAAGATTCTCTGATACATTAGGACTTGCGACTATCCAGCAGCTAGCACAATCAGGCAGGATGTTCTTTTCATACATTCCAGTTGCAGTTGCTATGGCAAAAACTTAGAAAGCAAGTTTTATTGCTTTACCTTCAAGATTCTTATAGGCAAATTGTAAACAAAACATGATCGGTAGAAGCTCTAGGCCACAAAACATGGGACTGGAAGCTCAGGTCAGTATTTTTGAATACATATATCTACTGGCTATTGGTAGTTAAAACAGCTTACCTATTTCTACCAGCATTGTGCAAGCTGGTTGCCAAGTTGTTGCAGTAATAGGACCCCAAAGTAAACATACAGCAACACAAAGTGTTTAACTGTTTTACCTTAGACACTATAGCATATTTAACCCCTTAACGCCGTTACGTCGTTCTATGCTGTCCCGCATTAAGTGAGCTTTAAAGCCGTTGCGGCAGCATAGAACGCCGTAATGGCTTTGAGCCCCTGGAGGTCCGGCGTACTTACCTCCGCCGCGATCCTCTTCTGGAGGGTTGCCTGACAGCCCAGGCAGCCCTCCCCTGGCAAATGAGGTCCCCGGGGGCCATGTGATCGCTTTCAAAGAGCGATCACATGGCCCCCTATAGCTGGCTGTGGATCTACCAGCAGGGTGACTGTCTGAAATGTCAGACAGTCCCCCTGCTGGTGGGAAAGTAAAAAAAAAAAAGAATTAAACATGTGTCAAATTAAAATAAATGTATTTTTATATATATAATATATGTATATCTATTATATATATATATATATATATATATATATATGTAATATATATATATATGTAACGTCATACAAAGTGTATTTTAATATTAATATAAGTACATATATTAGTATTAAAATACACTTAGAATGACGTTACATATATATAATATGTACATATTATATATATAGAATAGACATATAAACATATATTATATATACGTATAATTACAATAATAAATAAATAAAATAATAAAATAAATAAATAAAATATTGAAACTAAATTTAATATAAATTATATATTCATATGTCATTTCATTCTAACTGTATTTTGTTATTAATATATATATTTATATATATATTAATAACAAAATACAGTTAGAATGAAATGACATATGAATATATAATTTATATATAGATAAATACATATAATTACATAAAAGATTACATTAGAATACACGTAGAATTTAAATACCTATAAATGCATATATATTAAAATTCTATGTGTATATTTAAGTAATCTTTTAACATAATTATGTGATTTGATTAATTAAAATTTGATTGACGTGCCTGACAACACAGGGAGAGAGAGAATTTAAGTGCAGAGAATTTAATTCGCAAGCACTATATTTGACCCTTTAACGCTCCAAGACACCATAAAACCTGTACATCTGTTATGGGCAAATGCAAATATTAAAAGTTTTAGAATGAAATGTTGTATTTCTTAAACTGTGTACTTTGTCTTTAAGAGATATTGCAAACTGACAAGGTGTTAGAAATGGAACATATTGCTTTTCATAACTGTTTCTTTAAGCAATAACCTCAGTGCATAATATATTTGCGCCATTTTGTCCCAGACGAATTACAATAACAATAATGCATAAACAAGCTTCAAGGCTATACTACGACTCTTGCAGTACACAATATACTGTGGTAACCCCAAGTTAATGTAACTTCCCCAAATCCGGGAATCTCCCACGACTGTACACTTACGACTTAGTATAAACAACAGATAACCTATTCAGGCTTTAAGATGCCATCTTGAACTAAGTCAGGAAAATTTCCATGACGTATACACCCTTTAGTTATGGCCTTGTATGTTTGCCAAATTAAGGGAGGTCCTAAATTGAATAAAGTAAAAGAAGTGTTACTTTTTCATATTTGAACTACAGTAACCTAAAATGGAGACACCTAAGGTATAAATAGGTGTACTTTTAAATGTTAAGACACAGAGGAGAGACTTGGAGACAGACGCTGCTCATTGGCGTCTCTAGGATTCATTTTTCGGGGGGGCACATGGAGGGCCAGTGACAAAAGTAGGGGGGCACATTTAACCCCGCCCTCGTCGCAGTTTGACCCCGCCCCTGTTGCATGTTAAGCCACGCCCCCGACACAATGTGTTTTGTTTTTTTAATAATACCCGGTGGAGGATTCATTATTTTCCACCAGGGATTATTTAAAAAACAAACACATTATCCTTGATACAATGCCATAGTTGCCAACATCTAAAAAAAAATTTCCAAGGACCTTTTGCAGCACAGCTATCAGTTACTGTCTGGGTATAATATCCCTGGACAGTCAGTGCTCTCTGTATAATACAGGGTTGTGTAAATTGGGACACTCAGTGCTCCCTGTATAGTGCTGCTCTCTGTATAATACAGGTCTGTTTGTGTATAATATCCCAAGACAGAGAGCAGCACTATACAGGAAGCACTGACTATCCCAGGATATTTTATACACACAGATCTGTATTATACAGATAGCTGAGCATATACCCCAATCTCTAGACTACTAGTACCTGTCAACAGCAGCTCCCAGAAGCGTGTAACAGGGCTAAAGAGTGCGGCAACTCACAAAGATTATTCAGCGGTAAAGTACACTCGCTGGCAGAGACAAACTGGGAATCCCTGGGAATCCAAAGCAGCCCTGGAAAAAAAATGTATGCCATTCCTACTAGTCAATATATATATATATAGTACAGTAAGCACACAAGCTCACTGACATGCGCAAATAGGCTTACTGACAGGCAAAACTCTCTGACTCACACACAAGCTTACTACAGACACTCACTTGTATAAACAGAAGGCTCACTACAAAGAAGTTCAGGGACACACACACAAGCTCACTAAAGACAAGTTCACTGACACACACATGCTCACTAAAGAGAAGCTCACTGACACACATAAGCAGTACTTAAAGAGAGTTAAGGGCCCCTGGGCAAAGCAATGCACTGGGGCCCTTCCTACACAACAACTCACAGGAATTTTAATTATTGATAGACTGCGGAGTCCATACACACAGAGACTGCTGAGTCCATACACACACACACAGACTGCTGAGTCCATACACACACACAGACTCTGCTGAGTCCATACACACACACAGAATCTGCTGAGTCCATACACACACACATACTGCTGAGTCCATACACACACACAGACTGCTGAGTCCATACACACACACACACACACACAGACTGCTGAGTCCATACACACACACAGATTCTGCTGAGTCTGTACACACACACAGACTGCTGAGTCCATACACACACACAGACTGCTGAGTCCATACACACACACACACACAGATTGCTGAGTCCATACACACACACACTGCTGAGTCCATACACACACACACACAGCCTGCTGAATCCATACACACACACACACAGCCTGCTGAATCCATACACACACACTGCTGAGTCCATACACACAAACACACACAGACTGCTGAGTCCATACACACACACAGATT
>OW240917.1:91201623-91218203 GCA_933207985.1 Pelobates cultripes | reverse complement strand
TATTTGGTTTGTGATGGTTAAAGGTACATAAATCCACTTATACAAAGGTGGAGTTAAAATATAAATACCTTCAATATTTTATCTGAGTGCTTTCTTAACTCACTTTTAGAAATAATAATAAAAATCCAAATCATCTTAAGCTACACCCAACAGCCGCTGGTAAATATACTGAAACAATTAAGATTCTCATTGTTAAGCATCCAATCTCACAAACGTAACTTTCCGCAATGGCTGTCAGATCTTGGTAAAAAAAAAAAAAATGTTTTCTAAGACAATATTTGGGGGTTTCTGGTATTTTAAGCCACTAATAACTGTAGTTATTATATTTACTAATAATAACTAGGGAATAAGTTGTCTTCTCCCGAACAGGTCAAAGAAAGATAATTAACATCATATTTCCAATTAGCAACTATTCTAAATATATTGATAGATTTTGAATAAAGGAGTATTTTTTAACATTTAAAGAGGATGTAATTTTACATACCATTGTGAACAAAGGTGGTAAATACTTTGCTGCTTCAAATTATCCATTTATCTCTAAATCATATACAAGGGCGTTTATCTTTAAAACAAAACACTAGAGAGATTAACTATGTTACTATTTCATCTATCATCATTATACAAAGTATAACAAATGTAAAGATTTTTCCACAGATTTTACCTGTTAACATTTTTAGCACAACAGCACCTGATGTCAGTGAGATGTCTATCACTGAGATGTTTCAAAGATTCCAATACCGCAAAAAGAGGCGTTCTTGAGAATCCACTTCAATTGCTGTATCAACATAACATTTACTATAACGGGATCCATGTCACTTAAGACAAGGTCTTGGAAATGCTGTCAATTAATTGATTCTATAAAAGAATATCGGAGAGTATCCAATCTATACACATCATAAACGGTGTAAAAATGTTTCATGGACAAAACAAACAAAATAAAAAGCAAAGACAAAAGACAAAGTCAAATACCAACACCATCACCACGGTGATAACAGATGATGCTGATTTAATATCTGCAACCAATTCTAGCCAAATATTTGGAAAGCTGGACTCTACAACCAATACTAAACAACAAATACCCGGGTATTCTACAAACACAAACTCCAGCAATGTATCTAAAAAATGTAAACTTCTACAGGCCTTTAAAGACTTTGGATTACAAATACAATTACTATTTTTAACTTTGGATTACAATTCGTATCTGGATCTATCCAAGAATATCTTACTCTGGGACCTGGTGTTCTTTTCAATTCTTTCCCAGACAAAAGCTTTGCTCATTTTAACCAACCACCTTTACAGGCAAAGATCAAACTACAGATATTTTACTGTTACAACAATGATCAAAGATGCTGGGAGCACAAAAACCTAAAGACTGTTGGAGAACTTTGGTTTACTAATTTAAGGAAGAAATGCGCTACAATGCCCACAGTTTAATGGAGAGGGTGTTATGGGCAAATGCAAATATTACAAGTCTTAGAATGAAATGTTGTATTTCTTAAACTGTGTACTTTGTCTTTAAGAGATATTGCAAACTGACAAGGTGTTAGAAATGGAACATATTGTTTTTCATAGATTTTTCTTTAAGCAATAACCTCAATGCATAATATGTGTGCTCCATTTTGTCCCAGACGAATTACAATAACAATAATGCATAAACAAGCTTCAAGGCTATACTACGACTCTTGCAGTACACAATATACTGTGGTAACCCCAAGTTAATGTAACTTCCCCAAATCCGGGAATCTCCCACGACTGTACACTTACGACTTAGTATAAACAACAGATAACCTATTCAGACTTTAAGATGCCATCTTGAATTAAGTCAGGAAAATTTCCATGACGTATACACCCTTTAGTTATGGCCTTGTATGTTTGCCAAATTAAGGGAGGTCCTAAATTGAATAAAGTAAAAAGTGTTACTTTTTCATATTTGAACTACAGTAACCTAAAATGGAGACACCTAAGGTATAAATAGGTGCACTTTTAAATGTTAAGACACAGAGGAGAGACTTGGAGACAGACGCTGCTCCATCTTAAAATGACAGAGAGGCTGACATGATGACATGTTCAGAAGGGTATGTTAACCTATTAATGATATTTGCACGCATGTAATTTAAATCTTATAAACTCTGCTATAATGGATTTTATATTTTCATATAATAAATATGCAAAAAGACAATCTTGCTTCCAAGACAATCCTTATTTTATATTGTATTCTCAATTATTTATATATGGTAAATAGAGGATCTCTTACACTATATAAAATTATGGCTAAGATGTCTGTATGGTTAGCCCTACTAAGTTCTATGCTTTAAGACATTATAGTGGTAAATAAGGGAACCACCAGCGGTTACACATCGAGGGTACTGTTTTACTTGGGAGACTTTGTTGAACTCAAATATTAGTGTTTCAAAATGATAAATTGTATTACATGGATGATATTTTAAGTAAAAGTTAGTTTTTTTGCAATTTTTACAAACGAACAGCACTTTTATGGACTATACTATTGTTGTAATATGTTTTACTGTTTTAAAACACTAATATTTGTGTTTAGTGAAGTCTCCCGAGAATAACAGTACCCCCCATGTACAGGTTGTATGGTGTTTTGGAAAGTTAGAGAGTCACATATAAGGCTTGCATTTCATTTTTTTGACATTGAAATTTGCCAGATTGGTTATGTTGCCTTTGAGAGCGTATGGTAGCCCAGGAATGAGAATTACCTCCATGATGGCATACCATTTGCAAAAGTAGACAACCCAAGGTATTGCAAGTGGGGTATGTCCAGTCTTTGTTAGTAGCCACTTAGTGACAAACACTGTCCAAATATTAGTTTTTTTCTTTTTTCACACAAAAACAAATATGAACGCTAATTTTGGCCAGTGTTTGTGACTAAGTGGCTACTAAAAAAAGACTACAAATACCCCACTTTCAATACCTTTGGTTGTCTACTTTTTCAAATGGTATGCCATTATGGGGGTAATTCTCATTCCTGGGCTACCACACCATCTCAAAGGTAACATTACTAATCTGGCAAATTTCAGTTTGAAAATGTAATGTGCTATATTTGACCCTGTAACAGTATTATGACATTAACAGCTAAAATACAAATTTAAAAAAAAAATCTTATTTTCTCACATTTTTTTAAAATTTTTATTCATAATAAATTATGTTCCATATATGAATAGTTAATGATAAATTAAAGCCCTGTTTCTCCCGAACAAAATTATATATAATAAGTGTGGGTGCACTTAAAGTGACAGCGGTGAATTACGGTTGAACAGACATATAGCGCAAATTCCAGTTTTTGTTTACGTTTTGTTTTGATCAGACCGTGTACTATTGACTCTGTCCTGAAGGGGTTAATATTAGTTTGTTTCAGAAATGAAAATAAATGATTATTTCAATGAAAACAAATATTCTTACATTTACAATTTCATTATTTTGTTGAGACATTATTATAAAAAAACAACCATGTGTCCCTTCCCTTAAATTAGAGAGTTTTCATTATTTTTACAAAATACGTTGTTCCGAATGTATTTTGTAAGTTCAATGTCATCTGTATGAAAACAGCTGTACATTTCTGATTTTTCATCTCCGCAATGTATTTGTAAAGGGAAAAAAATCATTGTTTGTGGATTAATCAGTTACTGATCTAACCGGGTGTTTTGGAGGTCCTGCAAGTTGCACCAACCTCGCTGGTAAATTACAATCAGTAGGTAAAAATCCATGATTATCGCTGGCTCTGGAGAACAAAGTATAAGCAAAAGATGGCATATTAGTTTAGGCAGGAAAATGCAAAGGATTAAAATCACCTATTAAGATTCCCACAGTCAAAGATAAATACAACACAGCCATAACATTTCCTATGGGCCATTTGCCATATTTTTCTTTTTAAAACTTAACCCCTTCAAACAATATACTAATAAAAAAAAATCCAAGAAGACACTGTTTGGTGACTTTAATTTGAACCAACTGTGTAATTTTATATCCTGGGTAGTTATTTGTTTGTGGAAATTGTCTGTGTTTTAGTAATGGACTCATTAAAAAAATGTGATATGTATCACCTCAAGTTCTTATTACCATATCTATTTAATTTATATTACGTAATAAGAAGCTGAGAAAAATTATATTTTGGAGTATGGTATCTTATTGTTACAGCTGTTTTAATAATTGATGTACAAAGCAATATACTCTGTAAAAAGGGATGATTTGTTTTCTCAAAAATGTTATAACATAATTTTTATGCAAATTATATGGGCAAATTTACTACACTCAAAAAATTAAACTTTGAAATCTATTTTTTAATGGAATATAGCTAAAGGATAATTCAGATTTGAATAATCAGTTTTACTATACCAAATAAGTAAAATGCAAGTTATATAATGTACTTGTTTATTCTAATACCTGTTGGTATGTGTGGTGACAGTGTTTCTTGCTATATGCACTTGTGTGTGTAAACTGGCAGTGGGGATCTGATTGTGTGTCTGACAGTGCGTATTTGTATGTGTTTTCTGTCATTTTGTCTGTAACATGCAATTGTTTTTGTGTTAGTTTAAGTATAGAACATTGCAAAACAAATTAAAATAAATTTGTAAATAAACATCTATGAGGTTAACCTTCTTGTGCATGTTCACCTGTATACTTAGCTTCGCATGTGTCTTGGTGTGTGTAGCTATGTGAGGCAAGCAGTGTGCATTTTTGTGTGTCTGGCTATATGTGCCTGTGTATGTCTTACTGTGTATAGACCCACCCACTAGACGCCAGAGTATTCACCCTCCATTGATAACAATTTAGGAAAACGTGGCTAAAACACACATAATTCATATTTTGACATGCTCGTTTCTGGCAGTGTGTGTCAGGATTGAGCTAGTTCTAGCTCACAAACCGTACTGGACCCTTAGAGTGACTGGGCTAGCACAGAATAAATATAACAAAATGTCTGCATGCAGACACGAGCTGAACACAAGCAGGCTGAGGACAAGGTTAACAGAAGTAAACAGTATTGAAAGGCAAGCAAAAAAAAGGATCCTGCGCCATTATCTTTTTATACACTATTTTGCTTTCCTGGCATTTTATTCATCTTCTAATACCTATCCAGAGGTGGGGATTATACCACCAACGCTACTACCAGAGTGCAGTGACATCTGCACTCCATTTGTGAGTATATTTTATTATTTTTTTTATCATCTATCACGTTATATCATCAGAGAGCACTATTTGCTGTTTTTATCTTCCTCTTCCCCTGAGTGTCGGACATCCTTACCCTTTGGAGGACAAGCATCGATATATCCTATAAGCGGGGATAAATCCGCTGTATGCCTGTTACACCTGAGCTGGCCATAGCTCATTCGAATGTGAGTGTTTCATTTATATTTGAAATTATTTTACATTCACTTTATACACTCTGCACGATTGGTCCTCTCTTCTTGTGTCTTCCATATCACGAGACGATTTTGAACTACTACTACTAGAAATATAGAAGACACTTTACCAGCGAATACAGTGACCAAGTCAACTGGACTTCTGTCATTCCATTGGGACTATTAATATTGATTTATTTTTATATTTTATTTTTTATTTATTTTTTATTGTAATTTGTATCTTTATGGCACAGCCTTTCTTTCTTTCTGTCATACGTTTCTAACATAGAGGGTTAGAGAGTTACCCTCTGTAAGGTCGCTGCCTATTTATTGTATTATTAGCGCTAACCTACTTCTTTTATCTCAAGAAAACAAGGATAACTAGGAAGTATATATAACCTAGTACCTTATGAGATGTTACTATTCGTACCTCGTTTTATTTTATCTAGACATTAATAACAATTATGTCAATTTATGTAAAACATTTCTATTAACATTTTAGGCTTGTATCAATTAGTCTCAAAATAATGCTTCACGAACTCTACATATTGGAGTGAGCATTCACCTGAGCAATTAATTCCGTCAAACAGAATTATATTCTGGATTACTTACTACCAATAGAGTCTTTTGAGGATCACCTCTACCTTTGGCCATTATGAATAAAGCCTGTGAGTGAGGGGATAACCTTGAGTCCAAACTCTTAGTCAAAGAAAAGCTTAACAGCTTTAGTAATTACTATTTAGACTCTCTTTACTATCTTCGTTTTGGACAGTGCATATTTACATAGTGTTTCACATATATCCAGTGTATATCAACAGTCAAAATTGTTCTTGTTTTGATTGTGGATATTATGTTTCTTTCTTTTAGCTAGGAAGTATATATACCCTATACTGATATTGATTGGATACAGGGCAATGTAATGTCATCAATGTGTGCAGATTTCCTAAATAAGCACTGTTTAACTTTAATACTTAACTGAACACAGGAGAAGCAGGATGTCACAAATGACATCAGAACAATGCACCATGATGTCTGGACATGTGGGGAATGTCACGAAGCTGAACACGGAAGTGACGTCACCTCCAGGATAGTGTGGCGTTGCAGGCTCATTGTTAACTGAAACGTCTTTACTCTATTTTAAAAAAAATCTCAGAAGCACTGAGTGTGTCTAGCTGTGTGTATCTGTTTGTGTTTGGATTTGTGTAGGTACTCCCATTAGACCTCAGGGAAGTCACTCTCCTGTGGTAAATAGGTAGGAAAACAGGAGGGTGGTTACCTCCAACTGTACCCTCCAGCTGTAAAAAAGTAACTGAAAAGGTGGGTGGCTAAATGAAATATTCTTCATAATGTGTTACTATTGTATATGTAGTACTTTACATGTGCAGATTTGTGTATGCAGTAGGGTGTATGTAGTTGAATGTGTGTTTAGCATTGTGTTTGTGTGTAGCAGTATGTGTGTAGTAATATATGTGTATGTGTGTGTTCAGCAATGTATATATGTGTACTAAGGTATTGTTGTATGTATCATTGCTTTTATATTTATCAGTGAGCATCTGTAACTGTGCATACCAATGTTTGTGTCCGAGTATATATATGTGTGTGGGAATCCCGTGATATGTTCTGGGATGTATTTCTGTGCATATGTATTTGTATCTATTGATCCCTCTATGGGAGTGTTTACTAGGTGTCTCTGTCTGGTAGACTTTGTGCAATGGGGTCCAGCCATGAGCATGAAAGGGACCTCAAGAATTTTAATGGTGGCCCTTCTTGTATCTACAACACTATGTAGTTAGACACTGTGCATCTGTTTATATCTGACTATGTGTGTGCTGGCATGTATTTGTACATGGCTCTTGGATTTAGATTTACACATTTTTTAATTACAATCTCTCTGTTATACTTTATGTTGTTTATGCTGAAACTATTCTGGCCTCAAGAAAATATTTTAGCTGAAACAACACGTCTCAAGGAAAACCCACAATGTAAGAATGCCATTTTCCAAATTTTTCACATATCCTTAATTGGTAGCATTGGTATTTTTGTTTTCTCATTTTATTATTCCATAGTTATAATAAATGTAGGTTCATTGACAGCCTTCTAAGAGTCACCTCTTTCAGAGATGGGTTCTCAGTAAGAAACACTGTCATAACATTCACAACAATACAACATTATCATACAACTTCAGTTTGAGACCAATAGCAAATAGTATATCACCTGTCATCTTTATATTCTACAAGCAAGTGACAGTTATGACATGTCCAGTAACAGGTGCAGAAACATATTCTGAAAATATCAATTTTAAGTAACAGAGAACAAAAGTCTTATGCAAAGAAAGCTAAATAAATTTATATCTGCTTGACATAATAATACAAAAAAAAAACAATGTGTATTTTTTAGAAGATTTTATAAAAATGTTAAAGAATGTTGGAACATGTATTTAAGTAAATTATATAATTATTAGAACATTACGTGTTGACCTTTTACTATGCCCTAATGTGTGCTCTATATTGCAAAATGTTTATAATGGTGAGCATAGCAGAAAAATTAGAACAAATAATTAGGACATTCTCATACAATCAAGTGTAAGTCAATCCATTTACTCTCAAGTTAATGACAAAATAACAATATTATATTAATTATTGATAACTTCTTTCTGCCTATATACCCAGAAGAAGAGTGATTTTTATATTATTATTCTGAATACATAATAAATCCCCTTGGGATGGCTAAAACTGGTTCCATGATACATCGGAGGGCTATAAATAAGAAACAGAAAATTGGACATGCAATAAAGTAGGAAAGTCATATATTTTGCGGATTTATTTCTCTAATAAATAACCTCCCCTCCAAATGTATCACTACAACCAACGAAATATTTATGCTACTAAATCCTGTTATAGTTTTTTCTGTTCCTTTGAATGAGTCAGTTGACTATATAGTCTGCAATGTTCCTTTGACTGTATGATAAGGGCGAAATATCAGGATGAATGGATGCTTGGACATTAGAGTCTTGAACATTTATTTCATACTGGTAATTTGATAACTATTCCATTAAGAGCTCACACACAGCAACAATTCAAATAGCCTATTACTTAGTGGTTATTTTATCTGGGCTAAAAGCTTATAACTGAATGATTTGCACTTTCTTCATTTCTGGGATAGAAGCTAGAAAAATAGATGCAAATGGGAGATAGTATATTCCCTAAATATTGTTAACACTATTTAAGAGAATGTTGCTTGTAGATTTGTATCTAGATATTGAAGCATGCATATAGAGCCTTTATATAACATAATGCGGAGAAGCAGCTTTTTGTGATAAAATAATTACATTCAACAAAATTAAATAACTTTAATATATCTATAATATGGCCCTTCATCCGACTATTAATAAATATACTGCTATCATGTCTGCACTGTCAAATCGCCTTAGCCAGTTTGGCTGTAATTATAATGAAACAATTTGATAGGGTATACTCTTGGAGAATGCAGGATGCAAAATGCAGCAGGTAATACTTTTAGCATAGTAAATTCATTTTTTTGTATTATTATTATGCTTCATAATATTCATGCTACAGTGATTACCTAACTACAATTATTATAATTATATTTGCGACATTGCAAATATAAATAAAAGAGTAATATATGATCATTTTTAGTAACTTGGATAGAACGATATGAAGGTATTCAAAGAGATCCACAACTTATCATGGATATTAACTTCACATATCTGTGGAATGAAAAGGGCTGGTAGCTTTTTCCTGGTGTAGATGGAGATGAGACCTCTGCTCTTGCTAAGAACAACTGGTTCAGCTATTTTTCAGATTTAAAATTTTTTTTTTTTAACTTTTTATAGAATTGTTTGTACGTTATTTTATCACATAAACTTTGAACACAGAAATTTCTCATGAAGCTCCAAAAACATAACACACAAAAAAATGTAATATCGCACACCTAGTACAGGTTCCTCTGGCTGTTGAAGTGACCATGTATCGTTCCCAAATTAGAATAAATATGGTAAGGAGCCTAAAAGTCCAGATCTTAACAGTGACCTTCCTGCTTTCCTGAATCTGGGTATCGGTTGATGCTGGACTAATCTCCAGGGGCATACCGCTTGGTGGCCTAGGTGTCTCCCTAAAATCAGTTGCCACTAGCCTGCTTTTATAAGCCCCCCTTATGATATTATGTTGTATTTTTCCTTTCATTTTTATGTTTGGCAGTGCCTGAGAGTCAAATCCCAGTGATTCTTCACACTTGTACACATAATACGTTAAGCGACACTACTATTGTGTTCCAATATCTAAGACCAGCTGGGTTACTACTCCCCATATCAGCATAAGTTTCCTACCCTACATTATGCATGTCTGAATTATGTATTTAGCTTTGATAGTTTCAGTTCAGCTGTCCAGCAGTTAAGACATTTATACCTAGCTTGACATATTCTTTTTATTATTATTATAAAATTGTGCTGTTTCTTGACATGCCATGTCGATGTGTAACTATGCCTATCTCTGAAATGCTTAACAAAGCTGTCGTGGCTTCGCAAGCTTATCTCTTATCGTGTGCACATGAAAAATAAAGATTGACAACAAAAAAAGCCTAGATCTTACACAGGAAACACACAGTATATGTATTGGTAATACTAAAATGAAAACTAATTAAAAAAAATAATAAAAATATAAATGAATGCATAATAAAAAATAAATAAAAAATAGTGTCAGCAAAAAATCTATTAATTTAAATCAATTTAAATGGGTTTTAAAGTTCCCAAGTTTCTGTATTGTCCTGTCTTTTGATCTGAAAAGAGAACAGTAGATCATCATTAAAAACACTTAAAATACTCCAATGAACGGAGGCAGATCAGGAATATATACTGCAATGTACAATCCACCATATTAGAACTGCTTTCCCTTTGTTGTCACCTATGGGGGAAGTCTAGATCAGAACCTACAAGCTCACTGTCTACTTCACGTGAATGACTTGCATTCCAGCACCCATAGCTTCCGTGCGTGCCACGAGGATTAAGTGTATAAACTTGCCTAGAGAAGTAGTAGTTTACCAATACATTGACTGCATGTTTCCTGTATGTGTTTTAAGCACATGATATAGATATTATTGTATTTATAGTTATTATTATGGCTTACTGTGTTAGACAAATGGTGTCATGAGCACTGGAATGGTAACACTACTTAAGGAATATTATTGTTACGAAGTGTACAGATAACAGTTTATATAAATTCACATTATTATTCACTGACTGAACACAGCATTGAGAATAAGCTGTTTGGAATGAGTATTGTGAATGGTAGATATCAGAAAGATATGCAGTACTACATATTGTTGTACTACACAATGCACACATGAAAAGATCAATAGCATGTTGCATTATTAGAGCTCAATTTTCTTAGTATTCAACTACATCTGCAGGAAACATACCCCTGTTGTGGAAAGTACAATTTTAACAATCTTTAGACACACATCTACTGCTGAGAAAAAACACTTGACTTTATACTCGCATTTACAGTCTGTGTTACAGTAAAAGTACATGCACACAATCTGAGGAGTGGATGTAAGGAAGAAATCTAAAACAGGGCAGATAAGATACACAGATGCTACATATTGCTGCTTGCATATTACTATATTCAGTGGTGTATTTTGGATTTGTGCTGCCCTAGGCAGGATGGTGCTCTGGGCACCCCCCTAATTTAAATTTTCTCCACCCCTTCCTTTCAAGGCCGCACTTTGACTGATAGACGCTCACTCACTGACAGACGCACACTCACTGACAGACACATACTCTCATATACATTGACAAACAATGACATACGAAAAAAAAAGAGAAATGAAATGGAAAACCACCAGAATTGAATATAAAGGTGGGAAACCTATTCATTCATGAATCTATACCTCCTAAAATATAAATATACTAAGTATAACGGGTTCTAAGACCTTTAATAGAAAATGACATACATATTAAAACAGGGCTGGCTATAAAAGTTGCCAGAAAAAAACCCCTAGGGGATATCAAGTGGGTGAAATAAATATTCACAGATACTAACTAGAATACATCCCAATT
This sequence comes from Pelobates cultripes, assembly GCA_933207985.1. Taxonomy (NCBI): domain Eukaryota; kingdom Metazoa; phylum Chordata; class Amphibia; order Anura; family Pelobatidae; genus Pelobates; species Pelobates cultripes. The sequence continues at coordinate 91,206,770 of OW240917.1, read as the reverse complement.
GAAAGTGCTGTGAGATACCTGGTAAAGAGAAAACTGTTGAACAGGGAGACAGAAAAAAGATAATATCTGTATATAGTAGTCTTAACCAGGACTCAATATCAAAGCGAGGGGATGAGAAGGAGGGGGGTGGGGGGTAAAGATAGGGTTAAATAGAAAATGTAGCCTGGTAGGTAATGATATCCCTACATGTGGTGAGACAGCTGCAAATACATACACAATGTGCTATCAGTAGGCAGAAGGCAAAAAAGAGTGGTATAAATGCTAGGCTAAATGCCAGAGATGTTACCAAGAACATAAAAGCGTCCCACTCATGTGCCCCAACTTGCCCTGGTGCTGCTAGCTGTCTCCCAAAATACAGGGGAGATCAAATAAACTACCTGCTGCTTCGAGGCAGCCTAGATGCTGACCCTATAGCCCCCACTCCTATCTGTCTCAGCAAATCCTAAACGGACATAATTGGAATAAACAAAAAGGGATGGCTAGTTAGAAAAAAAGGAAATAGCAAAAAAAGCACACAAAAAGAACTCAAAATAAATGCATCGGCATTGCAAAATTGCTCGACGCGCGTTTCGGCGTATCTAACCGCCTTTGTCAAGAGCTGAAAAGTGTCTGTATGAATGTCCGTGTTAAAAAGGTAAGTAGGTCCCGCCCCTCAAGTCAGGACTGCCAATCGCCGTCGCAGACGTCACCTGTGCCGGGTGCCGTAAATTGGTTACTCCCAGTATTTCGCATTAGCCAATGGGGCACCCGAGGGCATGGACGGGGGCGTGGTCAGGCTCCGACCCACATAAGATGCAAAATAGGTGCCGATAAAGCTGTAAACTTAGAAACGCCCCTTCGGTGTACATCACCTATTGGTCTCCCATCTAACAAATGGGAGAGACAGGGGCGTGTTCAAACACCATTCACATTATAGTCCGATCGAGTGATCGCTGTGAGAAAGTGGTTATATTGTGGTAAATAGATGTTAATACATATACCCTGATGGAAATATCAGGTTATGATAATAGGCAAAAGATGTGGACAAAGACATTGTCCTTGCACTAAAGGGGATACAATGATCCTTCCCAAATTAGTGCTCATTTGTGCATATTAACTATAGTCACAGACCCACAAAATAACAGTATATCTCCACCTGTTGAAATTGGTATTCTTAGATAAAATATCTTAGTAGAGAAAACAGATGGAGATATTGTGTAGTTATGTAAGTAATGTGAACAGTGATCTGAAGTTTTTACCAAAATTGTTCCACAATTGAGGCAGGTACCAAATTAAACAAAACGAAAAAGAAGAAAAAGGTGATGAACCCAAAGTAAATAATATGTAACTAAAGTACTTAATGATATCACATCAAAAATTATACGTCACAAAACCATGACCTATGACATCAAGACAGGAAATTTTTACTTGATATGAATTAATAAATTCATAAATTAATAAGATGTAGAGAAATGACTGCAGGTATACACTCCTGAGTAAATGCCCACTTAAAGAGAAAAATAGGATCTTCAACCACATATATGTATATACACTTCTATGTACTTCAGATGAGCAGACACTCTCTTTCAAATGAAAGGAGAAAACGAAAAACCCTCATTAAGTCCTTTTGGGTGAAGGGTGTTAAGTTTATAGATCCATCTGCATTCCTTTTGACGTAGGATTTTATCGAAGTCTCCTCGTCTGGACTCACGTTTGACCAGCTCGAGACCACAAAAGCGTATATTTCTAGACAACCCATCATGATGTTCTTTAAGGTGTCTAGAAATGGGGGTCTCTACACGGTTTTTGGTACATCTCACGTGTTCTTTTATACGCTCCTTGAAGGGCCTAAATGTCTTCCCCACGTAAAGCATTTTACAACTGCATGTGAGGAGGTAAACTACTCCCACTGAATTGCAGTTAAAAAGTGACAACAAGTCACGGAGGTTTTTACCCCTCCTGGCTGTGATGGTAACCCGTGGGCCAATTACCATCACAGCCAGGAGGGGTAAAAACCTCCGTGACTTGTTGTCCCCCAGCCACTACTCATGTAAACAGAGTTTACAGCCTTCATGGCTGGGACGTCAAATCCCAGTGGGCACGTTTCAATGTGGGAAATGCGTAGCGTGTAAATACATCCTAAGGGACTCTAAGAGAGTAGTTGACAGTGAGGGAAAACTTTCCTTTCAAATCTCCCATTTTTTTAACTGCAATTCAGTGGGAGTAGTTTACCTCCTCACATGCAGTTGTAAAATGCTTTACGTGGGGAAGACATTTAGGCCCTTCAAGGAGCGTATAAAAGAACACGTGAGATGTACCAAAAACCGTGTAGAGACCCCCATTTCTAGACACCTTAAAGAACATCATGATGGGTTGTCTAGAAATATACGCTTTTGTGGTCTCGAGCTGGTCAAACGTGAGTCCAGACGAGGAGACTTCGATAAAATCCTACGTCAAAAGGAATGCAGATGGATCTATAAACTTAACACCCTTCACCCAAAAGGACTTAATGAGGGTTTTTCGTTTTCTCCTTTCATTTGAAAGAGAGTGTCTGCTCATCTGAAGTACATAGAAGTGTATATACATATATGTGGTTGAAGATCCTATTTTTCTCTTTAAGTGGGCATTTACTCAGGAGTGTATACCTGCAGTCATTTCCCTACATCTTATTAATTTATGAATTTATTAATTCATATCAAGTAAAAATTTCCTGTCTTGATGTCATAGGTCATGGTTTTGTGACGTATAATTTTTGATGTGATATCATTAAGTACTTTAGTTACATATTATTTACTTTGGGTTCATCACCTTTTTCTTCTTTTTCGTTTTGTTTAATTTGGTACCTGCCTCAATTGTGGAACAATTTTGGTAAAAACTTCAGATCACTGTTCACATTACTTACATAACTACACAATATCTCCATCTGTTTTCTCTACTAAGATATTTTATCTAAGAATACCAATTTCAACAGGTGGAGATATACTGTTATTTTGTGGGTCTGTGACTATAGTTAATATGCACAAATGAGCACTAATTTGGGAAGGATCATTGTATCCCCTTTAGTGCAAGGACAATGTCTTTGTCCACATCTTTTGCCTATTATCATAACCTGATATTTCCATCAGGGTATATGTATTAACATCTATTTACCACAATATAACCACTTTCTCACAGCGATCACTCGATCGGACTATAATGTGAATGGTGTTTGAACACGCCCCTGTCTCTCCCATTTGTTAGATGGGAGACCAATAGGTGATGTACACCGAAGGGGCGTTTCTAAGTTTACAGCTTTATCGGCACCTATTTTGCATCTTATGTGGGTCGGAGCCTGACCACGCCCCCGTCCATGCCCTCGGGTGCCCCATTGGCTAATGCGAAATACTGGGAGTAACCAATTTACGGCACCCGGCACAGGTGACGTCTGCGACGGCGATTGGCAGTCCTGACTTGAGGGGCGGGACCTACTTACCTTTTTAACACGGACATTCATACAGACACTTTTCAGCTCTTGACAAAGGCGGTTAGATACGCCGAAACGCGCGTCGAGCAATTTTGCAATGCCGATGCATTTATTTTGAGTTCTTTTTGTGTGCTTTTTTTGCTATTTCCTTTTTTTCTAACTAGCCATCCCTTTTTGTTTATTCCAATTATGTCCGTTTAGGATTTGCTGAGACAGATAGGAGTGGGGGCTATAGGGTCAGCATCTAGGCTGCCTCGAAGCAGCAGGTAGTTTATTTGATCTCCCCTGTATTTTGGGAGACAGCTAGCAGCACCAGGGCAAGTTGGGGCACATGAGTGGGACGCTTTTATGTTCTTGGTAACATCTCTGGCATTTAGCCTAGCATTTATACCACTCTTTTTTGCCTTCTGCCTACTGATAGCACATTGTGTATGTATTTGCAGCTGTCTCACCACATGTAGGGATATCATTACCTACCAGGCTACATTTTCTATTTAACCCTATCTTTACCCCCCACCCCCCTCCTTCTCATCCCCTCGCTTTGATATTGAGTCCTGGTTAAGACTACTATATACAGATATTATCTTTTTTCTGTCTCCCTGTTCAACAGTTTTCTCTTTACCAGGTATCTCACAGCACTTTCAATTGGGATGTATTCTAGTTAGTATCTGTGAATATTTATTTCACCCACTTGATATCCCCTAGGGGTTTTTTTCTGGCAACTTTTATAGCCAGCCCTGTTTTAATATGTATGTCATTTTCTATTAAAGGTCTTAGAACCCGTTATACTTAGTATATTTATATTTTAGGAGGTATAGATTCATGAATGAATAGGTTTCCCACCTTTATATTCAATTCTGGTGGTTTTCCATTTCATTTCTCTTTTTTTCTCATAACTTGCAGGGGTTAAGCCCCCTATACCTTCTGTAACCTCTACAGAGTTCTGGGGAGTTGACTAAATCTCAACACCCTACAAACTCTGTCCCCCCCCTTTTTTCTAAACAATGACATACACACACTCACTGATTTGACACACTGATAGACAGACACACACACAATTACTCGGAAACACACTGACAGACTCACACTCACTGACAGACGCACGCACTGACAGACACACTCACTCACTGACAGACACACGCACTCACTGACAGAGTGGATTACTTACCTGCGGTCCAGTGGGGCTGCTGGGCGGGCAGGCTCAGCTCCCTCGCACGCTGCTTAGTAATGCCGGGAGCCAGAGTAACGTCATATTCCGGCTCCTGGCTTCATTAAGCGGTGCAGAGGGAGCTGAGGAGGAAGAGCTCAGGTGAGCATGCTCCCTCGCTGCTCGCTGCACACCTCGGAGGGGCTCAAAAGTGGCCAGCTCTTGAGCCACCCAAGACACGAGGCAAAAAAGGGATCTGCCTGGGGATTGGGGTCGGCTTTTATTGCAGCACCATGCAAAGTCCCGCCCCAGGCAAGTGCCTTGTTTGCCTTGCGATAGATACATCACTGACTATATTACAGTATTATGTTGCCAATACATAATATTGTAATATAGTAATAATGCAAGCAGCAAACATAGAAACATAGAATATGATGGCAGATAAGAACCATTTGACCCATCTAGTCTGCCCAATATTTCTAAATACTTTTAATTAGTCCTTGTTTCTATCACATCCCCCCTGTCTCGTCTTTCCTCCAAGCTATACATGTTAAGATC
>OW240917.1:91092094-91194633 GCA_933207985.1 Pelobates cultripes | reverse complement strand
AGCCATGACAGATTCTTATCGGTGTATCAAGATGCCATGAAGCATGCAGTGACCGACACACAAATAATACGGACAGGGACCACAGAATGACAATCCACAGCTGACAATATTAGGACCTCTCAACGTCCCAAACCGACACAAGTAAAAGACGCAGTAAGACCAATAAAACTCACAAGCGTTAGTATATGAAGATATACCAACTGCAGATAAGTGATAGAGAACGTGATGATTTTGGAAACAAAGAAACCCTCGACTTAAACACATGAGGTGAGAATAAACAGCTTTATAAGTATCATGAAGGTAAAACAGACAAACTTAAAGTGTGATTTTTTTTCCTTTCTGTACCCCATATTTCTGAACTCAAACAATAAAAAGAATTAAAAAAAAAAAGATGCCATGAAGCACTTGAAACTAGGAAGTGTAATAAGCCATATTATCAACGGGTTAGTTGCCAGAACTGCTTTAGACAAATCCATAACTATGCAACCAAATGGGTTAGAGAACATTTAACCCCTTAAGGACACATGACATGTGTCCCTTTTATTCCAGAAGTTTGGTCCTTAAGGGGTTGAAGACTTTTATAACAAGGACAATGTGATCTATGAAATGGAGACAGAGAGTACACATAGCATAAAATGTGCAATAAACCTATTTTTAAACTGTATAACATTTTCTTGGATTAAGAATAAGTACATTAATATCAAATGTGCTCTATTGCTTATTCTAAAAGCAGCTTTGTCAACCCTCTATCCAAAATGACTATTTCATAAAGATCAACTCATTATGAAATAATCAATTTGACTGTGTTGAAATTTCACTGAAATTCTAACCCAGTCTTAATATAAGACAAAGTAGACAAGTAATTTGTTTTAGTATTTTTCCTATGCTTGACAAAAGGAGGAGCTACATATTGTCAAGCCCTCACCAGAAACCAGTGAGTAAAAGGGCACATGGAGGTTCAGCTTATTATGGAATGTGGAAATGTCCCCTTTTACATACATGGGTAGGAAGAAAGCCCTCTTGCTAAAGCCATTCATCTTCTATTTTGGTCTTAGTCACTTTAGCTAAATGTGTGCAGTCTATGAGGAATTAACAAGTTTGGAGGAAATAATACACACATAAAACTCAGCAGTTTTGATCTGTTGAGGTGAACATTTTCATTTTGCTTGTCCAGCTGTTTAGTAGATAGCTCCCTATTTTGGTATCCTTAAACATGGCAATCCAATACATTGAATGTATGTTCTGCATGTATATAGAATGTATATGCTGCATGTATATAGAATGTGTATGATGCTTGTATGCAGAATATATATGTTGCCATAGGCATGTGCAGCCTATTGCATTAGAGTGTGCTCCCTAAAGCACAAACACACACGCCGCGTGTATATGCGTATACACATACATATATAACTAACTAAATATAACTAACCGAAAGCATCAGTTAGACAGCACTGATTGCGAGCAAGAAGGAATCTCTATTTTCAAGATGATATTAAAATGGTCACAATATCTACTGAAGTTTCCATGATCAAATCTTCTTATTATTCCCCACGACTAAGTTAATTAGTATTTTCAGAACCAACCCACCATAATTGGATTTCTTCAACATGATGTAAGAACAAAGCAGATTTATTTTCTGTTTCGACCCATTCTCACTTTAACACTATTTCACCCAAAGGACACTATGAATTGCATTACATCAAGGCCATGGCTCAGTTGAAAGAGAGTTATTAGACTATGATATAGTTGTGTATAGTAAAGCTGGTTTCATACATTACTAAATTAATTTTCCACATTTTACAAAGCCCTTTACTGTATTTCTGGCAACCATGCAAATTGACAGCCTTTAATTTACTAGGAACATTTTCTATGTGCCCTAGATGCTCTTATCTCAGAGCTTTAAATGTCTCGTAATGTTGTGGTGTTTATGTGAAATGGGGATCTAAAGCTGCTTTTATGTGTGACCAACACTAAATAATCCTACATTTAACAGTCACTCTACATGTGTGTCTTCTTCACAGTAAATCTTTTATTTTAGATTCTTGTCAAACCAACTGTTATAATGGGGTATTAAGTGCTAGGCACTCTAGCAATGACGAAGATTTGGCTTTACATCTATTTCAGACTTCATTACCCAAGACAAACAACCAATCACTTGCTCCCCAGAACCCTGCACATGAATTCTATTTTTTTATGAATTTATTTATTTTTGTTTTAATGCAATTATACATTTTCAGATTTTTCATGTACATCCTCTCCTTACCCAGAACCAGGACATAATGCTAAAAAGAATTTTCTAAAGGCCAACATCTCCCTTCCATGAAACAAAGTATTACTTTATTCCCCAGAAGATACAATGCATTATAATCTGACTAGCATTTCTAATCTTGCTGGTAGATAGCCTTTATATTGCCCTATAACCCCACATTACCCAACAGCATTACCCAACACATTACCCAACAGCAGAAAGGGCAGAATAACATACATGTTGTCAACATGTAAACCTCTATCATGGAATTACTAGTAGCCCCCTTTTCACTAATATGTGGCCCAGCTCATTCTGCGACATTACATTGTCCCGGAATGAAGGTGCCTGGGACAGACCCACAAAATGCGGGACTGTCCCGGGCAATCCATGACACGTCGTGGGCACCTTAGATTAGGGTGTGCCCAGGCATGTCACAGTACAATGACTAGAAATTACATAATTTTAAAGTATGTATTTTGTGGTTGGCAAGCATAACTGTGTATACAAAAAAACAAAAACATAAAATCATAACAACGTGTATGCAAAATGCACTGATGAACTAATGAAGAGCAACAAAAATTCCAGCATCTTGTCAACATGTTTATGTGTTTCATTCAAAAACTTTTTAAACTCTTTTCACAAATGTTCTTCTTTTCTTCTGTATATACATATTTGGAGTGACCTTCCTTCAAGATCATTCATGCTGCTTGTATATTGGATTGTGTGAAGTGTACTTATAATTATTTTTACATTGTGTAATTATACAAGTGTACTTATATAGTTATTTTTACATTTCTTTCAGGAATAATTTGTATAAAGGTCGATGAGTATATGTGTATTTAAGTTAATTTGGAATATAGAGCCTGTGCTTAGGATATTGAATTTCAAGATTCCCTATCTAAAATGCAAGAAACTCTATAAATCGGTCAATATTTATTTATTATTGGCTTGACAGAAATCCCAGTGTTCTATTTTAAATGCAGGCACAATTTATTATTGTCAAAGAATCTAAATTTGACCCACTTATAATAGAAAACCACTGAAGAATGTAAACTCAATTATTTTACAGAATGTTTACTTATAACTAAACCAATCTAACTAAATTGCTTTTGCTATTAGACTAGATTAAATAGGAACAGAATACATGAAGTGTGTTAAACATTTTTTCATATTTGTCACAGTTTTGTTCAGCATTAATTTTCCCATTTCTTTGATAATGAGGTTATGACTCATAATCCAATTATTACACTACAATGCTTCTTGTAAGTAATTGTTTTTTTTTGGCTATTTTGTAGCTTCCTAAACACATTGTTTAAACTGAAGGATACAAAGCATTGTTTAAGTTTCATCATAATTTGAAATTGCTTTTTTGTAATACTTAAGACTTATTTTATGGAGACAGTGGCAACATGTACAACTGTGATGTTGCATATAGGGCCCTATATTTCCTAATTACGGTAAAAAATGAATCTCAGAACTAAAGTGAAAATCTATTAATCAAATTAAATTTTTAAATCTATCCTTAAAGATAATGTTGTCTCTGACTTTCCTGTTGCGTCAAATCACAAAATGAGAAGTAGGAACAGTAACTAAAAATCATAATTGCATATGTATTAGATATAAGTACATGATTAAATGGAATAATATTGTTTAATAATATTGTAATAATACCTTAAACTGTTTGTCCCTGAACCAAGTAAGGACAGTTGTGCAATCCAAAACCACTGTGATAAGTAATAAAGAAACTTTGTGACTCTAGCTCACAAAATAGTCTAACTACTGGGACATTTAGCAAGAGGTATTCAGTGACCTGTAACTGATCTGGATTGGAGTTTGAGTTAGGTAGCAGGTGAAGAGTTAGATGGCCACAAGTCCCATGTTGCAAAACCATAACCATAGTTACTGTAAAAGTGATTGCATTAAGTTCAATGTTATTTAACTACAGGAATGCTCACCGGTTAGTTAAGTTCATCATTGTGAGAATGGATGCTTAAAGCACAGTATTGTCTCCTGTAAAGATACTCCTTCCTTTGAATTGGTTTCTATACAGGTCTATTCGTAACACAACCCTCATGCCGACCAGCATAATGAATTGAAAGAATTCCCCCTCCAACTAATTATCACTATTTAAACATTTTTGTGGAGGATTCGTGTGGTATTCTCCCCCCACGTTCTGCAGACTCTGAACTATGCATCATCATCATGGATCCTGGCCATTCGAAGCTACAGCAGGGTCATCAATTGCTCATCTATCTTTCCAGTTTGGGAACTCAGTGTTCCGCTTGGTGGGTGCAATATTGGATACCTTCCTGCCTCCTATTCCATCCCATTGTGCAATATTTGGGTAAACAAATGCTGATTTTGGGCAATCCACTTATTCTGCTATTTACCATGTAACTCAGCATATTTCTCATAATTTTTTTTCTTCAAACTGACATTATAGTAAATCTTTGTAAAATTATTTGTAAAAGTGGCTTAGTCACTGTCAGGGATATGTGCATAGTCCTCTGAAGGTAACATTTCTGCTTATTCACAGATAATCTGGAGTGCAGCTGAAGGTATATAACTTTACCGAAGCTGTCTCCTGCAGGCATCACCACTTAAATTATTCAGCTCCTGGTGCGTCATCTGCCCAGAGCAGCATCAGTGCTGTACTCTCATACATGTGCACAACTAAAAGACAAAATGATCCAGTGAGAGCCCCCATAAACAAACTCTTGGAATCAACAAGAAAATACCATACCCCCACTGCTATGAGAGCATTGATCCAATGTAATTCCAATGTAGCCAACAAGAGCATTTCATAACGATTCTGTCCTTTTCTATCATTTTTGCAGTGGAAGAGCCTCATTAAAGGAAGGCTTTGAAATGCCACAAGCTGCCACAAACATTTTGTCTGAGGTTTCTGCTGCACAACTATCTTTAGATATCACTTATTACTTATACCAGTCCATTTTTATCACTCTAAATTACTCCAATACACTGTATGTCTTCATAATAACTTCTACATGACAACCCACAGTGATTAAAGAAACCAGAAAAAAAAAAATTAACCAAGAATTGATATAACCATTTAAGAATTATGAACCATAACATGCTCCATAATTCGGTGCATATCAGCAATTTGTCAGGGCTCAAGTGAAACTGGTAGATTAAATAAAATATATCATATGTCAATTATTATTTTTAACATTTATGTAGCACCAACATATTCCAAAGTGCTTTACAGTACGTTTGTTGACATTATTGACATGCTTGTTGACAGCAACAAGAGGTGAAGAGGGTCCTGCTCAAATGAGCTCCCCATCTAAGAGGGGGGAATAGAAAAACACAAGATGATGAAAAAATGTTTTAGAGGGGATGAGAGGATGATGGATTTGAAGGCTGTGTTAATCATGTTAGAGTAGTGAGTGGAGCCAATATATAGTGGAAAGTGAAAAAGAGTTATGTGGAAGGTGACAGCAAAGGTTATGTGGGGGTGTGGGAAGACTGTTGTGATGCAAGCAGTTACCCAGGAAAATTAGTAGAGGTGGATCAAACCGAGAACAAGACAAGATCATTGGTGGAGCAAAGGAAATGAGAAGGAGTATACTAGAGTGGAAATGTAAATAAGAACGAGTGTACAGTTGTTAAGGGCTTTGTATGTGAATGTAAATAGTTTGAATTGTATCGTGAATTACATGAGAAGCCAATGTAAAGACTGACAGAGAGGTGAGCAGTGATAGGAGTGATGGGTGAGATAGATAAGCCTGTTAGGAGCATTCATAGCAAATTGGAGTGATGCTACATGGGTATAGGAAAGACCAATGAGGAAGACTAATTATCAAGATGTGAAATGATGAGTGCATGAACAAGTTTCTTAATAGCATTTGGTGTTAGATAGAGAAAAATATATGCAATGTTTTTATGATGGCAGCTACATCATTTTGATACAACTTGTATGTGGGGGGTGGGGGACATGAGGCCAGAGTCAAGAGTGACACCAAGACATTTAGCTTGGGGAGTTGGGGTAATAGGTATACTATTTACCTGAAGGTAAATAAAGGAGGAGGGATATGAAAGGAGGAAAGATAAATTCCATTTTGGAAAGATTACATATTAGAAAATGAGAAGACAACCAGTTAGAGACAGTGACAAGGCAGTTGATGACATGTGCGATGATGTTAGGACAATGATCTGGGGAGGAGAGGTAGAGATTAGTGCCATCAGCATACAAGTGATGCTAATATGCAAAGGAGTTAATAATGTTACCAACAGACCAGTGAAAAGAGAAAACAAAGTCTTGCGGGACCCCAAATAATATGGATAGAGAGCAGGAGTTGGTGCTAGGAAATAATACGCTAACTGAATATAGAGAGACATGGAATAGAACCTGGAATAGATAGAAATTAAAAGGCCAAGGTTGCCGAAGGCTAAAAGAAGCAGTGAGTGACCTACAATGTCAAAGGCAGCAGAGAGGTAGTGAAGAATAAAGAGAGAATAGTGACCTATTCAGCCGCATGCCATCATTGATCATTATCAATGTTTCGGCAGAGTGAAGAGAGATTGAAGCCGGTCAAGGAGGAAATTGAAATTGAGACATTTAGTAAGACGTGTCTACATGAGCTGCTCTAAAATCTTAGAGATGAATGAAAGAAGTTACATGGGATCGAAGTTAGAGGGAGAAGCAGGATCAAGAGAAAGCATCTTCAGGATAGAATCAACAACTGAATGTTTAAATGAAGTGGGGCTCGGTACTGAAGAGATATTGAAGTTATGAGTTTTGGAAGAAGCAAATCAAGAAGAAAGAGATTGGATAGGGAGGGAAGGAATGTGATCAAGAAAGCAGATAATGGAGCAAGAGAATAGAAGTGCAGAAATTGTCTGTTCATTAATGGGGGAGTTTATGGTAGAATTAGATTCAGAGTTGAAATAGAGCTTCAAAAGTGAGGAGGGAGGATAGGGAATGTTATTTTTAATTTTGTAAATTTTGTCACTAAAGTAACATGCAAAATAGTTGATGTGAAATACTCTTGTTTGGCAAGGGGGCGTGTAGAATGAGAATGAAGCATAGACTTGCACTGGACAGAGTCTGGTATGGGTTGCAACTTCCTCCAACGGGTGTCAACTGTACGAGAAAACCTTTGGAGATAATGAGTATACTAAGTGTGCAAGGGTTAAATGGGTGATTACTGTTTGGAACAAGCTTTGATTGGAGCTGTCTTTTCCATGGAGCTAGAAAGGACAATGCTATTGAAAGAAATGGCTTGAGAAGGACAAGTGAAAGTTTGTATGGGTGAGGGTGTAGATTATATATTAGAGGAGAAGTGTGTTTAGGCTTCTAGTAGGCCGGTGTGGCTTGGGTTTAGGATGCTGCGTATGGGGCATATTAAAACCATATTCTAGGAGATGTGATTAGACAGGGAGAAAGGCATGTTAGAAAAATTAATGAGAAAGCAAATGTTGGAAACGATGAGGTCAAGGATATTGTGGGCAATGTGTTTAGAATAGTTAATCCACTGCTTTAGGTTAATAAGCTAATAGCCCATTTTTAAAACAGCATAGCTCATAGTTTTTTGTCCCCCAGTTTGTCTATTTTGACTTTAAACTTTAAATTCACTTTGCATTCACTTTGAACTTATAATAACCCTGTTAGGTTTTGACTGAAGATAAAAAAAAATATCATTACACATATTTCTGAGAAAAATCACAATAGTTTACATTACTTTTCTTGAACTAACCAAAAAAAGTTATTTCTTTTTTTTATTTACATCTCAGGACTAAAAAAAATATATATATACTTTTTTTATATATCTACATTTCTCTGTTCCAAATATTTTAGTATTTTATCTTTTTGCAGTTACAAAGATAATGATCACATGCAGCTTAAATAATTCAGAAGCTTCAGACCACTGTCCTGTCAGTCACACTTTCCCTTCCGGTACCTATAGATTTAAATGTTGGAAACTTTCTTACATTCTTCCAAACCATTCTAATGATGACCCCCCTCAGACTACTTTCATTGTTTCCATATACCAAAGTTCTTGACTATATATAGAAGAACTAATTGGAACTTCTGGCATCTTAGGAAACACTGACATTTTGTAAAGTTAACGAGCATGTCGTGAGTACATGCCTTTTATAAGCTACAACAAAACATCGTTAGTGCAAAACAAATTCCCAGTTGGATTGCAGGCAGATTTCTAGATTTTTGTTTCATAGCCTTTTGCTTGAAAAATTCTTACAACAAAAATTCCCCAAAGGTATCATATTCATTTTGTATATCTACAATGTGGATCCCAGGAGACATTTTCCTAACCAGTAGGTGTAGATATGGGCTATCGCTAATATGAAATAATAATGTGACAAAGTTATATTTTTATGCATGCACAAATTACAGTTTGCCTTTTTCAAGCAAAATGCAATTTATTTTAACTTGCCATTTTAATATTTGTACGGAAGCATTTATGTGTGGTTATGATTAGATTATAATGTTTTCTACTATTCCGATCAGGTTAAAAACATTTTTTTTGAATATATGATTAAACATATCCCCAAAGTATACCTATAATTTTAGAGTATTATGTATGAAATAATGTCAAAGGTTTTTTTATATTATAACATTAAAGCTTCAGGAACTTGTCAACCTTTTTGTTGATCAATTATTAAATATAAAACATGCTATGAATTACAGTTAATCATTATTACAGTACATAGACACAGAGGGAAAACATTACTGAAACCTATAGTTTTCTCCATTATGATTTGAAGTGTTGTACGCATGAGTGCATTCTCTGATGGCTTATTCTAGATTTAAGCTACTTTTAAATTCAATATATGATGAAAAATAAATATTTCAGATTTGTTCTTGTACCCGTGGTAGCATTGCATGAAACACTGTTTTAGAAAAATGTCCAGTAGGTACCAAATCTGTCATTATCCTTGTTATCTTTGGTATATTAGGTCACATATTGAATGATGAAATAGAACAATCAAAGGCAAAATACACTAAGTGTGTTAGTGAAGTGATTCTGGAATTTACACCACTATCAAGACATCTTAACCCCTTAAGGGCCAAACTTCTGGAATAAAAGGGAATCATGTCATGTCACACATGTCATGTGTCCTTAAGGGGTTAAAGGGACACTATAGTCACCAGAACAACTACAGCATACTGTATTTGTTCTGGTGAGTATAATCAGTTCCTTTTGGATTTTTGCAGTAAACACTGTCTTTTCAGAGAAAAACCCCCACTGGCCACTCATCAGATGGCCACCAGAGGTGCTTTCTGGGTCAGTGACATTCAGTGTTCCACCCTTTGCATGGAGACACTGAACTTTCCTCATAGAGATGCATTGATTCAACGCATCTCTATGAGGAGATGCGGATTGGCCAGGACTGTGTTTGGCTTGTGCTGACTCTGACTCTGCCACTGATTTGACTCCTTGACAATTCATTTTTTTCCATATTGGAAAGCATTGTGATTGGCTGAGATAGATCAGTGGCAGAGCCAGCACCAGCAGACTGGAATAAAGTAAAGATTTTACTATATTTATGGGGGCAAGGGTGGGCCAGGCAAGCTAGATGGTAGTTTTAACACTATATGGTCAGGATTACATTTTTGTATTTCAGACCCTATAGTGTTCCTTTAATTCTTTCTTTACCATATTTATTTACATACATTTTGTCATGCTTACCCATTCTGGAGCTCCCCGATCAGATGCTGCATGCTCTGCGTGCTTGTCTATTTGTGTGAAGTCGCACCAACATCATAATAGCGTGACTCTAAGTGCCGAGCCTATCGGTACGAACGAGCAGAGGCACCTGAATTCGGCCGAACTCGGGTCTGTAAGCACTACAAAGTGATGCCGACCATAGGTGTTGGTTCCCTGGCTATATAAGCCAGGGCTCTTCAGTAGCAAGTTGCCCTGTTATGGTTCTTGTTTATCCAAGAGTGTGCTTTATAGTAGTCTGGAAATATTGTTACTGACTTTGGCTTGTTTAATCATCTCTCCACTTTCTGTGTTCCTGACTTTGGCTTGTTTTCCCATTTATGCTGTTCTCTCCTACATTTGAACCTGTCTTTCTCTTTGACTACTCTTTATGTGAAACCATTCTAAGGCCCAGTAATATGTTATTCTATCCCTTCAGCAGATTAGTGTCTGTGTGTGTTGGGTTCTTGTATCTAGCCATGACACATATAGTACTGTGCTCCTCTTCCACAATCACTAGTACATGGATGGGATGAATTAAAAGGAAGAAGTGGAGAAATAGTTAGTGATTTGACATATGATTGTGCATATACTGGATACAAGTTGGTGTATATGGGAAGGGTGTGATTGGCGTAATTGATTGCTTCCCTTATTGAGTGTAATAATGGACGTAATAATAAACATTATTTACATTTAAATTTACAAATAAATTATGAATAAAATGTATTAAATTATGAATATAAAGTATTTAGTTTGTTTACCATTCATTCTTGCCTCTTTTAATCCAGACAACAGACTGACACTAGTTTGTTTACGATTGAGTAATTACATATACACAAATAATCTATCTAGTTTATTCACTGCTGGGAATCATAAGTATATGTAGAACATTAGGGTGTACATCCAGTGATTTGTTTTCTATCAATGACACTTGTTAATTAATAAATCACTAAATCTTAAAAAATAAAACCACATATTTAATTTATTAAACTTTAATTAAACAGTGGCAGCTGGTTCCATTTATCACAAGCATGCACAGGTCTCAACCCCAAAAGCACTGAGTGAGCTGTGTTTAATTCACAACCTAGAAAAACTACAAACAGCTAGTGATATCTTTACTATATTCCTCCCTGGGCATCCTCTCCTGATAATGTAGGTTGTTTTGGTGTTCAGATCATTCAGTTCTGACACTGAGCTGTGTGAATACATTTGATAAGGTAGTATTTTTATGGTTTGAGGGGGAGTAGCTAAAGGGTCAGGCTTATGGTGCAGAAATCTGAAAAACATTTATTGGTGCCCTGAGTGTCCTTTTAAGCAGTTCTGGATTTTTTGTAGGAGTTTAGCCAACTTTCTGCCCAGTCATTTAATTGCTTCTACATGATACAAAACCCACTTCTGCTTTTCAACCACCAGTCAATTGATTGTAGCAGTTCCCTAATTCCTCTGCACTGGCAGTTTAAACACAGCAAACCTCTTTATTGGGAAATTTTTGATTGGATTTAGAAAATATGCATTTGTGCTGGTTGCTGCTTCTGTGGGACGCATCACTGGGTACATGGAGACTATGGCTCAGTGGATCCCATTGACCTCTATTCGTTCTTTAAGCTATACATAGCCTGCATTAGACACTCTGCTCTTTTTAAATGGTAGTTTTTGACTCACTTGTGACCTACATGTGACCTTCCTTTCTTATTTCTGTTTCCCCTATATGGCTAGCCAGGTTTCCTTATATTCGCCAGCCCATGTCAGTTTTATTTGTTTCACTCCATTTTCTATTATCTATCTATATCCTCAGACATACCTCTGTTTTCTCTTTTGGGGCTCTGGCATGGGAAATAACTTTCTGACTTGTAGTATTTCCTTTTCTATCATGCTGCTTTTATTATCCTAATGCAACTTTGTTTTGTTATTTTAATTTTTTTCCTTTAATTTTTAAAATGTGCATTAAAGTAAGTCATTTTATCAACTGAATAAATAAAAGGGCAATCTTTTGCTATACCTCAATCACCTAGATTTACCATTGTAAAACCTTGGTAACAAAACTGAAAATCAAAACATTGTAGTTGTTTTTTTGTACTTTTTATTTCTCTGTGGCCATCATAGTTTAAAGGGACACTCCGGGCACCAATACTACTTTAATGCATTTGGGAAATTCCACCTATCCAATGTAAAACTTCAATTATTAACACATATTTGTTAAGTCATTAGGCAGACAGTTTGAGTGAAGAGGGCTGAAATGCTGAAGACACTATATCGAAGAGAAATCATATGAATACGCATACGGAGTACATTACATTAAGAGAGTAGATTATTAGGGTGTGCATCTGACAATTCTTTCCCTGTGTTATTTCTTTGCTGTGCAGCCAAGAATTATTTCCTCATTTTTTTTTTTTTACATTTTATATAAGAGTATTTATCAAAAGGCTGTGCATGTTGGGATAGGGCTGTCTATAACAGGGTTATTCACTAGGGAATAACCTGTAGTTAAGTAACAATATGTATTAGATAATGCTGAATCTCTCATAGCTATATATGTCGTTATCTTCATTGTCCCACTCTTATTTAAATCTGTGTGCAAATCTGCCTATAAAAAGTTATTTTCTTTGTATGAAAAAGATTTAACACTTTGAGATATGCGCTTTTATAAAGCACTTAGTAGTAACTTAGCTTTCTATGGTGATTTAAGTAATTTCTCTTTTATTTATTTATTATACTGTATTTTTTCTTTCCTGCCCCCCACCCCCTTTCTTCCCTAGTCCATTTTTTCATATATGACATGTTGAAAAAAGAATAAACTATAATTAAATAAAAATATAAAAAGTTATTTTAACCCTCAATCTCAAGATCTTGAGGAAGACCCACAGGGGTCAAAACGTCGATTGAACAAACGTTATGTAAACACTACAATAAACCACGTTGAAAAGACCTGTGAGTGCACCCTTTCCCCCTTTTCTTTTAAATATATATATATATATATATATATACACACATATGAAACAAGGGGGGGTTGGCTGCACTCACCTGAACATGCATAAATGGGGGTGCTGCTGGGGGCCAAATAATACAAAACACAAGATCCAGCACACTCACCTATCCACTAAACAGCAACTTCAATGTTGAAAGATTTTATTAGTTTTTTTAAAAACACCTAATCTAGGCAAAAATAATGGGGGTTTAGTTACATTATATGATCATACATTGCATACGTTTTGCACCCCTCCCTGTCACAGGTGCCTCATCCCAGGGCCCTATTTAGCCTTGTACTGCAGAGAGCCCCAGATGGAATTTTTTTCCTCAAGTAAGTGGTTAATCTCATAAGAGCAGACATTAGGCTGTTAGTGTAGGACCTGCCAAAGATGGGGTACATTGACGTTGTGGCAGGCTTATGCAATGTATGATCATATAATGTAACTAAACCCCCATTATTTTTGCCTAGATTAGGTGTTTTT
Source organism: Pelobates cultripes (assembly GCA_933207985.1). Classification (NCBI taxonomy): domain Eukaryota; kingdom Metazoa; phylum Chordata; class Amphibia; order Anura; family Pelobatidae; genus Pelobates; species Pelobates cultripes. The sequence goes on along the minus strand of OW240917.1, from coordinate 91,181,245 downwards.
AAAAAAAACTAATAAAATCTTTCAACATTGAAGTTGCTGTTTAGTGGATAGGTGAGTGTGCTGGATCTTGTGTTTTATATATATATATAAAACTTGTTTTTCTGTTGAGTCAAAACTATTTGATTTTCCTGAACAATTTGAATTTCATAAATTGGTTCAGCCTGAGTTTAAACTTTGTTTTATTTCATTGTTTTCATATTTGTATAAAAATGACTACAGAAAGATGAATGTTTACTTTGAAATATTCTACAAGGCCTTTCACGCAGCTGTCTGCAAATTGGATCTAGTGAAACAGGTTTATTAGACATGCAGGTGCAGTGACATAAAACATTATCAGTTAAAAAATGTACCATCATTTTTTTTCTCTTGAAAATAAATCAATAACGGTGTCAGGGAATGCAAAGAACTAATTTAACATCAAAATTGATCTTATTTTAGTGGGAAAAAAATAGTCAAATAAATGTTATCATAATTTACGAAGCCATAGTAATATTTTTATGATTTGGTGATAGTTAGAAAGATGATTACTTTCAACTTGTAAATGATCTAATTTTCCATACAATTATTCTTTTTATACTTGTAAGTGAAATTTGACAAAAGTAACATAATATGACATAATAGAGGTTTTTTTAGATGAATATCCTATAGTTTTGCACTGTCATTTATCTATCAATTTATCTATTATACTCCAAGATAAAAAAAATAAATAAAAAAAAAAGATTAACAAGGTTTATAAAATGCTTTGGAGAACAGAAATTGTAGTATAAGATAGAATTACCCATTTAAAATATATTTTTTTCCTTGTAAAGGGTCATCAATGAAGATGTTATTTAACTAACTTTAATGTAGAGAAAAACACCTTTATGATAAAGTATCCTATCAGTTCCCTTTAACTTCCAGCTATCAATCAAATCTCACCTAGTATGAGGCAATCAGATTTTGGGTTTAAATTCATCAATCACTTTTGTAAAAGCTGACAATGCTTCTGAAGCAAGGAGCATGACTCAACCATTTTTGGACAAATTGAGTTCAAGAATCAAGGTTAACAATTCCATACACCTTTTGAAACTTTCCTCGGAACTTTGTCTGAACAGGTACTGGATATAGTGTTGGTTATTATATGGTATAACAATGTAGGTAAAAAAATGTTTACTGCTTAGAGTAGACCTGTAACTTTCATGCAATTTTTCCTTCTTCAACAAAGGTGACAAAACTAAATATCAGTTATGATTGTTTTGGAGGATAGTGACAGGAAGAGAAGAGAGAGACACATAGGTAGTCCCTCAAGGACCAAGAATTGCTGGAAATTATAGCATAATACACACTTGCACATAACACATTCACTGTATTATATACACATGAATACAGTATATTGCTTAGGATGGACAAAAGTAAACTTCAATGGCAAGATTGTGGAAAAAATAGCCAAGGTGTGGTTTTTAGCTAAAGAAATGGAGAATTTTCCCAAATCAGCTAGTTTTGCCTCAGTTTTTCCATTTCGATTTTATTCACACAAAATTTTTAGTTTAGTGAGTAACCCTGCAAGTGTATATATATTTTTTCACACGGTCTGACAATCTAAACTAGTGAATATCAGAGTTTGTCAAAAGGGAGTTACAGGGACTGAGTTTTTTGTGAGAATAAGGGGGACAGATTTCAGGGGTAGCTGGGTGCTTGAAGAAAAACGTTTCAGAGGAGATTTGGCAGAGGCGACAAAGATGGAAAACAAATTTTGAAGAAAGAACAGTAGTGTTTGCAGGCAACTATTTGAAGAGGAACCTAGCCAGGTAAACGGAGGCCAGAAGAGAGTGGAGTTTGGATTCCACTATGTGGTATATAGAGTACGAAATGGAATAGAAAAACCATGAATCACCTGTCCTCTGAGTGCCTAGGATTAATATCAGTGTTTTTATAAAGAAACAGAATATTCCAAACAATGAAAAGCCAAAACTCAGAATACATGACATTGTGCAAAAAGCAACTTAGTTGAAAATCATGGTTTGCTACTAACAACATACTCATCAAGACACACACAGAGAATAGAGTGTAAGAATTCAGGATCATTCGCATGTATAGGCATAGATCACAGGAAAAACGAACTATATAAAATGATAGGAGCACTATATTGAATTCTGAGCTGATTATGATAAATATTATCTTAAGCATGAGTTCAGCTGCAGTTATCAAACAATCCTGTAGGTGTCAATCAAAATGAGAGACAATTATACTGGCTAGTGAAGCATTTAGTAGGGAGATGTTGAAATTGAAAATATGTGGAGACTAGTGGAAGCTACATATGCAGAGGCTGCTCTTGGCTTCAAAACAGCATGGTTCACAGTTTGAACAAGACTGTAAGCCACATTGTGTGCATTGACTGGCAGAGCCACTAATCATGTTGGCACAGGTCTGTGGTTCAATTCACTAAATTGAGAATTTCAAATTCACAGTAAAAGTAACTGAAAGCATTCTCTAAGTCATTTATGCTTCCATTTCAGCAACTTGGTCTTAAATTTAAAATGCACTCTGAATTCACCTTGAATTCCCACTTTGTAGAATAATTATGTCTGTCTTTAGATGAAAGAGAGATAAGTCCAAGTAATGCCTGTATGTACACCTGGGACAAAATTGACAAATTCAACAAAGAAGACAGTTTACTGGCACCAAAATGACTGCACGAGAAAGGTGTTCTAGGTGTTATGATTTTTTTGATTTTTTAACAGATAACTACATTTATATGCCGCTCTCAGAGCTGAGTGTACATTATTCTTAATGACACAAACTTTTTAATTAAACAAATAATGCAATAATGAAACTATGGTAAAACCCTAAAAATAAATAGAATAAGATAATTTGGAAGAGAAATAATTTGCAACCAATAACAGATACATAACAATAAATGCATAAGAATCAACTATAACAGAGGTGGTGTGGCCTGGCTACTTGCTAAGATGGCCACTATTTTTTTAGATCTCTGCAATGTCCAGAATGAACAACCTTTTAAGCCATATGAATATTCACTTTATTTGATGCAAGTGCGCTACCTTTCTATTTATGAACCATGCAGAAATGGAAGATGACCCTTAAACAGCTGAACTTGCATAGAAAATTGATTTGCCACAGCAGTAATAGCGACTTATCGTTGGCAAAAGATGCAAACTGTGATGGCATGGCAAGTTTTTAAAAGCTGAATGGGAGTTCCACAACCCTCTAAAAGGTCTGCTGTGGTGAGTGCTAGACCTTCCCCTGTCTTAATTTTTTCCTCCAGCCAATGATCCAATGAAGGAGGTAGGAGGGCAGGAAAGTTCCCCTCAAGCCTCCACATCGTGCAGATATGCGTCTGGTGAGTAGCCATCACTGGAGCAGTGGAGAGATCTGCTGCGGGAGTGCTTCCTGGACAGGAATATATATGCCAACGCTGATGAGTCTGATGGTGACAGGGCCACTCGGATGCTCATGACAGTTGTCCCAGCCGCATTGGAGCCGCTCTCACAGGCAGCCCTGAGTGAGTCGGGACTGCGAATGGAGGCAAACTAACTGCAGCTCTGCAATGCCAGGTGTGATGATTCCAGATGATCTGGAACTAGTGGGAATGGCGGCCCAAGTGATTCGGGGGTGCGAATGACAATAGCTCTTTACATAAAGGTGCAGAGCACTGTTAATTATGTCAACACATGGGGAGGCTAGGAGAATGAGATGCATGGAGGGCTTGGAGAATGAGACACATGGTAGGGCTGCGGAGGGAAATAAGACACGTGGAATAGCTGAGGGAGGAAATGAGACACATGGGCAGCTGGGTAAGGGGCAAACAAGACAGATAGAGGCTTTTTATTAGACCCATTAGATGTTAGTTGGGTTGACTAAAATCTACTGGAGATTTAGTCGACTAAAACTAGACTAAAACAATTCAGATGACTAAAATATGACTAAAGCTAAAATACTACTAAAGCTAAAAGCATACTACAGGTAATATGACTAAAACTAAATAGAAATTCGCTGCCAACATTTACACTGGAGCACAGGAGCCATAAGTCTCACACTGATATAACACCATCTGTCCCAGGGCTGCAGAGGAAGGCATCCCAGGATGTCTCGGACTTGCAGTTGCAGGTGACACCGTGTTGTAGAGAGAAGGAATTTATTGGCAGCTCAGAGAGCATGGATACAACACTTGTCGGTGACCCCTGTTAGGGAATCTTTATCTTTTGCAAGGTTTTTGGTAGAACAATTATTTATTTCCCTAAAGAATCTTTACATGCTGATTTGATCCAGGAGCTGGCTGCTACTCATATGGAAGTTTCTTTATTGAATTCTTGTATGTCCCAGTTGGAGGCACTTACTGATAAAAAATACAAAACTGGAAGATCACTGTACAGTGAAAAATCTTTGAGGTAGTGGAAATACGTGAGGATGTTTCAGCTAAAGCTATTTCTGATTATGTTACTTACCTAGTTCGAGAAATTCTGCCGACATATCTTTTGAAAGATAAGCTAAACAGCTTTTTCACTCGACCAGCAGGGGTCCCTGTGTTATACCAGGCAAGGGAAGCATCTCCTTTCAGGCTATGAATGCTCCTCCTGGGTGGCGTTCACTTATATGAACAGCGGCCATCCAGAGAAGCACTCATTAATTACTTCCCTTGAGATTTCACACCTATGTTGCAAGTTGTTAACGTTCCAATTGATTGGCGTGAACATTCCAATTGGTACCGGGGAGGTCCTTGTTCGGGAACCGAACGAGGTGGGACACCATCCGCGAATGCTCTATACAAAATGGCGGCCACCCAGGGACGGAATGCACCAATGGCTTCTCTGGCGGTTTGTGGTTTGACACCTTGTTGCGAAGTGTGAACGTTCTAATCGACGTTCTAAGTGGTTCATTGAGGGGAGCAGGCACAGCACACGAATATACAGGCAACACACATACTAAAGAAGAGCAAAACCCACAAATAGCGGCAGCCCCACCACACAGCTCCCCTTAACCACAAGCCAGCATGCACAGTCAGATCCCAACAGATCGGCTTGGGGATGTCCGGGGGAGTGCTCACTAATCACTTTTCTAGGGAAATCTGTCTGGACAACCCGTCGGCATTCGCGTCTTGCTTACTGAGTCTGTAGTGGATAGTAAAGTCATAGGGCTGTAGGGCCAGGCTCCAGCACAGCAGCCAGGCATTGTATCCCAAGACCCAGTTAAGCCACACCCACGGGTTGTGATCCATGAGCAAGGTAAATTGCTGTCCATAAAGGTAGGGTTGCAGCTTATTGAGTGCCCACACCACCATCAGGCATTCCTTTTCGATAGCGGTGTAGCTCACATCCTGGGGTAATAGCTTCCTGCTGAAGTAAGCTACAGAGTGTTCTCCGCCTTCATCCCTGACCTGGCTCAGCACCGCTCCTAATCCAAAAATGGAGGCATCTGTGTGAACGAGAATTTTTTTTTTTGGATTAGGAGCAGCCAGGACGGGGCATTTACCACGGCGTTCTTAAGGGCTTGGAATGCCTGTTCACACACTGGGGTCCTGGCTACCTGTCTGGGTAAGTTTTCCTTGGTCAAATCTTGGTCAAATCTGTGAGGGAGCTGTAATTGGGGACAAACTTTCTATAGTAGCCCGCGTCCCTAGGAAAACCAGCACCTGGGTCTTAGTGTGGGAATTGGGCCAACTTGCTACTGCCTCAACCTTAGCTGGCTCTGGCTTATGTTTCCCACACCCCACTCGGTGTCCAAGGTACTGTACCTCTGCCATCCCTGGGTGGCACTTACTGGGTTTAAGGGTCAACCCTGCCTTCCTAATCTTGTCTAGTACAGCTCCTACATGTTCCAAACGCTCTTCCCAAGTGTCGCTATAGATGGCGATGCCATCCAGGTATGCACAGGCATAGTCCTGGAGACCAATAGTCGATCCACCATCCATTGGAAGGTGGCTGGGGCATTCTTCATGCCAAATGGCATTGCCTTAAACTGGTAGAGGCCAAATGGGGTGATGAAGGCCAACTTGGGAACAGTCTCGGCCGCTCGGGTGATCTTTCAGTATCTCTTACACAGATCTATTGTGGTGAGGTACCGGCCCCTAGCCATCCTATCCAGCAGCTCCTCTATACAAGGCATGGGGTAGAAATCGGATACCGTCTTGTCATTGTGCCTCTGGTAGTCTACACAGAACCTTGTGGCCCCATCTTGTTTTGGGACCAGTACTAACGGGGAAGCCCAAGGACTTTTGGATGGCTCGATGATCCCCAGCCATAGCATCTCTTAGATCTCTTGGCTCATACCTTCCTGCACCGTCGTAGAGGGGGTTTGGTTGGGGGTCTTCACCCTCTTGGTGGCCAGTGTAATATACCCGGGCAGATTGGAGAATGTCTCCCTCTTTGCAGAGAGCATCTGCTGTACCTGTCTGCGCTCCTTCACAGTTAGGCGATCCCTTAGGTGGACCTCGTCTATGGACTCAACCTGAGCTCGAGGAGGTCAGACAGGGGAAGATTATCAAAATCTTCAGAGGCTGGCGCGCATATAGCTGCTACATCCTCCGTCCGCTCGTGGTAGGGCTTCAGCATGTTGACATGCAACAGGCTTCGGACTCCGGAATCCGAGCACGGGCCGATCACATAGGTAGTGTCACACTTTTGTTCCACTACCCGGTATGGGCCCTGCCAGGCAGCCTGTAGCCTATCATATCGGACGGGTGTCAAAACCAAAACCTTCTGCCCAACTTGAAAGCTCCGGGCTCCCCGATCATACCGGGTGCGCTGGCACAGCTAAGCCGCCTGGAGGTTCCCAGGCACAAGGTGAGTGAGTTCCTCCAGCCAGTCAATAAACTCCAGCACATTTGGGACAATGGGGGTCCCGTCCCGTTCCCCTGCACCCTCCCTGCTTGGTGGTAGTAGGAGCTGTCCCTGACTTTCCCTTTTTCCACTATGCGGTATAGTAAGCCCCCCTCCCAGATAAACGTTTCCCCACCCTTACCTACCTGGCAAGTGGTGGCACTATTTATGTATGCCCAGGGGGTCGGGTCAGAGGCTTTCTCCCTCTCAAACTCAGTGGGGTTATCCCATGGCAAGGGGACCAGGGCAAGGGGATGGTCACTGGGCACCAGTGTCTTCAGCTACGGGGAAGGGGTTTCTGGGGACTAGCTCAGGGGCCTTGCCTACTGGGGTGGCTGCAGGGAGTTGGAGTAGTGAAAGGGTTACGTGTGCCTACCTAAACCTCAGAGTATGAGCCTTGCCGGCTGATGCAAGTCTGCTTCCTCGTAATCATGGGATAGCTCTCCTCTGGGGTCTGGGGTTGCACATACGTAGAGGTGAGATGGCTCAGGTCATTTCCGAGTAATACTTCAGCAGGTAGCCCCTCCATAAGCCCAACCTCCACCTTCTTGTCTCTGTTGCCCCAGTTGAGGTGGACGTGGGCCAAGGGCAGGTAGTAGACTGCTACCCGGACGGCGATGGTTCCACCGTTCCTCTCAACCTCTGCGGTGAGCCGGCTTTGTACCAGAATCAGGGTGGCCTGGAGTCCCGTGGCCCCTGAACGGTGTGCCCGTTCAGCCAGACTGGCTGCTTGTGGTGGGTCCTATTGTCATTGGCAGCTTGGAAGGGTTCTGCCTCTTGCAAGATCACTGGGGATCAGTGGGTATGAGGGAGCAGCTGTCACGATTCGGGGAACCCAACACGCTGGCACACACACACACAAAAGGTGCCGTACCGGACCTAGAGTGGCCGGGCTAAGCACACACAGAATAGTCAGGAGACAAGCCGAGTAAAGGGGAACCAGAAGACAGAATAACGTAAAACGAGCCGAGGTCAAAGGGTAGGAGAAAGTCACAGAGTCAGATAAACAAGCCAGAGAATACGTAACCAGAAGCACAAGGTAAGTAGCAATACTAGCAAGCGAAGACCACAACAGGGCAAGGAGGAACAGGAAAGGTAAGTATTTAAACCATCAGGTTAATTCTGATTGGATGATTTCCAATCAGAATTAACAATCACACGTGGGAGATATTTAGACCTCCCACTGTGATTGTGGCACTTTGCCTTTAACGCCGGGTCAGGTGACTGACCCCGGCGTGTATAAACCTGGGCGGTCTCCCAGCGTGCAGCGTCATGCATGCTGCCGCTGGGGGACGTGGAGGGAACGGCGGGCGGCATCCGAGGCTGGAAGGATGCCGCTCGCCGTACCCACGAGGCGGAGGGGACCGCGGACGGCTGGAGGGTGAGTACTGCGAGCGGAGTGCAGCCTCCCCTCGCAGCCGTCCGCGGGAGCCTGACAGCAGCCTGATAACAGTGGACTGCCTGTCTCGCATCCATTCCTGTATCTCGGTAGGGAGCCTGTTATAAAAGTGTCCCAGCTTGAACAGCTGGAGCATCTCCGTGGGGGACTTCACCTGATGCGAGTTCATCCAGCTCTGTGTGGCTCAGGTGATGCGACATGCCCACTCCGCATGTGAGTCCTTCTCCACTTTTTTTGTCTCCCTGAACTTCCTGCGGGATGCCTCCAGGGTTATGAAATACCTGGATAGCAGAACTTGTTTTACAAAGTCATAGTCCCGGACTCTGTCTGCAGGTGCTTGCTGTCCACGATGGTGATCCAATCGGAGCGACTTGTTGCAGGAGGCACTGCCGTTCAAAATCCTGCAAGAAATCATCAATGCCCTCCTCTGCCTCCTTGAAATACTTGAAGGTGTTGAAGGGTAACTTGTGCTTCTTTACCGGGGCTGCAGGGCTTCCCAGGGGTCTCTCTCCCTCATGTCGTTCATCGGGTTGCATGGGGTTCACTCCATTCTTTTGCGCCAGTACATATGCTTGTGCCTCGGAGAGAATCTTAGTCATGGTTTCTTCCGAGGATGTCTCTTTGTACAGCTCAAGGCGCCAGGCCACTTCTTGGCACAGAGCATCCTTTTCACTCTCGGGCTGTGGTGCAGCTGCCTCACTGTTTAGCCGGTCATCCTCCATGACGGTGGTGATCAGCTCAGCCTTGTTGCGAGCACCAGCCGATTGCCCTCTGGCTACTACTAATTCTTGTCCTGTTCGGTGCATGAATGCTGGCTCCGTTCGGCTGGGAAGTGCGATCTCGACGCTTGCCACCAGTTTTAGCGGACCGCCTTGTAACCCGTTACCTTTTGCTAATTCCCTTCCTTCAGCTGAACAAGAACCATTTCAATTGTAAAGAATCCCATTTTCCCTCAGTAACTGGACAAGACACAGTTCTGGAGGTACAACAACACAAAAACTCCATGCAAGAGGCATGCACCACACAACGACAGTGTCCCCTCCTACGGTCCTCCCCCTCCCAGGGATTGTATTGCGGAAATGGAACTCCAGTCCCTTTGTCCCCTGTTCCCGCCACCTAACCATGGGGCTTCCCACTACTGGGAACAGGGGGACTTCTTCCCAGGAGACCCTTTGTCCCCTGTTCCCATGAGCCTCTGCACCTGGGAGTCACAGCGCGGGAAAGCTTCCTGCTTCCTTGACTCCCAGTTACAGAAAGCCAGCCGAACCAGCCATTGTCCCCAAAGGATGCCCACATCAATCCCAGGGACACCCATAACGGTACCTGCCTCAAACCACCTCCATTCGCAGGGTCCCTGTTTGAAACCAGGCAAGGGAAGCATCTCCTACAAATGCTCCCCCTGGGTGGCATTCGCTTATACGTATGGTTGCCTTCCAGGAAAGAACTCATTAATTACTTACCTTGCAGTTTCACACTTATGTTGCGAGTTGTTAACATTCTAATTGATTGGCATGAAAATTCCAATGGTTACTGGGGAGGTCCTCGTTCGGGAACCGACCAAGGTAAGACACCATCGCCGAATGCTCCCCCTGGTTGGTGTTCATATATACGAACTGTCGGCCACCCAGGGGCGCATGTGCCCCGATGGCTTCTCTGGCAGATTGTGGTTTGACACCTTGTTGCGAAGTGTGAACAGTGGTTGATTGAGGGGTTCCCAATTCGGGAGGCAAATGGATTCCATTCGTGGAAGTACTCCCGAACGGGGATCAGGTACAGCACACAAATATACAGGCAACACACATATTAAAGAAGGGCAAAACCCATGAATAGTGGCGGTCGCGCCAGAACTAGGTTCCAAAAACTGGTAAATGTTATATACAGCATAAAATAAAGTATCAAATAGTGTACGGGGTTAGATAAGGGAGGGCTAAGACTGAAGACATTAAATGTGTATCTAATCAGGCTTTATTGAGTTGTGCCTCAGATACACTAACTGAAATAGACAAAATAAGGAGATCTAAGGAGAACAACAGCCTACTACCAGCACAGGACAGAAAATGAATACCTGCAATATAGCATATTACCTCAGTTGCTGTGCTAAATCAGCAACTTACCCATACCAAAGAACCACCCCCCTTATAGGGCAGCTACCCAAGTAACACTAATAATATATTATATACAATTATCAACAAAATCAAATGTGCATAGTGCACAGTGAAAGTGAGAAAAAGAAAAGAAAAGCAAGTGAGCCCGACTGGGTAACTGAGGTATTCTACTCTATTGCACGTATTAATTTTATGTCCTGTGCTGGTAGTAGGCTGTTGTTCTCCTTAGAAGAGGCGAGATATTGGCTAGCTGTCCCTATTTATACTCTCTTTTGAGTCATAGTAGTTTTCTATTTATAACAAACTTAGAAAACAAAAATATAAACCACCAGGTGCAGTATGTGTACAATCAATGCAAATAGACAGTTACCCTTTTTGGATACCAGGTATAACAGGATTCCTCTCAATCCTCAGATAAAATTAATAAACTTCAGGATATACCGAAAGACATAAAATGGAGAAAGAACTCATAGGATAATAATGTAATTAAAAGAATTTAAATCCGTGTTTCACCTTGTTCTTACTTGAATCCATCCAGTTTATACTCACCCATAATTTTTTTATGTTCAACAAAGAATTTTTCCCACAGGTCAAGGGCACTGCAATGGTTTTGCCCCTAGTTATACAAACATACTTATGGATTGTGGGGACCGTACATCCATTTGGGATAACAATCCATATGGGGCAAGCCTGGTGCTCTGGTGTCGATATATCGACGATATCCAGGTCATTTGGAAAGGATATGATGAACAGTTACAAGATTTTTTTTAAATATCTCAATCATAATGCATTCTCACTAGTGTTTACTCCTTTTTTTTAGTTCTGTTTCCATCGATTTCCTAGATTTAACCATTTTTATTGTGGACTCCGAAATGAAGACAAAGACATTTTTTAATCCAACAGATATGAACAGCTTCATCGAGTCTGGTAGTGGACACCATCCAAGATGGCTCTCGGGGGTTCTGAAGAGCCAATATACCAGACTCAGACGGAACTGTTCAGATCAAGAAACTGTTTTGTTCAAGTGAAGATTTCAACTAAGAAGTTCCTGGAGAATGTATATCAATTAGAATCCCTACAAACAGAAGTCCAGAGAGTGGGGGATATCAGTAGAAGAGATCTCCTTGTTGATAAACCACCAATTTGAGTATTCTTTTGACACCCAACATAACTTTAAGGCTTTCTCTATTAACCGCATCTTGAAGGAATATTGGCCCATCCACCATCATGATGAATACTTGGGACGAGAATTACCAGATACACCACAAGTCATCTACAGGAAAGGAATGGATTTCGCATCCTACTTAACACCCAGTCTCTTTTCCAACAAGAGTACTAATAATAAAAGAGTTTTTACTAGGAAGGGATTTTATAATTGTGGACACTGTAAGGCGTGCCACTTCGTACCATCATATACCTACTCCTTCTCCAGTACTGTTACTGGAGAGATATGTAAGATTCAGGGAGGGGCTACCTGTTCTTCTACACATGTTGTGTACCTCCTCACATGTGGATGTGGTGCACAATATGTGGGAAGGACGGGTAGAAAGGCCAAATTCGCTTCCTGGAACACCTTAAAAATATCAGAAAGGGGATTCAGAATCATTCCATCCCTGTATATTGCAAAAACTGTCCCTCCTTTAAAGTCATTTTGGATGTAAGAGGTAGGAATATCACATTGAAATTAAGACAACAGGAGGGATTTTGGATACACAGGCTTAGAACACTTTTGATTTAGTTAGTTTTTATGATTCTATATCATCAATTTAGTTTAAATTTATTTATGTTTTTCATTTATCAATTGTTTATATTTTTATTTTTCAATTTTTATTTATATTTATTTTGATTTCATTTTATTTTCATACTTACTTTATAATTAGGATAGTGTCTCCAGACTCTCTCTCTAGTGTCTGATCCACTATATGTGGATCCTGAGTTCACTGGTTTCATCTTGGTTAATAGAGTTTATATTGGGGTAAGTGATTTTATCATTTTTTTATCATATGTATAATTTGGTGTTTTTGGATTCCTCTTTAGAGTTGGATCCACTTATTGTGGATTATGGGTTTATTGTTTTTATCTTGGCAAATATGTATTTTGCGATGTATTTTATATATGAATTATAAAGTCCTCCGTTTGCTTACTAATTAGCTTTTGAATTCTCTTGCTTTTTATGTGACATTATGGGAGTATGTGGATGAGGAATCTCCATGAATATGTGGAGATTGACAGACTGTTTGGAAAGCATTTGCGCACTCACGTCATCATCCATGGCAGATCGATGTTTACAAATTCAAATTCCTGGTAGGTGGAATGCACTTGTGTTCCGGGGTTAACTACTGGAACTCCATATACGGACTGTGGTCATTTGAAGAAGTTCCAACATATGTGATGAAACAAAAGGATTGGCCGAGAATAAGCCAACAGATGAAAGAGGGATATTAAAAAGAAAGTTCCGGTTTCCACCTTCTACAGCACTTTATTTATGCACTATTTAGCACTTTTTAATACTCCTGATGAAGTCTAAAGCTATTAGACGAAATGTGTAGTGTGAGCTTTTATATTCTTTTTTGATTGTTATATATGCTGCTGTTTTGTTTTACCTATGGTGTCTGTGAAGACTCCTGTTACCTGTATTACTAAGACCTGGACTGGAGACCCCGGGATTACACTGATGGGCTTTTAACCTACTTTTACTTTGTAAGTGTAACCATTAAAGTATGTGTTTTTACTTTATATCAGTGTTGGACTATGTTTCTTTTACATTTTTTCACACAAACTTTTGGATATTTGAATACTACTGAACCTGGTGGAATCTACATGCCATTGATGAGCCCGAATTTTATGCTACTCTGTGAGAACCTTGAATTCTTCTTTTTTTTAATTTTTTTATTACATTATTATCCCATGAGTTCTTTCTCCATGTTATGTCTTTAGGTATATCTTGATATTTATTAGTTTTCTATTTAGCTTGTAACAAGGGTGTACAAGTGGAAATACATACAGCACTAGTCAGGGTTGGCGTGTCCTATAGGCAACATAGGCAGTCGCATAGGCGCACCGGCCCGGGGGGGGGGCGCTAGATTTAGGTGACTGGCAGGAGGGAAGTGCACAGCGCTCCCTACTACCCGTCACTCAATGTAGTGTGGCCGGGTGGCATGGACCACGGGACAGGAACTTCTGTTTTCTGTACCGGCCGCCGGCGGAATGATAGGAAGTGCTTACTCAGTGAGCGCTTCCCTTCAGTCCGCTGGCGGCCGGGTACAGGACTCAGTGCTATGTTTATAAAAAGTGGGTTAACCCTAGCTGGACCAGGCACCCAGACCACTTCATTAAACTGAAGTGGTCTGAGTGCCTAGAGTGGTCCTTTAATGCAATGGTTCTGGTGTCTATAGCCTGTGCCTGCAGGCTTTTTAATGTAAACACACTGCCTTTTCAGATAAAAGACACGGTGTGCAGCAACAGCAACTGTTGTAGGGGGAGGTGGGGGTGTTTTCCCCCTTAAGTCTAATTTTGTTAAAATGTTTTCTTTTGATATCCCTTTTCTATCTATTATTGTGATATTATTGCTTAGGGGTTGAGTATTTCTGTATCTAATGTTTGATATACACAGATGCCATTGCTTCCTTGAATATTTTATGCATATTTGTATGAGATATCTGTTTACCTCTATTTTTTTTACAAAGTTAAATTTGTGCCCCTTCATTGTCATTTCCCTTTTCCCTTTGTTATATTCTTAGTGTAAAATGCATACAACTGTTCAATATTTTTTTTTTTTTTTAAATAAGCAGCTATAACATAGTAATACATGACAGTAGTGTAACAAGATGGGGCAGACTGTCCTGGATGATAGCTTAGAGGGGGTGCATGACTTCCTGCCTAACTGCCTGTTGCTATTGCCTGCCTGCTCCAGCCTCAACATTCACGCTCTGCATTCAGAGTCTAGTGTTGGGTAGTAGTTGGGCAAGTAGCAATTTTGTATGGATAAGCATAGCATTTTTTGTCTTGAGGGGAAGATGTTTAGGTGTATGGCCTACTGGAGTGGTAGATGAACAGAGAATACAATTTTGACCTTCTCTGCTCACCTTACTAATCTTCCACCCTAATAAGTCACATTTCCTGCTCTACACTGTTCTCTCTTTTTTAACATTCTTTATTTTAGTTGTGCATAGGTAGAAAAATATTGCATAGACATTTTTGGCATAGGCATGTACAACATGAAAGTTATGATTGTTACCTAAATGTCATACTGCACACGTTATATTAATAGGACAGGTTAGATTAATGTGAGTCAGGTCAGGAACAAACAATTCATGAGATTTACAGAATAATTTAACTGACTGCACATGTGCAACATATGAGAAATAGAACCCCCATGATGCTCAGCACTTGGGCACAAACAGCTTGTCTTGGCAGATGTGTTAGCCGAAAGTGCATAGGAGAACTTATGTAGATAGCCTCTAGATAGGAGTAACTATCAACAGAGTTTAAGAAAGCAGTGTACCACCCTATCAAGCGACCCCATGAGTGTAGCCTACTCAAACCAGGCCCACAGAGTCCAAGCAGAGTTTTCAGCTTTGCCTTTAAGCAATGTCCCTGAAGCATGCTCCTTTCAAACTGTAGGCTACTCCAGAGCTGCCAGCAGATGGCTTTGAATGCCCCCAGAAGGGCTGCTTCCCCTATTCTGGCTGATATTTGTGCCCTGCTTACATTCTCTGCCTCTATTGACCATTTTAAGAGGACCATGAGGGAGCCACTTTAACAGGAGTCGCCAAGTAACAGTGCGAGGAGAAACTGCCTATAGCTGAAAAACTTAAGATTCTGTGGTAAGTATCCAGAGCCGTAGTGGTGGGGACTGAGATAACCCCCACTGGTCATAAGGGGGGTATACAAGGCTAGGCTATGGTTGGCCATAACTGCCAGCTGGACCCATGCTATGTTAGGCCGCAAATCAAACACTGCCTTGAATGGGTGCCCAGCAATACCCGGACACCTCCAAACATAAGTTCCAGTCAATTTAGCTGTCAGGATATCACAATTGCTGACATTTAAATCAATTGTTTGCGGAGCTTGATTCCGATGCTACCGCTTGGCATGGTAGCCAAGCCCCGCCCTCTTTATTGTTCTCTTTTGTCTTCTTGTGATGGTGGTGGGAGGGGGAAGAAAAAGGGAGGATACCCTAGATACTCATCTGCTGCATGAAAAGGCGAGCCTGAGAGGGGCAAAATAATTGGATGCAGTTTAATCCAACGCATAGCATTTCTGTGTTATCTGAATATTTAAATAAATGGAGGTTATTTAGTAACTCCGATAGCCATTAGATATAAGCTCACCTGCCACGCCAAGGCAAACCTCTTAGGTGGTTCCTACACTACAATTCACCTTCCTTGCTTCAGCTTCAGGCAAAGAAAGGGGTATTTTCTAAACCCCTACATACGTATTAACCCTTAAGAGGGAGCACATGGGATGGGTGACAGCATTGGAACATGGCTGTGTTATACAAAGGGAACACAAATGCACAAAAATAAGTCCTGCACTCAAACTCCTGAAGCAAGCAAGGTGAATTGTTAGTGTAGGACCACCTAAGAGGTTTACCTTGATGTGGCAGGTGGGCTTACATCCAATGGCCATTAGAGTTACTAAAAAACCTCTATTTATTTAGGTATGCATAGAGAGTTGGGCTAGTGCATGTTACTTCTTTTCTCTTTGGTTTTGATTGTATGTATTAGGGTCGATGTGTGCTATGGTTGTTGCTGCTGCCCAGGAGTATTGGGAGTTTGAGCGCAGGCCTTATTTTTGTGTAATTGAAGTTAGAAATAGTGTTTAATAATATTCATGATTATCAACACCTGTCTACAGCACGAAAAGTACATTTGTAATATTCTTTTTTATAATTCTCATAGAGTACCATGAGGAAACTAGCAAACCAATGTGCTTAGCCATTTATTTTCCCAAAGAATATTTTGCTTTCACTGCTTCTTCCAAATTATTCTAGAGAGTGTATAAATGTAAATCTCAACTGACAGATCTTGTGCTACTTGTTTTTATTTAAAGTGGCACATGATGAGATAAGTAGATGTGTTCTCAGCTAGCAGCATGGTTTATATGGGAATTTACATTCTTCAATGTCCTTTATGAGTGGTGGATGGTGTTGCTTGTTATTGTTATAAAGTGTTGGCTTAAAAGATCAATTTTTGAAATGTGTGATCCAATGATTTGTACAAGTTTTTTTTTTTTCCTGACGTGTACTATGTTTTTAGCCCTAAATTGCATAAAATCTTTTATACCGCATTTTACTGAATGTTCACTGAAATTACAAAATTCAAGAAAAATACTTACATTTTTCTCCCATTTGTAGTCATTGTATTTAATTTAAAATATATATGTAATCTGCTAGAAACACATTAGGGACAAAAAGGACCTACACTGATCAGACACAACATTAAAACCACTGACAGGTGAAGTGAATAACATTGATTATATTGTTACAATTGCACCTGTCAAGGGATATATTAGGCAGCACTGCATTTTATGTGTTGGAAGAAATAAAAATGGGCAAGCTAAAAGATCTCAGGCACTTTGGCAACGGCCACATAGTGATGGCAAGACGACTGGGTCAGAGCATCTCCAAAACAGCAAGTATGCAGTGGTAAATAAATGTGAAGTTTCAGCCTACAAAGCCTTAGTCAGGCATGCGTCTCGTTTATTGTCTGTTTTATCCTGTATGCACCAATATACCTGACTATATAACACCTACACAAGCCCATAGAGTATATATCAATTGACTGGTGAACCAGCATTAGGTTCATTGGCACCCAATGCTAATTGATGCACATGGGGAGTGAAGGCTAGCCAGATCAGGTTACACAAAAGAGCTACTATAGCTAAAATTGCTTTTGGGATTTGTAAATGCTGACTGGTCAGAGTGCCAATGATGAACCCTGTTGACTGCCGAAAGCTCCTTTAATGGAAACGTGAGCATCAGAACTGGACAATGAAATAATGGAAAAAGGTTGCATGGTCTGATAAATCAAGTTTTCCTTTGGATCAGGTGGATGGCTGGGTGACTGTGGGAAAAAGATGGTAACAGGACAAACTATGGGAAGAAAGCAGGTCAGCAGAGGCAGTGTTATGCTCTGGGCAATGTACTACTGGGAATCATTGGGTCCATGCATTCATGTGGATGTTAATTTGACATGTACCACCTACCTAGATATTTTCGCATACCACAGAGACGCCTTCACTGCAATCGTGCTCCTTGATGGCAGTGGCCTCTTTCAGCAGGATAATGCATCCTGTCACACTGCAAAAAATGTTCAGGAATGGTTTGAGAAACATGATAAAGAGTTCAAGATGTTGTCTTGGCCCCCAATTTTCTTATATCTTAATCCAGTAGAGCATCTGTGGGATGTGCTAGAACAACACATCCAATCCCCGAAGGCATAATTTAAAGTTGATGAGATACTAATGGTAATGAAATACTGCTAATGGTAAAGGTGATACCACAGAACACATTCAGAAGTCTGGTGTCCATACCCCCCATACCTTGACACATCAGAGATGTTTTGGCAGCACGAGGGGGATCTATATGATATTAGGCAGGGGGTTTCAATGTTGGGGCTGATCAGTGTATTTCCATACAATGTATAGCAACTTTTGTTAAACAATGAATTTAATTTCAAAGGTAGTGGGTCCTAGTAAAATTACATCAATGACAGTGGCTCGATTACAGCACATATTCACAAAAAGGGGTCTTGAAATGATGATCAGAATTCAAATTAATAATCAACGTTTAAGTCCTCTGTATGGGACTTTCTTCAGGATCAATACCTATATATATATATATGATGTCGTATTAAGTGTATTTTTATATTAATATACATTTATATTAATATAAAAATACATGTATAATTAAATTACATATGTATATATAATATATATAATAGCTATATATTTTGTATATATATTATAAAATGTAAATAAAAATGAATAAAAAATAAAAAACATTTTACTAAAATTATATATATATGTAATTTTATTCTAACTGTATTTTGATATTAATATATATATTTTTTATATCAAAATACAGTTAGAATGAAATGATATATATATCTATATATATATTTGTATATAGAAATAAATAAAAATAATATAATATTGAGAAAAGTCCCTGGAGGACTGAAACGTTGACACCATTTACTGGAAATTTGATGCTTTGAATAAACAGCACGATTTGAAACAATTCTGAGTCCTGTGAGTGCACTTCAAACAAGGGTGTGTATATATATATATATATATATATATATATCCATATACATAATTATATAAATAATTTTTTTGAATATACATGCAGACTTCAAATATATAAAAATGTATATATATTTTAATTCTATGTATATAGTTATGTAATATTTTTACATAATTAAGTAATTTTATTGATTGCAATTTGAGGGACCTGCCTGACAACCCAGGCCGAAAGTCCAGAGAATTTAATTTGCTAGCACTGTATTTAACCGTGTAACTTTTCATGACACCCTAAAACCTGTACATAGGGGGTACTGTTTTACTCAGGGAAATTCGCTGAACACAAATATTAGTGTTTCAAAACAGTAAAACATATCACAGCAATGATATTGTCAGTGAAAGTTAAATTGTTTTGCATTTTTCACACACAATCAGCACTTTCACTGATGATATCATTGTTGTGATACATTTGACGGTTTTGAAACACTAATATTTGTGTTCAGCGAAGTCTCCTGAGTATAACAGTAAAATGGTAAAATACTAACCACTGCAGGACCTTGTATGGTAAACTATAGCTATTAAATATCTGCAATAAAACATGTAATACAAATCATAGCGTATTATGTAACAGAATACAAGTACCAACTGGTCAAACTCACATATTGCTGAGAATATTTGTGGCAGGCTCACACTTTTATGGCTCTTCAGTATTTGTAGCCTCCAAGTTGCTGCTTACTGGATCTGCTTGTTCCCAAAAATGCGGCTTCCAAACTTAAGTAAGTGGAAAAAGATTTCTTTATTGGGCTCACAATGCAGAAAATAAAGCAGCAAGAGAAAAGTGTTTTGAGTTCACTTCTGGGTACGCTAGGTCAAATGCCTTCACTTCCAGTTTTTGTGTCCAGCGGTATACGCAATGGTGTTGCGTCTGACGTCATCACGTCATGAAGTAATTGGAATCCACCGGAGTGTTTAGAGTCCATTTTTTTTTGTAAATATATTTTTATTGGGTATTTTAAATTTTTCAGTTTCTAACAAGTCATAAGAAAACTTCGGCAAGGACACGCAGGTCCCGTTAATTTTGCATGTGAACTATCGCAATGGAACAAATGCTGCTCTTGTATGCATACACTGGTGACACGCAGTTCACATTTAAACGCAAGTAGCATTTACGTGTTGGACTCGCAGGTCCTATGGCATATACTTGTCATGTATCTTTAAGCGAGTTTCAGTTAGGACACGCAGGTCCCATCAGTATGAAATATTAACTGTCATTTTAGGAGGCGTCGTTCGGTCAGGTTTACGTTGGTGACACACAGGTCACAGCCCGGCACGTATAGTTTCCCTTTCTCTCCCTTTTATTTATTCATCCATCCATCTCCCCTCCCTCCCCCCTCTTCCCCCTCCCTTTGTCTATTTGTAAACCTGTTTATGAGATAGTTTTCATTGTTACTGCAAGAGAGAAAAAGAAAAAAAACAAACAAAAAAACAAAACACCCAAGCAGTGGTAACTCACTGGTCCCGTATGAGTATTGTGTGTTTGTTTAACTAAATGAGACAACGTGTATCTTAACATGGTGCATCTTAACCTGGTGTGGTGACACGTAGATCACTTATGAGAGGTTATGGTAGAGATATAATGGACTCGTAGGTCCTGATCGAGGTCGATTTTCTTATGTGGAGAATCGGTGTATTCAGTTGGGGTGTTCAGTTATGTTTTCGTTTGGGATCCTCTGGTGGTGATATGCTTTCATGGTATAGGTCGGGTGGGGTACGTAGGTCCTATGCCAATTTTGCTAGGGTTGGTATTAATTTTGCATGTGTTATATCCATGTGAGTGTGTATGTCAGTGGCTTCCAGGGGTTACAAGGTGTTGGGTCTGAAATTCATATTCTATTATAGACTGTTATCTGCGTAATGTGTTTGTGGATGAGTAGTAAGTAGAATGTAGAGGTAACTCTAGTGGCATGGGCGTCTTGTGGTCGTGTTTGGCTGGTATGAGTGGCATCTGTTTTCGTTGTGTGGTTGACTCCCAAGTCCATCCCACTTATGTTGTTTTCCCTCCCACCCTCCCCACGACCCGTGTCCCAGTCTTGTGTAAGGTATTCCGCTGGGTTGTGTGTATGTGTGATGTGGGTCCCACGGGAAGGAGAGCTATCCTCGTTCCTTGTGGTATCATGGCTCTAGGATCAGGATTTTCAGTCTCTAGAGTGATAGTGTGTGAGGTTCACTCAGGGGTCTCCTGTTGTTCAGCTCTATCTTGGGTGTTGGTGCATGAGTCGGTTGTGTCGGCTTGGGTTCTATGAGAAGTCTGTATGATGTTGTTTATCGGGATTGGTAGGTTGTTGCTAGTGCAGTATGCTGCTACGTCCTGTGCCCTCATTGGTTGCATTCATGGGGTGGCTGTGTGTTGGCGGTGTGTTGATCCTGTGAGCGTTGTGATTGTAGTGCGTGTAGTGTGTGTGGTTTGTTAGGGGGAGGGATGGGTGGAGGCCCCCTTAACTCCCTTCCCCGACCACCGCGCCTCCCCCATCTCGTCTCGCCACGTATATTATCCAAGGTTGCCATTTGTCAACGTGTTTCGTGAGGGTGTCTCGTAAGGTCGCATGCATTTCTTCTGCGAATCTGATCTCTTCTACCCTGCTTAGCCATTGTTCCATTGTGGGGGCGTGTGTCGTTTTCCATAGGGCAGGGATTAGAGCCTTGGCCGCGTCGAGAAGGTGTCGCAGGATGGATCGTTTGTATTTTGAGATCGGGTCTTTAGTATGATGCAGGAGAGTGTTGTCTATGGACAATTGCGTTGTGTCCCCTAGTACCTCTTTGATGCGGGACGTAATCTGGTTCCAAAATGGTTTAATGTTGGGGCAGTCCCACCAGATATGTTTTAGTGTTCCAATATCTGCCTCACATCTCCAACAGGTCGCCGAGGTGTTGGGGAATATTCTGTGGAGTAGGTCTGGGGTTCTGTACCAGAATGTCAATAGCTTATAGTTCATTTCTTGGTATTTTGAGCTAATCGTAGATTTGTGATGAAGGATGAGAATTTTGTCCCATTGTGCGTCGGTGAAGATTTTGTCAGTGATGCTTTCCCATTTTTCTTTATATCGTCGAGTTGCTTGCTGCTCATCTGTGATTAGGTATTGGTAGAGCGTCGACGTTGGTTTCTGAGTTGGTGTTTGTTTGTCGCAGATGTCCTCAAACCATGTGAGGGTTCTGTGCACCTCTTGTTTGTTCGGTAGGGTGTGGTAGAAATGCGTCAGCTGGGAGTATCTGAATTTGTGCATGGGAGCTGGCGGGCCTTCCATTAGGCGTACCAGGGGGGGTCAGTCCAGTGGCGGTTAGCGTTTTGTGGAGTGGTATGAAGTCCCTTCCCTGCAGAAAGTCCCAGGCCTTGATCGGTAGTCCTCCCCCCAATGCTTGGTTGTGTGTTAGCGTGGTCATCGGGCTGGGTGTTGGGGAGATGATCGCTGCGTTCCTCATTGTTGACCATATGCGGAGGGTATGACTCGCCGGAGAGGGTGCGCCGGGCTCATCATGCCGTGGCGTTTTCTGATTCCATAGGGATGCAAAAATGGATGAGCTGCATGATTCTTTGTCCAAGGCCACCCATTGTTTGCATCTCGGGTTAGTGTGCCATTCCAGTATCCGTTGTAGGGCTGTGGTATTTGCGCAGGTCTGGGAGTGCCAATCCGCCCTGACTCCTGGTCTTGCATAGTATTTCATATCTTAGTCGAGGTCTGCATCCTCTCCAGACATAGGTCAGGAATGCGGTTTTCAGTGTCGCGAGTTAAGAGTCCATTTTTAATATTGGTGAAGGGTACCTTCTTTCACGCTTAAAATGATTTTGATAACCGGAAAAAAAATACATAACAGTCTTTAATCACTAGTAAAGAAGATATATAAATACATACTTTAATAATATGAGTATAATTGAGTAATTTAGCTTAGAAAATAAACAAAAGGCATACATACAATACAGTGTTTCAAGTTTAGAACAAAAAGGAGGTTAAAATGGATATAAAATATCTCAATACAAGATTCATTTAAGGTTAAATGTATCTAGAGGTTGTGGATAAAAACTACTAAAAGTTTATCAAGATAAAAATGTAAAATATATATAAATAACAACCTTAGGTTCTTCCTAAAATATTAAAAAATATCATAATATATATATATATATATATATATATATATATATATAATACATTGGTAAAATATCTACATAAATTGAGTAATATCAAAATCAACATTTAATCCTCTAGGGGCGATAGTGTTGAGATTAAAAATCCATTCCATTTCCTTTTTGTTAAGATTGAACTCAATATCACCACCTCTCCAATGTGTAGACACCTTTTCAATTGCACAAAATTGTAAACACTTTGCTTCTCTATTGTGGAAGTCTGCAAAATGTTTTGTAACATTATGATTCTAAAACTTTCTTCTAATATTCCCTATGTGTTCCCTAATCCTGACTTTGCTTGCAGTATGCCTGCCATACCAATTCTGGCATGGTCCATAACATTATGTTCCCTAGGTCCAGACATAAAATCCAGCTCCCTCCATTTGTTGACCCGATTTCACCAGCAGAAGCCATGCCCTCTTTGTACATACAGAGCCAGAGTTAAATGTCAGGTGCCTGTAGGCACAACATTCTAAAAACATATTCATGTTTAACAACTGCATATGTACAAATATATGTATGTGCATATCTCTGCTCTGCTTGTAATGTACTGTGTTTGGATCTGTAAGTTTAGTGAGCGTGTGTGGCTGTAAAAATGCATGCCGAGTTAAAAATAATGTTAGAAGTGGTTGTGGTAAAGGAGGGTTTAAGGTTAGCAAGCGTTAATATAGAGTTAGATTACATAGGGTGTTTACTGTTAAGAAGAATAACAGTTTGAAGGGCTTGAAGTTGTGGTTAAAATCTGTTTAAAATTATTGAGTTTAGGGTTACAGTTGGGTTATATTTAGTATTGGTGTACAAAGGATGTTTAATTTTTAAGAGCAGTTAAACATAGGAGTAAAGTAAAGGGTTTATTTTCAGATTTATTCTTTCTAAATAACCCTTCAAGCTCAAACACTCAAAGTACTTACCCTCCTATGTCTTCCACAGATCAGTCAGATTAGAGCTGCGGGAGTGGTTATACAGTGTGTATCACTCAGAACTTAACCATTTCCTCCTGCAATGCATTTCCTGTGTGAGAGGCTGTTAGTGGGCATATGGGAAGGGATTCAATACTTTTCCTGCCCAGCCTCGCAAACAGACACTAGAGGAGCTGAGATAACACTTACTATTACTCCCCCTATAGTTGTTCCTGCAGCCCTGCTCTCATCAAGAGGCTCACTGGACTACAGAGGACACTGATCATGGCTCCTGGCACTTATCTCTTCTCACAGGGCTTTTTAAGCTTAAAAGGCACATTCTAAATGCGCCCTCTAGTGGTCAGGTGCCTACCCTGCATAATGGAATATCCATCCCTGTATACACATAATTAGCCACTTAAACATATCCTTATACAGTTAACCACTCACACCCATCCAGTTAACCAATCAGAATTAGTAGTAACTATGCTACGCACTCACTGAAACATAGGTAATCAGTTACATAGTAACATAACTGACATAGAGAAACAGCCACACACCTAATTATCAACACATTACTTCACACACGGAAATACATATATTCACTCAGATCCACGACACACTCATATATACAAACAAACACAGATTCACTCAGATCCAAGGACAAGCTCATACACATACATATTTTTACTATCAGAACTTTTACATACATACAATAACATATAGAAAGTTCCATATTGTCACCTTTCTTGGTGGTTAGAAAGGTATGAGAGAAGATTCCATGTCTCCTGTTGCTGATACCTAGCAGTGTGCAGGGCAATGCAGACTCCATTTTACGCCTCTAAACCCATTAATTCATATATGTTCTATTTCTATACCTTCAGTCATATATATCTTACAATACATTCATTTCTGAATCTAAGTAAAACATAATGCTATAAGTGTAGTCATGTAGGTGTTTACAAATGTATTATTATTAAAACTGGTTTCTCTCTGTTTCTTTCAGTAGCAGGATGTAGCCTTTGTTAGAAAAACATGGAATTCATCTGGACAATGAATAACTTCGAATATTGAAACATTATGTGCATTCATACAGTGAATACAATGATTATATCATATTTAGCTGCAAAATAGGAAAACAATGTGACATTAGTTTTTTTTCCTGTTTTTAGAACCAATAAACCTATTTTCATTCCCATTAAATAATAACCTATTGTGAAACAACTGGGTGTCAAACAGATATGGAAACATGTCTTAACAGTATCCTGATATCACATGATGATGTGATGCTGAGGTGGTGTGCAAAGCATTGAACCTCTTTCTACATGGTTTTAATTTAGCCACTTTAGGACCAATTGTTACATTTTGCCATCATCCTAACTTGCTCCTAAATACCTAATGTCTGCATGTAATACGCAGCTTATTTAGATATGCCCCCTTCATTCAATCTTACTGTTTTTAAATGAGTGCAACATTTAATTTTATAAGAAGAGCTTAAAAGAACATCTTTTTATGACAAAGTAGACCATCGGAGGTCCTTAAGGGGTTAAGCATGGTGCTTCTTCTTCCTTCGTGGCTCACGTAGTCTTCGCAGCTACTAACAACACTGGAAACTTGCCCATAGCATAGACTGATTCATCACTTCAAATGTGCGCAATTAAACCTCAGTGCTACCATTGCTTTTCGCAGTCAATGTGTGTGCTGTGACCCTTTAATGCCTTCTGTGGTTACCTCTTTAAGTAACTGTCATAGAAAGAACATGTTTATCTAGAATTAAAATACAGAATATTATTTATACATTGTGCTAGCATAAATGCTAGTAAATCTATAGTTGTTAAAAAATAATTAATATGTAAGCATACATATTTTTTTTCCTTCCCCATTTTTTTCACCTCTATTGATAACTTCTCACATGATTTGTGAATAAAGTCAGTGTTTAGTAATTGTCCTCTAGCTCTCTTACCTTTTTTTACCATCAGCCATGTCTTTTTTTGGTACCATGGGTGGAATTAGGAATCATGAATAAAACGATCATGGTTGTCCAATGTGTAATTTGTTTACTTCATGATTCAGCTACCTTTTTAGTTTGAAACTTGTGAGTGCAAACGATCTGATTGGCCAAAATCTGAATGAAGTGCAGTTCTCCGTGTTTAATGCCAACAACTGATTAAATGGGGAGAACAGGAGAACCCTTATTCAGATGGTTCTCCCACTATCTATTACAATGTTATTCCCTTAGCTGGTAAGTTTTGCACACTTTTGACAGATGCCACTTTTTTGTAATACTGATGAGATGGCAAAATGTCAGTGGGCTGGCATCAGGATTGTTTTTTTGTTTTGTTTTTGGTCAATTGCTACTAGGCAGGACTAATCTTGCAAGAGAGGATGGTAGCAAGACTAAACCAGGAGGTGATGCTACATAATCAACAAATCCATATATGATATATGATTTTTTATATTTTTATATTTTGAAAAAATAATATTAAAAGTTTACCCAAAAATATTAAATAATTTGAAAGGCTTATCCAACAGTATTATATCAAGACCTATGTAAGAACAATAGATAATGTGGAATAGCAATTTAGATGTATGATGTTATTATATAGTATGTACATTTTCCTATAAGACATAGATCTACAAGGAATGCAAGAAACTGGTTTAGCCGAAGTCCCATCTGGAAGAAATTACTTTTCATTTAGCCTGCTATTTACATTTTGTTTCCTGATTTAGTAAATAACCCTATATATGTATAATCCTGCATGAGGATAAGTGATTTCTAATTGTATATAACTATTGATGCTCACCTCATGGGGTCTTTCATGCATGACATTACTTAGAGTACATTAAGTTAAATGGAGTTAATTGGCAACAAGTAATTTAAAGCATTCATCTGATATATTATTGTGTATCTGGCATGTGTAGAATTCTTATTGTACCATTCATTTGAAATTTATGACTCCCAGGCCATCTGTATTTTTTCATGGTAAATAGTTATTTAAAGCAATTAGGCACAAGGTATGAAACAATAATTTGTTTTATACAAGAAATAGATGCGATCTGCACAACATACATGAGTATGTTCAAGTTAACAAAGTGCACCAGAGCAGGGAATCCCTCAAATCTATGTTCGGGGAAATTTTCCCAAACATAGATTAGAGGGATTCCCTGCTCTAGTGCGTTCATCTATGTTCGGGGAAGTTTCCCCGAACATAGACGAATGCCCCAGAGAAGAGAATCCCTTAACTCCTCACTTAGCGACCAATTCGTTCTACGACCGGGTCATAGGAACGGAACCCCTTTGGTAAGTGAGGAGTGTCTGTATTCAAGAGCACACAGTGCATATAGGACATTCTTCTAAATTATATTAGTCTCATTTTATGCATATTTAGAGCTATCTAAAAGTTCATAGTTTTAATCGTAGTGTGTGTTCAATACCTTCTTTAAAATCTTGTTAGGAAATCATCATCTTGTACATTTGGTTAAAGAAGAGAGTACAATGATAGATATTGCCAGGAGACAAAGAGATGGAGGCCACATTTGCTGGTTCTCTCCTAGGGCCAAAGTCTCTTACAAGTGATATATAATAAAACAGATTAAATTGTAACATTTCAGCTATTTTATTATTTTTGTATACAATGATTACTTGACAGCCAGTGTTTACTAGGTCTTATTTCCTTTACAGAAAACTTTGAGATTTACAATAGATATATCAAATCCAGAGATAAAGACAATTATCTTAAAAAGTACAGGGAGTGCAGAATTATTAGGCAAGTTGTATTTTTGAGGATTAATTGTATTATTGAACAACAACCATGTTCTCAATGAACCCAAAAAACTCATTAATATCAAAGCTGAATATTTTTGGAAGTAGTTTTTAGTTTGTTTTTAGTTATAGCTATGTTAGGGGGATATCTGTGTGTGCAGGTGACTATTACTGTGCATAATTATTAGGCAACTTAACAAAAAACAAATATATACCCATTTCAATTATTTATTATTACCAGTGAAACCAATATAACATCTCAACATTCACAAATATACATTTCTGACATTCAAAAACAAAACAAAAACAAATCAGTGACCAATATAGCCACCTTTCTTTGCAAGGACACTCAAAAGCCTGCCATCCATGGATTCTGTCAGTGTTTTGATCTGTTCACCATCAACATTGCGTGCAGCAGCAACCACAGCCTCCCAGACACTGTTCAGAGAGGTGTACTGTTTTCCCTCCTTGTAAATCTCACATTTGATGATGGACCACAGGTTCTCAATGGGGTTCAGATCAGGTGAACAAGGAGGCCATGTCATTAGATTTTCTTCTTTTATACCCTTTCTTGCCAGCCACGCTGTGGAGTACTTGGACGCGTGTGATGGAGCATTGTCCTGCATGAAAATCATGTTTTTCTTGAAGGATGCAGACTTCTTCCTGTACCACTGCTTGAAGAAGGTGTCTTCCAGGAACTGGCAGTAGGACTGGGAGTTGAGCTTGACTCCATCCTCAACCCGAAAAGGCCCCACAAGCTCATCTTTGATGATACCAGCCCAAACCAGTACTCAACCTCCACCTTGCTGGCGTCTGAGTCGGACTGGAGCTCTCTGCCCTTTACCAATCCAGCCACGGGCCCATCCATCTGGCCCATCAAGACTCACTCTCATTTCATCAGTCCATAAAACCTTAGAAAAATCAGTCTTGAGATATTTCTTGGCCCAGTCTTGGCGTTTCAGCTTGTGTGTCTTGTTCAGTGGTGGTCGTCTTTCAGCCTTTCTTACCTTGGCCATGTCTCTGAGTATTGCACACCTTGTGCTTTTGGGCACTCCAGTGATGTTGCAGCTCTGAAATATGGCCAAACTGGTGGCAAGTGGCATCGTGGCAGCTGCACGCTTGACTTTTCTCAGTTCATGGGCAGTTATTTTGCGCCTTGGTTTTTCCACACGCTTCTTGCGACCCTGTTGACTATTTTGAATGAAACGCTTGATTGTTCGATGATCATGCTTCAGAAGCTTTGCAATTTTAAGAGTGCTGCATCCCTCTGCAAGATATCTCACTATTTTTGACTTTTCTGAGCCTGTCAAGTCCTTCTTTTGACCCATTTTGCCAAAGGAAAGGAAGTTGCCTAATAATTATGCACACCTGATATAGGGTGTTGATGTCATTAGACCACACCCCTTCTCATTACAGAGATGCACATCACCTAATATGCTTAATTGGTAGTAGGCTTTCGAGCCTATACAGCTTGGAGTAAGACAACATGCATAAAGAGGATGATGTGGTCAAAATACTCATTTGCCTAATAATTCTGCACTCCCTGTATGCACTTCTAGCTCAGTTTATTTTTGTTGCTGTTGCAAATCTAAATACATGTGAAAAGTGGTTTATTTTTGCTTCTCCTGTGTTCGGTGATCTTATTGCTACTGCACCTCTTAATTTCCTAAAATGTTCTGCACTATTCTGCTCCATATGTAAGATCTTGTGTCCCCTTAGTAGGATGCCCAGACCATTATTCTAGCTGTCTGTAAGGGCTGGTAAGCCACAGTGTATCCTTCATTCTCTTGCATGCTGTGGTCTAGCTCAAATGAATATGAAACGCAGGGAATGTATTGTGCCAATGTTAAAGTTTATATAGCATTTTTGTATTGAACTTGCAACAATAACTGTACACTTTGTTGACCAAAAGGCATTTTTGTTAATGAAGGTGATACTAGTGCACAGAGCATTTAAATATATTTTTCCACATTTTACCACTCATAATAAAATCAAGTATATTCAAACTGTTATATTAATACTTTATGCTTGATATGTGTTTTTTTCCCCATAATTCATTTTTCTACCTTAAAGTTTAGTAAAATAAGATATGTAAGTACATTTGCTATTAAAAAAGTGTTTTTACATGGCATGATAGTTTGTGTTAGGGAAATCTGAGTATTGTCTGTGTACAGGCAACAGAGAAGTAGTGATGTCGCGAACCGTTCGCGAACTTGCCGCGAACGGTTCGCCACGGTTCGCGACATGACTACAGAGAAGGTAAGTTTGACCTTGACATTTGATATTTAAAGGTTCAGAAAAATGCATATTTGAACTGAAATAAATATCTACTATAGATTGCATGAATGTGGACAACATTCTTTTTTTCTAACACCAAATGACATTGTTTTTACATATACCAGTCTATAAAATATATACCAATTCTAAGAATAAGTCACAATATAAGATATTGTGAATATAAATTATATTTAAAAAATTTTCAGCTGTATATATTTTATTAGTGAATTTTTTTTGCCAATTTTATTCCTGTTACTACACTGCTAATTAATCTGATTGCCACTTGGTGGCAGTATATACACATTTTAGATTGTAGGAAGAGTCCTCTTTATGATTAATACAAAGATTTCCTAACATGTTCAGATTAAAACAAGGAAGAAATAGAAAATGGTCAACCTTTTCAAAACATATCACTTATATTATTTCTAAGGTGGAATATGTTTCTGCTGTATATGCAAAGAATTTATATAGCCTAGAAGATTATGCAAAACCAATTGGCAAGAGTCAAACCTGATGCATTTAAATATTACCAGCAAAAGTCACTTTACTTCAACTCATACAATTTTTATCCACAAAAAAATACAGCTTTCAAGAATTTTACAGCAGATTGTATCCTCATTTGCTGTCTTTATCATAACATATAATCTTCACCAAAATGTCATTTTTTATTAAAAACATCTCAAGGACAAGATAGGGATTATAATCAAAATCTCTTTTTATTAAATGTAAAAACTCATCATTTGTAATTTCTTTTGCATATTATAATTCAGATTTTGTCAGTGTCCAATATAACAAAGAGATCCTGCTTAAATATAGTAAAACGATTGACTGCAGTGCTTTAGTTATTAAATAAATGCAGTTTGGGTTAAAATATTTCATGCCATAGAAACAGTTGTAAAATATATTTTTTTTTATAGTTTACATTTTAACTATAAGACAGAACATACGGATTGCACTCACCTGAACAACTACAGGGTTATTCAGTAAGGTGAGAATTCAAAGTGAATTGAAAGTCAATTTCAAATTTAAGACCAAAGAAGCCGTACTCGAAGTAAACTGATTTTGAGAATTTTTTAATTTTGTCTACTTTTACCTTAAATTTGAAATTCACCTGAAATTCACTTTGAATTCTCACTTTAGTTAATAGCCCAGTTAGAATATAAGCACATTTGAGCAAGGCCCTCCACACTTTCTGACAGGACAGTTAAGCATAATTATGATTTGGTCAAATCTTATAGCTGACCTATCTCAATTGTACTTTGTTAATGCCAATATTAATGATGATGAGGTGTTCAGTTCTTGCAGCCTGTAATACTCTTACTGAAATATGTAAACAAAGTCAATTGGTCCGTGTAGTCTGCAAATTCTCAATTAAACAAGGATTCATTATTGATTTTTCTTTATGCTGAGGGCAACAGTATGTCTATCGCATGCTTTGACCTGTTATTTAGTTCTTATGCCCCTGCTTAACATGGTTAACAGATTCTAATTCTAAGTTAAACTGCAATATGGTTACTGTGATTTCAAATACTGTGGAACCATATATAACTTTTTTTAACATTTATTATACAGGACCGTTAATCACGGTGCTTTACATAGAGTTTCAGTTTATTTATGTACAAATAAAGAGTATATACCATACATAGTATGAAGCAATATGAACTGTGACCTTTCAATGTTTATGAAGTAATGGAAATAAAGGGACAATCCAAGCACCAACATAATTCAAATGTAGTTTTGGTTCATAAATCATGCCTTTTCAGTCTCAATTTTTTTACATTCATGAATTAAATGACTTTAAGGCAAACTATAGTGCTTGGAGTACAAAGTTGAATTCCTCCTATCTCCCACACCTAGTAGTACTAAAAAGGCTAAAAACCCTTTTGTCACCTAACTGATTTCAGCACTGATGTCCCTTGGTGCTGGATCAGGCTTCAACTCCACTCAATTTTCTTATGGTTAAGGACCAGGTTATGGTTAAGGACCAGGGCTGTTTTTACATATCTGGGATGTATGTGTTTAGTTGTAAATTTCCTCTTATTTACTGTACCCACACATTTTATATACTGTTTTTCTCACCATTAAATGGTCTTTCTAAAGATACCATTATTTTCATCATATCATATAATTTACTATAAAACAATTATAAAATATGCTAAAAAAAATTTAAAAAACACTTTTTCTAACATTGACCCTCAAAATCTGTTAGGCATCTACAACCGCCAAAAACACCTGTGCTAAATAGTTTCTAAATTTTGTCCTGAGTTTAAAAATAAGCTTATTTTTTGCAAGTTATAGGGCTATAAGAACAAGTAGGACATTGCTGTTTCAAAATATATATTTTTAAAATGTATCAATTGTGACATTGTAACACTGTTATCTGTCATAAATCTCTGAATCACACCTCACATGTACATATATTTTTTAAAGTAGACAACCCACGGTATTCTATATGGGGCATGTTCAGTCCTTTTTAGTAGCCACTTAGTCACAAACACTGGCCAATGTTAGCATTTATGTTTGTTTATTGTGATTGGCCAAAGATAGTCTTTATATTTGTTTGTGTGTTAAAAATGCAAAAAACTATTATGAACGCTAACTTTGGCCAGTGTTTGTGACTAAGTGGCTACTAAAAAGACTGAACATACCCCATTTGCAATACATTAGGTTGTCTTCTTTTGCAAATGGTATGCCATCATGGGGGTAATTCTCATTACTGGGCTACCATACGCTCTCAAAGGCAACATAACCAATCTGGCAAATTTAAATGTGAAAAAATGGAAAATCAAGCCTTATATTTGACCCTGTAACTTTCAAAAACACTATAAAACCTGTACATGGGGGGTACTGTTATACTTGGGAGACTTTGCTGAACACAAATATTAAACAGTAAAACATATCACAACAATGATATTATCAGTGAAATTGCCATTTTTGTGTAACAAATGCAAAAAAAATCATTGACAATATCATCACTATGATATGTTTTTAAACACTGATATTTGTTCAGCAAAGTCTCCCGAGTAAAACAGTACCCCCCCCCATGTACAGGTTTTAGGGTGCCATGGAAAGTTACAGGGTTAAATACAGTGCTAGCAAATTAAATTCTCTGGACTTTCAGCCTGGGGTGTCAAGCAGGTCCCTCAAATTGCAATCAATACAATTATTTAGTTATGTAAATATATTACATAAATATGCATGTAGAATTTATATATATATATATATTTATATATTTGAAGCCTACGTGTATATTTATGAAATTATTTATGTAATGATGTATATAGATATATACAGTATGTATGTATATATATATATATATATATATACATATACATCTCATTCTGACGAAAGTCTGTGATACAGACTGAAACGTTGATTTTTATTTTGAGCTAATAAAAGCTACGTTTTATTCATTTGAGTTGGAAGTCCCTGGAGTGCTATCTTGTACTTTTGGCTGTATCTGTTTGCTGATGAGCACCGGGCAAGTACATCAAGGAGGGTGGAGTGCATTACTATTTTTGTTTTATATATATACACACATATATATATATATATATATATATATTTTTTTTTTTATTTTTTTTCGTATTATTTTTAATTATTTCTATATACATATATATAATTTCATTCTAAGTGTATTTTGATATGAAATATATGAAATATATATAATATATTAATATATAATATTTAAAAATATATATATATATATATTAATTTCAAAGTAGTTAGAATAAAATTACATATATCATTTTTTTACAATTTTTTTATTATTTACTTTTTTTATTTCTTATTAATAAAAAAATAGACTTAGTGTGACGTATATAATATTTTTTTCCGTTTCTAAACATTTTTTTTTTTTACCAGTTGACTGACAGGCAGTCCCCCTGCAGGCAGCACTATGGACGTCTATTGTGGCCATTGTGGATGCCTATTGAAAGAGCGTCCACAATGAAAGAGCGGTCACGTGGCCCGCGGAGTCCTAATTTGTCGAGAGGGATTGTCTGGGCTGTCAGATAGTCCCCCCAGAAGGAGAGGAACATCGATCGCCAGCGGGGGAACAGCGGCGATCGAGTAAGTACTAAGAATACAGCAGATGTACTTGGTACGTCCGACGTCCTTAATGACCGTGTTTGTCTTACGTACCTAAAACGTCCATGGTCGGGAAGGGGTTAATATAGGGTTTCAGTGGATGCTGGCTATTCTCATGCAAAGTGTGAGGATGCCCAGTGTCATTTAGTGGACCAAAAGTCTGGCAAGGACGAGGAAGGTAATTATTCTGATTTCTCAATAACTGTAATAATTACAATTGCAGGGTTAAGGGGACAGGGGCACAGCACCCAGATCACTTTAATGAGATGAAGGGGTCTTGGTGCCTATAATGTCCCTATTTCTGTAGCTTTGTCTCACAAGTCTCCCTACATACTTCATGAAAAGAAGTATCCTTTTGGTAATTATTTTATGTTTCCTCCTTGACCACATCTTTTCTTTTAGGAAGTGTTCCGGAGGATTGGAGGAAGGCAGATGTGGTTCCTATATTCAAAAAGGGTTCAAAATCCTTGCCTGGAAATTATAGACCTGTGAGCTTAACTTATGTGCCTGGAAAAGTATTTGAAAGGTTATTAGGGGATAATATTCAAGAATCCTTGAGAAGAACATGGTTATCAGCAAAAATCAGCATGGTTTTATGAAGCACAGGTCATGTCAAACTAACTTGATTGCATTCTACAAAGAAGTAAGTAGAAGTATAGATCAGGGTGTTGTAGTGGATGTGATCTATTTGGATTTTGCAAGGCATTTGATACAGTTCCACACAATAGATTAGTGTTCAAACTCAAAGAAATCGGTCTAGATGAAAATGCTTGTTCTTGGGTAGAAAATTCGCTTAAAAAGTACAAAGAGTTGTCATTGATGGTAAATTTTAAAGCTGGACAGAGGCCGCAAGTGGTGTCCCTCAGGATTCTGTTCTGGGTCCCCTTCTATTTAACACGTTTATAAATGATCTTTAAAAAAGCATTGAAAGTCGTGTTTCAGTGTTTGCAGATGACACAAAACTCTGTAAAGTAATACAATGTGAGCAAGATATTACCTTGCTGCAGATGGATTTACATAGACAGGGAGACTGGGCACTCAAATGGCAGATTAAATTTAATGTTGAAAAATGCAAAGTTATACACTTTGGCGTAAAGAATGCAGAAGCAATGTATACCCTTAATGGAAGCAACTTAGGGATAACAACACACGAAAACGACTTGGGAATTGTTATAGACGATAAACTATGCAACAATGTGCAATGTCAATAAGCACTGGCTAAGGCCAGTAAGGCATTCATTCTCGGGATGAGAATATAATTTTTCCTCTTTATAAATCACTTGTAAGACCACATATTGAATATGCTGTGCAATTTTGGGCACCTGTTCCAAAGAAGGATATTATGGCACTAGAAAAAGTGCAGAGGTGGGCTACAAAATTAATAAAAGGAATGGAATATATCAGCTATGAAGAAAGGTTAACAAGTTTAAACCTTTTTCATTTAGAAAAACGTCGCCTGAGAGGGGATATGATAACGTTATGCAAATATATTCGGGGCCAATACAAACCATTGTGTGGAAATTTATTCACAAACCCTACTTTACATAGGACACGAGGTCATGCGTTTAGACTGGAAGAAAGAAGATTTTGTCTAAAGCAAAGAAAAGGTTTTTTTACTGTAAGAACAATAAGGGGGTGGAATTCTCTGCCTGAAGAAGTGGTTTTATCAGAGTCCATACAGATGTTCAAACAGCAACTAGATGCATACTTGCAAAAACAGAATATTCAATGTAATTTTTCAATGTAGGGTAATAGCTGCTTGATCCAAGAGTAAATCTGACTGCCATTCTGGGGTCAAGAAGGATTTTTTCCCTAGTTTGTTGCAAAATTGGAAGTGCTTCAAACTGTTTTTTTTTTGCCTTCTTTTGGATCAACAGCAAAAAACAAATGTGAGGAAGGCTGAACTTGATGGACACAAGTCTCTTTTCAGCTATGTAACTATGTAACTGTGTAACATTGCAACCTTGCGGTGAAATAAATATCTCATAAAAGGCTCCCAGAAGAAAGAACCTTTACATCAAAAAGTTTTTCTTGTAATTTAATGACTTAATATTTAATACTGTTACTTACATTTTACTAATATCTATTTTTTTCTATAGTTTATAGTGTCTAGATGTGTTTGGGGTATATTTAATAAACTAGTGTTTGACTAAGTGTTCATGACATATGATAATCAATCAATTTATTATGGTCCTTTTACCTCTATGAGAAGCATTTTATTGGTCACTACCTAGCACTGACAAGCATACGTGTTTGCAGCACATTATATTAGGGCAAGGATAGGCAAACTTTTAGCAGCACTGTGCCTAAATAAAATTTTGATGTCCAGTAGCGTGTCGGTCCTATTTTTTTTAAATTGAGGTGTGTATGTTGCCGTCGTCTGCTTGTGTTATTTTTACTGCAGTTGCTTTGTATCATTGTATTTATGCGTATATGAGCTATTATATTGTATATGTTTACAAGTAGTTTGTGGTATCGTGTATAATACCTATGAATGTGGGCTGTGTATGGGGGCTGCTTGTGGAATTGTGTGTGGATGGATATGTCACATTGTGTATTTGGTAGTGTGTGTTTGTGAGGGGCTGTTTGGGGTATTGCATGTGAGAGGCTGCATATGGGGTTGTGTGCATGGATGTGGATTGTTAGTGCTGTTGAGTTTGTGTGGATTGTGTGTATGTTTGTGGGCTGTTTGTATTATTTGTATGAGGGGAGGGTTATTCTGCATTTCTGTGTATATCTAGCAGTGTGTGTGGCTTCCATGGGGTCCACTGGGGATCAGGCTGGCCAGGTACCGTTCAAGGACAGGAGCTGCAATAGCAGCTGTGGGCTGCTCTACTCCAGTGTGGATTCCCATTCACAAGTGCTAGGAGGAAGTGATCTGAGCTTACTTCCTCTGCATGCTGCAATGCATAAATTGAGGATTGTCATTCACCACCTTTTTGCATTAGCAGATATCTCAAGTTTAACTGGCACTCCTGATAGGCCAGAGCAGGTTTGGCCCTAGCAGCCTTGAGTGCCGTGCAAAGACACCTCGAGTGCCGTGCATGGCACACGTGCCATAGGTTGCCTACCCCTGTATTTAATGAAAGATGTGCGGAATGCATATTCTTGTTCTAGTGATAAAGTGTATACAGAGGATTTCTTCAAAACATATGTTAACCCAAACTCACACAAAGTTCCCACAGAGATACACAGGAGACAGTTTGGCCCTGCATTAGGCTGTGTCTGGGCACACCTGGGCACATGTGACAAACTCCCCTTCCCACGTGAGTTTGCCATGAGCTCCTGGAGGAGCCTGCTTGGCAGTCTCCTGCCCACAGACTATGGGCCCTGCAGGGAAATCTGTAAAAGACTATTTAA
This sequence comes from Pelobates cultripes, assembly GCA_933207985.1. Taxonomy (NCBI): domain Eukaryota; kingdom Metazoa; phylum Chordata; class Amphibia; order Anura; family Pelobatidae; genus Pelobates; species Pelobates cultripes. Next base: position 91,144,117 of record OW240917.1, on the reverse strand, counting down.
CTGGCTTGGTAGAACTATATATTCTGTTCGGTAATTGTTCGTTTTTAAACTACCGAACTTGACCGAAATCAGATTAGCACTGATTTGATGGAACTGTTTTGGGCATAGGAGCATGTGCACGGTCGGTCAAAATTCCATGAAAATCCCAAACCCCTGAACCGGTCTGGGTGATTTTTGGATATGTTGGTCAACCAGATTGGGGCTATCAAGGGATGCAACTGGTGGTGTTTTTATGTGTTTTGGGGGTATTTTGGGAATTTTGTTATATTGCCTGTTTCTGTACTGAGAGATAATTTAATTATATGTTGTGTGCTCAGGTAATTATCTGTCAGGCACAGGGGAGGAGTATGTCAGATGTTTGCTTATAACTAGTCTCCTCTCAGGTCCAGAAGGAAGGGTTATTCTGTTTGTGTGGGAGTGTCAGGGGCGTTCTTAACTGAGTCTGAAATTATATAAAAGCAGGCCATCTGGCCAGATTAAAACATTCCATCTTGTATTCCCATAACTATGTGTCGTCTGGTTACTGGGAGGGGAAAGGGCTAATCACTACTCCAGCTTGTTCCAGTGTGGAGGATTCAATGGGGAAAGTCCTTGTAAGGACTAGAGCTCCAAGTACTGAGTGTCGTCCAGTGCCTGGGAGTGGCTAGAGTGATGTTCCTCATTTGGCTCCAGAAGGGAACGGTTCCAGGGCCCCAGTCAAGCCACGGTGACTGTGGGCAGGAGTGCTGCGGTGTGTCCCCTGTTCCAGCTAGGAAGCAGTCCTTGGTGGAGGTACCCAGCCAGGGGTACAGGGATTCTTTTACAGCACACCCCATGTGCTAGCCTATATTGACAAGCATATTTACTGGCCTAAAGGGGGTGTGCACGTTTAACTGCAGGAAGCAAGATCTGCAGCAATGATTACATTGTATTTTAGGCAGTTTAGAAACTATTTTTGTACACCACATAGTAAATGCATTTTTCAACAATGTAGTACAATGTGAACCTTGTGTCCTAGATATTCATGATTTACTAATTTTACTAATGTGATGGACACTATAGAAAAAACATAATTGTTTCAATTCAATCAATTGTTTAGATTAATCATTAAGAGGTAATTATGCTTATTTTCAGACAGACAGGAAATCTTGGTCTATAAATTAAAGAGAAACTATACTGCCAGGGAAACAAAGTTGATTTCCTGGCACTATAGCTCCCTATCGTGTCCTTTTAAAGTGATGTAGGGGGTGTGGGTGGAAAGGAGCAGTTTAGAGGTTGCAGAAAAAAAAATCTATTGGATTCAGTGGAAGCAGGCTAAATGGCACAATTAGTGGAATACACAGATTGAAGTTAGCTGGCAGCTTTTAGATACAGGATGACAATATTTTGTTTTCTTTTAATGGTATCTAAGGATAGAAAGCAGACCAAATAGGGTAAGGGAGATGGCAGTCATAGAAAACATGCATTCATTATTTTTTTTTTAAAGTTTTGGCAATACCCTTATACACGGTATTAAAATGGATGCATATTATAGTGACCTAATATCTACACAGAGCTAGCTTACTAAAAGTAAATTTTGCTCCTATTAAATTGTAGAGCGTATATAATTTGAGAAAAATCCTCTTTGAGAACAGAGCAATCTGTGGGAAAACTATTGATATTTTATTTGAAGAATTTAAAATACCCTCCACTTTAAAGGGTGTTTCTAGTGGGTTTTTCTTTTTGATTTACCCCTTTAAACAACACTTTATACCACCTCTTTGATGTATTTGGGATTATAGAGATCCACCAGTGTTGTAGCTGCTACTACTAGATTATTTATTCACTATCCTTTTAAGCACCAATTTCACGCACAGACCATTTTTATATAATTTGAATAGACTTGTTGAGCATGTTCCAAAGAGTCAGGGATAACAGTGCATTTATTATTAACAGATCAACTAAAATGTTTGTCATACATTGTAATGTTGTAGACTTTTTCAACAACAGGCAAAATGTGACAATGTCCGTGCCAGTTTCATATTTACGTCTGTTATCTGCAATTTGTAAAGAGGTGAGAAAATGTTGATTTAGACAAACACCTGCCAAGTTTCATGGCCATCAATAGTTACTGTAATACAAAGACCAGACAAATTCATCGACAAACACATGGAATTCTTTTTTCAACTGGTTTAGTAAATTATTGAACTTCAGCCAACATAAATCAAACAAAGCGTGATAAAGCAGAGATCAGTAGTCAATCTGTACTTTACTTTGGATCTACTTTGTTGAATGCACTAGTTACAGTGCTCTGCAATAGCTTGTTTATGAAAAATTCAGTATATTCTTAAAGCAGCTTATAAGAAAACACAGTAACCATTTTTTACCATAATATATATGATATTAAAAACAGTAAGCTCAACCCTATTAAAATCTTGCTTTATAAGAGTTTTTTGATTATGGGCTAAACTATTTTTTTCAAACTTTTATTGGAAACTATTTTCCCAAGACAATTGTAAGAACAATATTAATATTTAGTTGCATAGATCTTTTTTTATATTGTGCTATAAGACGTCTTATTTCTTTTTTTTTTTATATCCAAAGCAGGGCAGGAAACAGTTTTTCTTTGGATGTAAAAGTCATGTAATTTATTTTTACATTTTTTTCTATCTAGGCATGCTGCTGAGTTGAGGTTAATACTATGGAGCCAGAAATGGTCTGGGATTATTGCAATTAAAGCAAATATGCTGTTTACTAATATAGGCCATTGTTCAATTGCAAGCCTAGTAACTAGCAGGAAATTGCAATTGTAGTCCAAAACAGCTGAATTGGAAACATTGTCAAGTTCAAAAAAATTATGAGAAGAATTAGATTGGAGAAAGATCATCAGTCGTGATTTCGTGGAAGGTGGAGCATCTGTCCTGGTTCTAGATTACAAGTAAGTTTAAATTAAATATTTCTCTCATGTTTTTTAATTTAAAAATGCTGGGGTTTAGTAATCTAAATAGAGCAGACAACACTCTAATTTCAAAAGTAAATATATTTATTTTCAACATTAGAGCATTCCTTTAAAATATAATTATACAACACTGTAGTGTATGCAAAATAATTTACATTTGGTATTTAAAGAATTAAAATTTGATAATATTTTTTCCAAAATTTGTCTTCTTTACCTTACAATCCAACGATCAAGGATAAGCCTGCGGCATCTAACCGGCATATAGAAGAGCTTGTTTGACATCAATCCGTGGAGGATTTAAGAGCACCATACTGGCTATACGCAGCATTAAGTGTTCCAGTGGGAACCAAGGCGTGTGTGAGTAGCAGGTTCATACTGCAAACACTCACTATCTTTTTCTTGTAAGAGGCTAATTATATTGTTATTTTTATACTGTTTTTTAAGCTTTGACTGTTTCTTGCTGCATACTCTTAGTGGTTATTGCAGCTAAAGATAGTATTTATTGTCTATATATATATATATGTAATAAATGTGCTTGTTTATACCTTTTGATCCAATCTCCTAAGCAATACTTCACTATTATATTTTCTTCATTTGTTTTTTATATGTGAATTTGAGCCAGAGTGACTTCAAGACTATCAAGGTCTCTCTAAAAAAGACGCTCCACCAGTATAAGTATTTTCTGCATTGATTTTTATGTGTTTGATGTGTGGGTAAAAACACAGGTGTTTAGCAGCCTATAATATACATTCTGCAACTTTTTTAATGTGCATATAAAACTAAGGTGGTTGGGAAAGATTTTTCACATTTTTTCTTCCCTTGTCCCCATTTTTAGCACTTTTATATTCGTTTTCTTTTGTTTCTAACTGCAGATTACTATCAACAACTTCAGACTATCCTTGGACCACATCTCCTTAGGACACTGAACAGATTAACCCCCGGTACCTTTCTCCCACCCCCAATGCTGAGTGTAATAATCACTGTTATATATAAAACAGGGAAAGACCTGGAACTTTGCAGCAGCTATAGACCAATTTCACTCATCAATCTTGATTTAAAAATATTTTCCAAATTAATAACAAATAGGCTCAAACGCCTTGTGTCTGGACTGATCCACCTTGATCAAGCAGGTTTTGTTCCTGGCCGTGAGGCCAGAGACAATACCACTAAGATCCTTAATGTTATACATGGAGCAACAATAAATAAAATTCCTACTGCCTTATTGGCGATTGATGCCGAAAAAGCTTTCGACAGGGTGGATCAGACCTATCTATTTTTTACATTGGAGGCTTGGGGGTTTGGATCAAGATTATGCAACTGGACACAGACACTATATAGAGGCCCCACAGCTAATATTCGAGTTAATGGCCAATTATCGACTTCTTTTAACATTGGCAATGGCACTCTATCCCCTCTTCCTTTTGTCCTTGCATTTGAACCATTTCTTGGGGCCATATGAAGGAATACACATATCAAGGGATATAGGTACACCGGAGGAGAGGTGAAGGTAGCTGCCTTCGCAGATGATGTGCTACTTATGATTACAGATCCACTATCTGTATGGGTCTATCTGTATTCCTCCCTTTAGCACTTAATTTGGAGTTTCAGAATGGTCATGGCAATAGTTTTTTTAGAAGGATAACAGGGGACTCAGATCCATATATAACAAGATTATTGACGGAGGAAACCCCCCTAAGATAAGGGATTTTCCCCAATGGAAAAGCAAGATGACACTCATAGATATGGGAATTTCCCACGTAAATTTATTTTTAAATAAATCAGTTATACCATATTTGCATTCAAGAGATAAAACTGAATTTGAGCTCTTGTGTGGCCCAGGGGTATTGCATAAACAGTACCTGTCTGTACCAGTATATATAGCATAATACAGAGAGGTGTTACGGAAGGGCAAGTACCCTCTTTTGGCATCCTATTGACCTACCCATAATAAAGATCTGTTAATCTTTTAAATTTGATTAAATGCCTTTCAGACAAAAAGGAAAGTGAGATGTCACATAAATGTTAAAACAATATCATGGAATTCTGATGCTGGCCTAAAACAAGGACTAGATGAAAGATGACCACCAGCCATGAGGATTCTATATTGTCGGCTAGTTCATTTTCAGTTGAAATTTTTTTAAAAGTTGCTTCCAACTAAGTCATCTAAAAGTTTAGTGAAGACATCATATACGACATATATTAATTGAAAGGCATCAAAGATTTATGTTCACACACTGACCTAATAACTTTGAGCATAAATTGGATACTATTATGTCTTCTAGAAGATCTCAAGCATATCACCAATAAGGAAATGTTACTGCTACTTTAAAAATGAACTGAACAATGCTTTAAGGAAATAAAACATATGTTTTTTGCAAATTGGTAGAATATGCATCTCATGGAAATGGAAAGCCAGAAGTCTCACCGTTATCAAACAATACATTTGTTATACATGATTCAAGCTAGACTGTATGTTATCAAATACAAATCCAAACTGTCTTACAGACTCATATTAAAATCAGCAAAGCAATATCAGTTAACCAGAACTTTAGTATAGACGGTTATCTCTACGGTACATACCTCTAGTGATTGCCATCAGCAAATTCAAGACTTTGCACGTCTACATGCATTATAATGAGCTCATTTTTACAGAGTTGCTGTTTTGTGTGGCTACACATTTCTCAGGCTGTCCTGCTCTCTGTAAGAGGAGTACATGTTTATGCAATAGCTTTAGGCTGAAATACATTACAATTATGGCATCCTAATTCCTTACTTTTTCTACCTGTCTATTTTGACAGTGATGACACTGAGCATGTACATCTTGAATACTGGTAAAATGCTAGAACTGTAGACCTGTTAACTCTGATGATCATCCATAGTTGCTGAATGTTACCTGATAATTAAGTGTTTACTGCTCAAGGGAGAACATTCTTTTTGTTCATTAAGATGTACATGCTATAAATGTGAGTGACATTACATTTGTCATAATATAGTGTACATTTACATAAAATGAGTACTTCTTCTGCAGAACAGTTGTGACTCTACAAACTTGAAAATTTTTACAATATTTTAGATGTAGTAAGTATATGAAGCGTTTGTCTCCTTGAACTGTGAATCAAAGTTATTGATTCATTAAAATCAGCTATATGTATTTGTTTATATTTATTGCTTAATTAGTTTATGTTGAAATTATAAATTAGACTACATTATCATAAGACCATATCTCATTATTTTTTTTAGTTAGGACTCATTTTCTTCTATTTGCATCATCAATCATAAATGGTTGATGTTCTTGTCATTTTATTTCACAAAGCATATTCAATCCGGTCTAAATTCAAAATTCTACGTTCAAGAACCTGGCAATTTAATGAACAGTTATGACTTGTGCGTTACTGTCCTATAATTGCTCACAGGTTCTTTGCTCATGAAATAGCTTCGCTTTATAGAAACTCTAGATGTATACTTGACATGTCTGCAGCTTTTGAAACTGTTCATCATTAACAGCTTCTTCTCATCCTCTGCAATATCGGTCTACAAGATATTGCTCTCTCCTGGTGCTCCTCCTACCTCTCCCAGCACTCTTTCAGTGTTTCTTTCTCTGGCTCTGCTTCTTCTCCCCAACTCCTCTCTGTTGGTGTCCCCCAAGGTTCAGTCCTTGGTCCCCTACTGTTCTCCATCTATACTGCCTCCCTTGGTAAACTCATTAGCTCCTTTGGCTTCCAATATCATTTCTATGCAGATGACGCAAATCTACCTGTCCTCTCCTGATCTCTCCCCGTCCCGCTTGACTAGTGTCTCTGACTGCCTCTCTGCTGTTTCTAACTGGATGGCTGCCCACTTCCTTAAACTAAACTTGACCAAAACTGAAATTCTGGTCTTTCCTCCCTCAAGTGTTGCTACTTCTGTGTCTGTCTCCATCCAAGTCAACGGTGCTACCATCAGCTCCACCACGCAGGCTCGCTGCCTAGGTGTTCTCTTTTACTCCGACCTCTCCTTCAAGCCTCATGTTCAATCTATCGCCAAATCCTGTCATTTCCATCTCAAAAACATTGCGCGCATCCGCCCCTACTTAACGCCAGATGCGGCTAAGGTGTTGGTCCATAAGGTGTTGGTTGGAATTTGATGGCGCTCTATAAATATCATAATAATAATAATAATAATAATAATAATACTTTTATGGACCATACCTCTAAACCATTTGCTGTTTTTATTTAATATTTAAATGAATGAAGCTGAACATATACTATTATTACTTTTGCTTGGTTGGAGTGCAGCACTTTCTATGGACCAAGAATTAGTAACTTGCCTCCACTTGCCAGTTCAACACTTTTGCCAAGAAGCTTATGGATTCTTTATCTGCCAAGCAGAACTGGAATATGATATCTGGTACGGTATAGAATTTATGTGCTCCTTTTGTGAAATCAGTGAATTAATCACCAAAGTCAAATTAGATTCCCATAAATTATAAACCTATTGGATTGACATGAGAAGCACATGAATCCCACTTACTGGCACACCATGACAGATCCATAAGGTGGTCAAACAAATAAAGGAAAAGCAGCAATCTTATTCTGCATACTCCTTATTAAAACATTTATTGCAGTTTGCTTTAAACTTCGTATGCATTTTCTGTATTTCCAAAACAATTTAATCTTTAAAGGAGAATTGTCACTTTCCAGGCTTTTGAATATCACATTTACTTACAACTATATTTAAAAGATACAGTAGGGATGTGCATGGGCACAAAATTCAGTTCGGTTCGGCACTTAAATTCAGGACTTCAGCAATTTAGCACTTCGGTTCAGCGCTTCTGAAATGTTGGACTTTGGCAATTCAGGATTTTGTCAATTCTGGACTTCGACACTTTGGCAATTTGGGACTTTGGCAATTCCCTAACCCTACCTCTAACCCTGATCCCTACCCGTACCCCTAACCTCACCCCTAACCCTCAGTGTTAGAGGTAGAGTTAGGGGTAGGGTTAGGGTTAAATTCCTGTCATTATTCCTGTAATTTTCCCTCCCTCTCCTGTTTTGCCACTTTTCAGAAATCCAAAGCACTTCGGCACTTCTGAAATTTGGCACTCTGGTAATTTGGTTCTGCACTTCCAAAATTCGTGACTTCGACAATTAAGGACTTTGGGAAGTTGACCCTTTGGTTCAGCACTTCTGAAATTTGGCACTTCAACATTTTGGAAATTCATCAATTCGGAAGCATCCGAATGTCCAAATTGCTGAAATTCGTCCAAATTTACATTCGGAACGAAACAAATTGCACATGTCTAAGATACAGTATGTTTATGTGAGGTGTGAAAAATAAAATCAATCATTGTTGCAAACTCTGTGACTTGCACCTCTACATCAACATGAAAAGAACATATAAAGAAGAGATGAAACATTGTTTATATATATATATATATCCTCTTTTTTTGCAATCTTTGCCCTGATTTTGTCTGAACTGGATTATTTGATAAATCGTAAATAGAAAATTAACATAAAATGGAGCAATCTCAGGAGAAAAGGTTAACACAAGCTATAGCTGATTTTCAATGTTTTTTCAATGGTGTAAATTCCAAATATGTGACAGCTTCCTTTGAAAGTATGGACTGTTTGTTTTACATATATTTATAGAGACAACGATTAGGAGAATCTCACGTGGAGAAGAACAAAAACAAACTTCAGAATAAAACAGTAAAATAAGGTATGCAGTACAGGAAGAAATAAAATATCAAAATGCACTAAAATAGAAAAATGGTGCTTCCCTCAACCTTATAGGTTTGTGCTATGGTTATCAAAGTATATTCTAAAGTTTACATTTAAGCTTTAAGTTAAAGCAAATTCCTGTATAAAAATATAATCTATTAACATTAGAAATCATTAAAACAAAAAGCAACTACGATAAAAAAAAATGGTTACACATACTAGACTAATCACAAGGTTCAATAGCAGAAAAATCAATATACCTGAGACAAAGTCACATAAATAATTTAAAAGAAAAAAAAAAGACTGCAATTTTATTGCTTAAATTAAAGAAACATGCTTTGGAAATAAAGGAATTAGATGATAGAATATGTAACTTTAGATGACAAATGTCATCTGTCATACTGTCAATCTTCTTAATTGTGACATGCTGCTTTTTGGTAAAGAATTGTCATTTTTGCTGACTTCTTCATTTTGCCAAATTTTCTGAAATGCTTTTCTGTCCATTTTATCCAGATATAACATTATATTCATTTATGTAGATAGCTTGTCAAAGGTCACAGCGATTTAACATTCCTCTTTGTGCCTGTAGCAAAGGCCCTTTGCCTTTTTCATTTCTGTGGCGGAACCAGCCTCGCCACAGTCCACTGGAGGAGCCTGGTTGCTCGCCTGCTCCCGTTAGACTATGGCATTTAAAACCTTTTATTTTTCCTGCAGAAAGGCGTATTTGTGCCTTTCTGCCGGGGTGCTCAGTAGATTCAATCTACCGAACAAAGTACTGAACGACTGACCACCTGGGAACTGGAGTGTGCCGTCAATTGACCACTTAATTGACAAATGCTGGGTGGCCTTTGTTCATTTGCCGAAACACGTGGCAGTGGCCGTTTTAACTCCCGAATGGCCAGCGGTGTTCAGCGCCCAAACTATGGAACTGGAAACGGACACTTATTTGCGCGAACACCGCTAAGCCGCCAGCCTCCTTACCTCTGCATTGGGTAGTGGAACTGAATGACTGTTCATTTGGTAGTTTAACTGTATGAACAGCATCACCCAAGATAGCCATGCCATGGAGCCTATTCGTGTAACAAAAGACTATGGGAAAGACTTTGGCTCCATGGCGATTGAACTGTATGTATGTGATCAGATCTAAGCTATCTGGGGATATGTAGAAGGTGTATGCTTTATGTGATAAATGTAACCGTTTGTAATTTTATGTCTTTTTACTGAAAATGTGTGTAATGGAGTTATATCTCTGGCCTTGGAGATAATTGGATTACTTCCCAATTATCTCGAGGCCAGAGAGGAGGGATTGTGATGCATTGTGGGATTGTTGAAATGTGTAAGTCTGTGATTGGTCCTTTTACCCTTTGTGTCCCAGTCTTCCATCTGTTCCCATAGGGGAGGGTCCACCAGGTGGGAGACCTGCATAAAAGCCAGGCAGGTAGCCCCAGTAAACCAGATTCTGCTTGACCTTCAAAACAAAGTGTTGTCTCGTTCTTGGGGGGAATTGGATTGTATGCTGATTGCCAGGAGTGTAAACTGATTGTATGCTTTTCCTGTTTGGCTGTTTCCAGTGTTTGTGTGTTTCCGGTTCGGGAGTTGGAGGATTCGTGTAGTTTGCAGCTCGGGAGATTGGTGCTTGCAGTAGCTGCCTGTGCATCTGGAAACAGGAATATCGCCTAAATGTTTTTTAACCTCTTGTGTGCAAAACGGTCCGTTACAATTTCAAACTATGTGTTAGTCAGGTATTTGAATGAAAGCATAGAAAGGAACCAGTCCCACATGTGCTTACAACAACAATAAAACTTTAACAGCTCAATGTGATAGAAAACCTCCATAGTTTGGCATGTGTTCTCTTGTATTAAATCAGGTGAGAGCAGCATGCTTTTGTTCACTGTTTCGATTATCATTAGTGTAGCCAAATTGTAGCAAAATTGATTTTAAGTAGCAGTACATCTACTACATCTAGATTAATACTGATGTGTATAAACCATAATATGTACTGCACTTGACAAAGGATTCTAATTTTCTGCAAAATGTTTTTGCTTAAAAACTTAAGATGTTTTAGAATAATGCGCTCCGTCCCCTTCCAAAAAGAAGGAAAGGGTAAACTTACCTTTCAATCCAATGCCAGGACCCCTATTCATGGCGGAAGGAGGTAATTTGTATTATTAGCCAGCACCCACTTCCAATGGGTGGGGACTGAGGGGACAATAGGAACACCCTCATTATTAGTTAGGGCTCCCACATACAACCAATGTGTGGGATTTGGGGTGGCTTTGGGTCCACACCCACTTTTTTTATTTAGGGCCACCTAGTCACCAATGGGTTGGGGCTGGAGGGGATATTAGGTCCACAACTTATTATTTATGGCCTCCACCTGCTACCAATGGGTGGGTGCTGTGAGGGGGACAGACAATAGGTTCAATGGGGTTACCATGGCAACGCCCTGACCGGGTTTCATGAGATACATGGTCTGCAGCTCTTCACAACACTGTAGAGCTGCAGACCGGATATCACCACCGGACCACCAGGGGGCCCACTGGATTACCAGGGAGCCCCCACTGGACCACCAGGGAATTAAATAAGGTATTTAATCTAACCCTCTCCAACACCACCATTACCCCCTCTCTCCCTGTAACCCCTTCACTATCACCCCCTCCCAGTATAACCCCTTCACTATCACCCCCTCCCAGTAACCCCTTCACTTTCACCCTCCTCACAGTATACCCTATCCCTCACACCATTACCCTCTCCCTCCCTGCCTCCCAGTAACCCCTTAACTATCATCCCCTCTCAGAAACCCCCACTCTATCACCCCCTTCCAGTATACTCCCTCCCTCACACCATTACCCCCTCCCAGTATACCCCCTCCCTCCCAGTAACTCTGTATCCTCTCACTATCACCCCCTCCCTCACACTATCATCCCTTCCTCCTAGTATCCCCCCTCACCAATACCCTCTCCCAATATACCCCATCCCTCACACGATCCCCACCTCTCTCCCAGTATACACTATCACCCCCTCCCTACCAGAATCCCCCTTACAATATTACCCCTCCCTTTCAGTATACCTCCTCCCTTACACTATCACCCCCTACCTCCAAGTATCAACTCCTCACGCACAGTATTACCCCCTCCCACACACCACCATCCCCTTCCTCGCAATATCACGCCCCTCCCACACACTGTCGCCCCACTGTCCCTTACACTAGCACCCCACTGTCCTACACAGGATCACCCCTTCCACACAGGATCACCCCTCACACACAAACTGTCACCCACTCACACACACAGTACCATCCCCCTCACACATTGTCACCCTCCCTTTTACACACTGTCACCCTCCCTTATACACACTGTCAGCCTCACACATACACACTGTCATGCCCCCCCACACTATCACCCCCCACATTGTAGTGTAACCATATACTCACACACAGTCAGCCTACCCACACACACTGTCAGCCTCCCCTTACACTGTCGCATCCCCATACATTATCACCTGTCACCACACTGTCATCCCCCTCCACACTTTCATCCCCTTCACGCATCCACACTCACATTAACCACTCCTAATCCTGTTAATCTCACCCCCTCCAAACTCACCTGCCCTCGCTCTGCTACACTCACCCTGTGAAATTATCCCCCCCTAATTCTTTCACACTCACCATCTCTCACTCTCACATTCTCCACCCAACTCTGCAACACTTATCCCATCACACAAATGCCTCTAATCCTGTCACACTCTGTCACACTCACCCGGTCACATTAACTCCCCTTAATCCTGTCACATTCCCTTCTACAACCATGCCACATTCACCCAAAAACTGTCATACTCACCCCACCCCAACTATGCCACACTTACCCTGTCACATTAAACCCTCCAATCCTGTCACACTCTTCCCTCCTACCATGCCACTCACCTGTCACACTCCCTCATCAAACCATGTCATACTCGCCCTCCCTCATTCTCTTTCACAACCCCCTGCCCTGACACACTGACCTCCACTCACCCTGTCACACTCCCTCATCAAACCATGTCATACTCGCCCTCCCTCATTCTCTTTCACAACCCCCTCCCCGTCCCATTTGCCTCCTTCATCCTGTCACACTCTCCCTGCCACTGGTACCCTTTACTCACTCTGTCAAATTCACCAGCTGAAAACATTCATCATACACACTTTATTAATTGGTAAATTAATTTTTAAAAACTTTTTTCTCAAAAAAGATCTTCATTTTTGTTTTTTGATAACCCCTTCACACCGGTACTTATGTATACACGACTGCCAGGCTATGCAACCATACCCCACAATTGTGTATAAAAGATTGGCATATTTGCAAATTAAATTTATTTTTTGCAAATTAATTTTGTTTGCAAATTATGCTACAACTACAGTCAGAGAGCTCACAATGCAGGTGCCACCGGAAGCTTCTGAACAATGAATGCAGAGACTGACTCTGTATCCAGCAAGCCCGCCTTTTAATATAGAAAATATAACTCTATTATTTTATATTTTGGGTGTTAGTTGGGCCTCATGCTTGAATTTCAACTAAGGCCTCATAAAATCTAGAGCCGCCTCTACTCCGAGGTGTCTTTTATACATGTAACGAGCTGAGATTTGGAGCACTCTCTTAAAGGGAGTGCTCCTAATCTCAGCTCATTACCTGTGTAAAAGACACCTGTTCACAGAAGCAATCAATCAGATTCCAACCTCTCCACCATGGCCAAGACCATAGAGCTGTCCAAGGATTTTAGGGACAAGATTGTAGACCTACAGGAGGCTGGAATGGGCTACAAGACCATTGCCAAGCAGCTTGGTGAGAAGGTGACAACTGTTGGTGCGATTATTCACAAATGGAAGAAACACAAAATAACTGTCAATGTCCCTCGGTCTGGTCCTCCATGCAAGATCTCACCTCATGGAGTTTCAATGATCATGAGAACAGTGAGGAATGAGCCCAGAACTACACGGGAGGATCTTGTTGATGATCTCAAGGCAGCTGGGACCATATTCACCAAGAAAACATTTGGTAACACACTATGCCGTAAAGGACTGAAGTCCTGCAGCGCTTGCAAGGTCCCACTGCTCAAGAAAGCACATGTACAGGTCCGTCTAAAGGTTGCCAATGAACATCTAAATGAAGGTTGCCAATGAACATCTAAATGATTCAGAGGAGAACTGGATGAAAGTATTTTGGTAAGATGAGACCAAAAACAAGCTTTTTGGCATCAACTCAACTCGCCATGTTTGGAGGAGGAGGAATGCTGCCTATGAACCCAAGAACACCATCCCCACTGTCAAACATGGAGGTGTAAACATTATGCTTTGGGTGTGTTTTTCTGCTAAGGGAACAGGACAACTGCACCACATCAAAGGGACGATGGACAGGGCCATGTACCATTAAATCTTGGGTGAAAACCTCCTTCCCTCAGCCAGGGCATTGAAAATGGGTCGGATATGGGTATTCCAGCATGACAATGACCCAAAACACACAGCCAAGGCAACAGAGGAGTTGCTCAAGAAGAAGCAGATTAAGGTCCTGGAGTGGCCTAGACCTTAATCCCAAAGAAAATCTGTGGAGGGAACTGAAATGACCAAATGTCAGCCTCGAAACCTTAATGACTTGCAAAGAGGATCTGCAAAGAGGAGTGGGACAAAATCCCTCCTGAGATGTGTGCAAACCTGGTGGCCAACAACAAGGGTTTTGCCACCATGTACTAAGTCGAAGGGATCAAATACTTATTTCACTCATTGACATGCAAATCAATTTATAACTTTTTTGACATGCATTTTTCTGGCTTTTGTATTTTATTTTTGTCTCTCACTATTAAAATACACCTACCATTAAAATTATAGACTGATCATTTCTTTGTCAGTGGGCAAACGTTCAAAACCAGCACGGGGTCAAATACTTTTTTCCCTCACTGTAAGTATATGAACATTATTTTTGTGACAGCCTGAATACACAGTACCTGTCAATAAGCTATCAGGAACAGGTATGTGTACAACTGTGCTCTATGAGCACACTTTAAGATTCTGCAGAGTTCCTGATTTGATTTAGCATAACTTTCAAATAATTGCAGTATAACACAACAAAACACAAAAACCTCCCAAAAGTATACAGCTAATTAAGGAACAGTATTTCCATATTGCTGAGAACAATCATCTTTATTCCCAGGTTACAGGAGGGATACAGTTACCACTGTCCCTTTTACTTGATGCTTCTTTTTGGAAAATGCTACATTTTAGCTCTGCTTGGCTTTTGTATGACTATCTGAATGACTATTTGGTCAAATCAACCACGTATCATTACTTTAGGAAAACTGATGTGCACAAGCCTGGCCATGCTCATTTTCATTCTTGAGTCAGAGTGCCTTTCTTGCCACCAGAAAAAAAGAATGACAGAATGGAGAATTAGATGTTTTTTTTTTTTTTTGTGGTGGGGGGGTGGGGGGGTAGTTTAGTGCCATGATGGACAAGAAGTCTGCCCAATCATGAGTGCTGGATCTTCTGTCCAATCAATAGATTACAAAAAGATGATTGTTAGGAAACAGCCACTTAATATTTCTTTTATTCTCACATCACAGAGGGGTAATAAAAGGAAGAGCAATAAAACAAATATACTTCCAAACAGGATTCTTCTAGATATTGTGACTTTAGAAAGGTAAACCAGCAGTAATACAGTGAGTCGGAGTAGGCAATTGCATTGATTATTGATTCTAGATTAAAACAAGCTTGATATAAATGCTGTATTTTGCGACTAGAGAAACCTTTGAGTCGAGATTGGCACTAGGGTTGTCAGGCAATTTTCCCTTCATCCTGGTGTGAGACTATTTTACCAGTCTGCATTTGTTAAAAGTATTTTTTAGGGGGCGGGGCCTGACTGCCATGGTGGAGAGTCGCATATTGCTCAAGCTCCTCTCCTAAACGAGCAACATAAGCCATTCATACCCTCATAAAGCGGCAAATTTACCCACCCAGTGACCACCTGCATCCTGAACTGTTTGTAGCATGCTGTGGAGGTTGGAGATGAGACAGAAAAAGTGAAACATTGGAATCAGGACAATCCGAATCCCACAGTTCAAAACAGGACAGAATGGGTATAGACGGGCATGTACCCAAATGATTATAAAAGAGAAAAGATGCCTCAGGGTAATCAAGAGGGAAAAAGGCATAAAGCCCTTTCTCTCAAAAAAGACTACGGAGGTATACCCACGGAGAATAATGTTAACTCATAAAATCTGAGGTAATTAGTGGAAATATAGGTAAATATAAGATAGAGAAGTGAATAAAAGAACAATCTTTATTAAATTATGTCTGTTCGAGTCATATAGACTCCTTAGCACCGATATCAAAAACTTATATAAATGAAACCAAAAAGTGTAGGTGATTTAAAAGGAGGGAAAGGGGGGGGAGGGAGTAGGGAGGGGCTAGCTCCTATGGTAGATCAACTAAGTAGTATCATTAATACGCTGGTCGTAGTAGCTTGTATAGGGATAGGTATCAGATGGTCAAAGTTATTACTAGAGGCTACCAGTTATAGACTCAGGGTCAATATCCCAAGGAGGATACAGCTTGTTCAGTAGAGAAAAAATATTAACATTCCCTAAGGTATAACATGCTCTTTAACAGAATGCTGTGGAGCTCCTGAATAAAGTCTCTAGTCAAGTCTATAAATCCCTTAGCGAGAATAGTATCATTCTCTAAGGTATACAATGCCCTTTAACAGAGTGCTGTGGAGCTCGTGAATAAAGTCTCTAGTCAAGTCTATAAATCCCTTAGCAAAGCCATATTATTTCAAAATAGTACAGAGAGAAGTCTATACCAGGTCAACTTGAAAAGAAATTATAAAAGGTACGACTCTGCCCTGACTGATATAGCGGTATAAAGATTGGCAAGAACGAAATAGTATTGGCTAAAGTGCCTAGTAACTAAAGTCCCTGGTACAGTCGTAAAAAACTATCGGGTATAGACTAGACTACCTATCTAAAGGAGTTCTCATAGCCTAACTACAAAGCCATGCGGAACAGGTATCTTGAGAGAGCTGCCCCAAGTTTAAAAAAGAAAGCGTCAGAACTCGACGCGCGTTTCGGCGCTCTCAGGTGCCTATTTCAAGAGTACCTATTTCAAGAGTAAAACCCGCCTTTTAAAGGAAGGAAAAAGACACACCTCCAATCGGTACGTCATTTGGTGATGACGTCATCTGGACGGTGGATCGTCGGGCTAAGTCCGCAAAGTAGAAAAACGATTTGCCATTCAAGTTTACCAGTAAATAGCGAATACAAGTGTATTCCCTGTATCTGACAGTACTGGAGCATTTGGATACAATGTATACAAGAAATGTATACATGGAATATAACAATATATTTACTTAGATATGTAACAGTATAATTACGCAGTGCAAACTGGCCAGATACAAAGAGAGGTACTGGTAAAAAGTATCAGAATAAACATATTGTTACAACACTGTATGAACTAGATAAGCCCTGGGAATCTAAAAAGAGCAAAAGAAGGGGAAAGACAAAACCATAATTATGGTAAACATAATGTAAGCTCAATTAAATTAATAAAATAGGAGTAAACTGGATATCCATATGGGGCTAATTTATGAGTGAAAGGTTATAATATCCTAATCAAGATCGCATCCTCATCGATAAAATAAAGCATGTAGATATATATAGATGAGGTTTTTATCTTTCTTGGATGAAAAAAGATATTGACACAGCAAAAGGTCTTTATTGAAGTGTACACTGATTTTGGAAAATTCAAAAAAATAGATAAATTGACAGATAATAATCTTATGAGTTAAATCAAAACATTGAGCTTGTCCCATTGGTTATATGGGTCAAAAGGATATTACAATTTTAAATATAAGGGAACAGATGTAAATTATATATTTAGTGGAATGAGTCTAAAATTTCAATGATCTTACAGGAAGGGCGAGAAGGAGAATCCTTCATTGAGTCCCCTAGGGTTCAAGGTTTTTTGTCTATAAATCCAGAAGGATTCTCTTTGTCTTACAAAATTTATCATAATCACCTCTTCTAGCACTTTTTTTCACAAGTTCCAGACCACAGAAACGTAGTCCATTGTGACATTCCCTGAGGTGTCTGGAGATAGGGGTATCCATTGGATTTTTTGGAGATCTTACATGTTCCTGAATCCGTTTCTTAAAGGGCCTAAAGGTCTTTCCGACGTATTTTAGATTGCACTGACAGGTGAGTAGATATACCAAACCACTAGTATTGCAATTAAAGAAAGACGTGATCGTAAACTCCTCTAGATCCTCACTGTCTTTTACCTTTTTTGAATATTTATTAATATATTTGCAGGTGACACATCTACCACATCCGAAACTACCCATTATGGGACTCCGAAGCCATGTAGTGGGTTGTTTCAGTTGCAAGTGACTAGGGGACAGGATATCGCATAAGTTTCTCCCCCTACGTGCTGTGATAGTTGCATTCAGGGTTAGTCTCTGTTTTAGGTGTTCATCGCCGGTGAGTAATGGCCAGAAATGTTGGAGAGAATCTTTGACCTTACTCCAGCCTGCATCATAGGTACCTATAAGATGAATGATCTTTGGATCCTTTTATGTGGTACTATTAGATTCATCTAGCAAGGTACCGCGATCAGATGCTATTGCTCGCTGGTAGGCTTGTTTGAGGTATCTATTAGGGTATCCTTTTTCCCTGAAGTCTGTTCGAAGGATTTTTGCTTTTTGATTAAATTCCTCGATGGAGCTGCAATTGCGTCTAACTCATGGAGATGAGACAGAAACTCCCCGGCAGTAAAGCCTGACTTATGCAGCCTAGAGCGCAACGGATGAGAGAGGAGGCCGATCTCCCAGACCTGAGCCGCACGACAGCCCTAATCACTATGCCAGCGCCACAAACTCCCCCCTGGAATAGTGGGGGTTATCCTGGTCCACCCATGGGAGTCCCACGTGATATACAGGGCACAGAGGGTGAAACCACTGAGACTGCAGAGATACCAAGGGAGCCACCAAACATGAGGGACGCCACGTGGCACCCTGACTCTTTCGAAGCTCAACTCGACTTAATGACCAGACTCAACAGAATCTTTGATAAATTCAGACAGTCACTGGAAAATAGGAGGCATCACACCACCCTGGAACAGCAGCAGGCTCCCTCTCCCCCACAGCTGACCATGAACCCG
Organism: Pelobates cultripes; assembly: GCA_933207985.1. Classification (NCBI taxonomy): domain Eukaryota; kingdom Metazoa; phylum Chordata; class Amphibia; order Anura; family Pelobatidae; genus Pelobates; species Pelobates cultripes. Next base: position 91,125,321 of record OW240917.1, on the reverse strand, counting down.
CAGCAGACAAGCACAGCCTCGGCAAAGACCCCAAAATGGCGGTGAAGCAGCAAGCCCTCATCCTTACATCAGACGCTCGCACACATATGGAAAACAGCCCGAATCAAGGTTAGAGGTACTACAGGGCCTGGGATCTGTATGCAGCTTCCAGCTGACCAGGATGCTGTGATCTTGATTAGACAAGCACTAAACCTGCACATAATGAGCACCAGCCCGCCCTCGCAAGGCCCTGAGGTACCGAGGTGTTCACCACTGTTCTGGTAGGGTGCCCTTCCCTTAGTAGGCATCAGATGAACTGAGACTAAGGACTGGGCACAGAGAGGCACACGACCACTCACCTTTCCTCTCCCCGCGGTATCTGCTGACATGGCTCTGCACCAACTTATAAGTCTCTTACACGCGGACTCTGTAAACGCTACCCTCTCTTACTAAACCACACACATGGGGGTCTCATAGGGGACTCACACTATCTAGATAAGCACTCATATATCTTTCTACTCAATCCTTTCTTCTACCAGGCTTAACCATAGGTACAAAGCAGGTCTCTCTAATCGTTATTACTATCAAATGTGTGGAATTATATATATATATATATATATAAATATATATATATATATATATACTCTAACATTAAAAGCTAATCTATTGATATTTACCCAATGTATACTGTATACCTCCAGTTTATCTCAGCTGTCATTTTTCAAACTACATGACTCTTTTTCTTCACAACTCGTCTATTGACTCACTGTTAATAAGCATGCTTAAAACAAAAAAACAAAACAAAGTGCAGCACATCTTGACCTAATATGTTGAAATGTTGTTATTCTACATTTTGCCATTTATTGTTCCACAAGTTTGTACTGATCACTGCACTCCTAAAAATAAAGAATTTTTTTTTTAAAGTATTTTTTAACTGTTCATAGTAATAAAAATATTTTTTTGTGGACTGTGGTGTCAGAAAACAAATTCCTTTTGCTGTTGACTCAGGTGTGAGACAACCAATAACTGATATTACAACACAATTACTTATGTGTGTTAGTTTGCACAATACACAATCATTTGTATACTTAATTTACTGCAATAAGAAAAAAAAAATCATCATCAATGTTCTGTCCTAATCTCAAGACACAATTTTGAAAGGTAGGGGAAGGAGTTGTGTTCCCTAATCCACCATTAGCAGCCATGTCATAGCCTCGGATCCTCGGAGCACCTCTTCCTTGGGTTTTTTGCTTGCTAAAGTGCTTCCAAAGTACTGACATTTTTCTCTCTGCACAAGTCTTATCTGAGACAGAACTTTACACTCCATCACATTTCCCTCGCCCTCCCTTTTTACGAACATCAGTGCCTTTTCAACCAATCAATTATGGTATGGTACACACTACAAACATTTGTGCACTATTCAGTTTATTCCCGTTTTCCCCAGTTCATGGTGCCCATTTGGAAATATATTGTGTACTTTAATAATTTTTCATAATTTTGTTTTACTTTTTTTTGTTCAGTAAAAACTTGAATTACTTAAAATAAAAAAAGAAACAAATACATTTGTTTGTGGGACAATACATTTTACTACAAATATTCTATTTTAAGTTTTGCTTGTTTATTGCATTTTATAGGATGTTAGGAGGTTTATTAAGATTATTGATTTGTCAGTTAAATTAACAGTGTATTAAGTTATTTAGTGCCAGCAGTGTATATAGCTATGAACCACTTGATCTTAATATGTAAATTCTAGCAAAAGGTGCATTAAGTATTTTTTTCAAACAGGATAAAATGGGACTTGTATATCCTTGTGTTGCCACTGCTTATTTTCTTTGTAGCTCTCTTTTTTCCCTTTTTAAAAGAATCAAATTAGGGCAACAATTATAGTAACTGGTGATGTTTGTATATTGTGTTTGACTACCAGTTTTTAAATTGATTTATTCTTTCAATAAGGGAAATGACCAGAAATATAACTGAAGTTTTTATCAATATATGCCACATTCCACTTGTCAAGAAACATTAAAGTCCACAAGTATGTTAGCTCAGCAATAAAAGAATTACATATGCTGCATCTGCCCCTAGCAATTTTTGTTCCTATCTGAGCCTTTTATGAAAATTAAGTTATCCCTTTGTGAATAGCGGGAATTGTGTGTTGGCACATGCAGTGTTTCTTTATGCCAGTCTGACATATTTTTCCCCTTCAAATTGGTAGGGAGTTTGGCTATAAATGGCCATTTGTTGTTATGGGCATATGTAAATAGAAAAAGTAAGAATTTCACATATGCTCTATAATTAGATATTTCTTTCTGTTTTCTACATTTTGGATATGACTAAATAGTGTGTGTACTGTCAAATCTGTGCCATGCATACAACTAAGACCTTTTTTTGGATTGTTCAGTTGTCTAAATATTAATTTTCCAGTGATATGTCGTACATATTATTTTTGCGAAATTAACAATGCAAAATTATGATTGTTTTAAAGGGAATTAATGCCTTTAGTCTCCTATTGTACATGTTTATTTAAATATAGTAACGCTATTTTAATATAGTAATTTTATAGTTTTCTTTTATATATAGTATCATGAAATTATAAATTTGGAAACTACAATTCATTGTATAACATTTCAAGCATTGACAGATCCATAGTAGGGGCACCGGGGCAAATGTGACCCCCTGAGAAGTTATGAGAATTTATGTTTAGCTATCATGGTATGGGCAAATGTATTTGTCCATTTTCTAAAGATTTCAGCAGTGCACATCCAGAACTCAGACTCTGGAACCCTATCTTTGTTTAAACATGACTCTAACAAAACACATAGGTTATGTTTCAACATTGTCCTTAGGTTTTACAAGCAAGCTGATATTCATTAAAATGGCTGTTGCTAATGTCAGCAAGTAGTTTTTTTCCATCCTGTCAAATTCTACCATTAGTGACTCATAATTCCTTACTGATGAGATGTCCCTTATAGGCAAATATAAGAGATATTAAATGAACGTTATGACACATTTGAGTATGCATTTAGCTTTTTTGTTGTTGTTTTGATTCATTGCAACTCTGCCTACTCTGAGGTAATCATTCTTGATGATCTTGGTCCAATTCAATACTTCTCATACAAAAGATTGGGGACTTATGGCCCAGGCATGACATTTGCACTCTCCACCAAATTGAAGCTTTGATCATTATGTGTCATCATGTTGAGCGTGATGACCTTGAATTTTGAAGTATCTCTATAGCAATAGTTTAGGAATGACTTTAACATTGATAGATCAAAAGGACAGGGTCTATACATCAAAGCAACTTTGTTAGAATGAAGGGTAATTGGTCCCTTTAAATGGTAGCTACTGACTTCCATGCTACATGTTACATTTTACCATATGCCAAATTTGTATTTATTAATTATTTAATTACTAAAAGAGTGAGCCAACAGACTTCATTAGTGTGAGTGACGATCTTATGTTGGGGTTATAAAACTTCAACATGCATTACTTCATTAATTTGTATGTACCTTTTAGTGCCACTGGTCATTTTGGCACTAAGTAGGTTAATCAGAAGTTTTACAATCCTGATAAAGTTGCTGTGGCAACTAATTTGATAATGTACCCCTTTTCCAATTTGAAAAATGGTAAATGCTAAGTGGTGTTTGTTATCAGTGATAATGATGATGATGATACGTCAGTATGTTATTGAAGGCAAGGTGGACTAAGAACATGTCAGTATTTTCTGGCCGAAGAAAATTAGGAACTGCACTCAATCCCATCAATGCATGTCATTTGGTTTGAATACATTTGCCTTTGTTGGACCTTGGAGTGCATAAAAACCTTTGTTTTCTGCATACAGTATTTTCTGGCAGTACAAATTTATGACTGTTACTAAAAACAACTCCTCCCATTTGATATTTACCAACCACACTGAAACCCTCCCTTAATGTGATGGTCCTAGAGTAGAGAGGAGAACAAGAGAAAAACGATTTGAGTCCAACTTTAGCAGTAAACATCACAAGATCTCTTCTATACTAGATCAAATTTTGTATGTTCCTTTAATCCCTTAAGGACACATGACATGTCTGACATGTCATGATTCCTTTTTATTCCAGAAGTTTGGTCCTTAAGGGGTTAATCTACTGTACTACAGTTTAAAGTTGTATGTCACGATGCATACAGTTTATCGATATACTGTACTGAATCATTCAAAGCAGGGACAATGCAATGGTAGGAGTAATTTTACTTGGTTTGTTAAAGTAAGGTTTTAGCTAGAGTGGTGGTGGTGGAGACAGAAATATTTATAGAAAGACAGTGAAAAAGAGAACCTTTAAGATTCATTCTGATTTCTTAATTAAAAAAACTGAAAAAAACAGCATTTGGGTTTATCTAAAAAGTCTAAGAAACAATATAGCATATGATCAGCAACAAATTAATTATTTCTACAAATCTGGAATCGGAATCTGCCAGACAGTTCCATAAAATAGGGCATGAAATAGTGTGCCTAAAAACAGGCTTCTGCCCAGTTGTGGTCAGTTGTAGTGTGGAGGTGAATGCATGTAGAATATAGCAGAACAAAAACATTAGAAAGGTTGTGCTGAATTTGCATTGTGAATAAAAGTATATTGGACGTGTTTTAGCTAAAAAATGGTTAAAAAGTATGCCCCAGAACATTTCTACTATTATGGAATATGACATAATGCTACTATATCAGAAATAGACTGTCAGGTAACCCCGTCTTTTGAATTATTTCGTCACATTTGATTTAAATGACATAAGCTTTTGAACTGTTTAATACTTCATTATATTTTGAAGCAGAGACTTAACATCACACTACTCCTTTTGCTGAACCCAAGAATCTTGGTAATTTCAAAGAAGGAAAATTGTTCTACTTCAATTTAAAACTACAAATGCAAAATAGATAAATGGCTCCTCTTGCGCATTTATTCCAGAAAAAAAAGATTTTGCATTCTTTACCTTTATTGACTGTTGGCAGATTGTTTCAGTAGTAATATAAGTTACTGATCCTTTTGATCAATTTCTTCAGAAGTCATTATACCCAGAGGAGAAATAAGATTTTCTGCAATAACTCAATTGTACCAAATCTCTACTTTATGTCATAGTCAAGCAAATGAGTGAAAGTAGATCAATAGCAACTACCACTAATGTGACATTATGAAGACATTTGGAAGGCCAAACACATTCCATCAACATCATAGAGTGTAATTTTCTTAGTTTGACAGTATAACCCAAAAGTATATACACAAAGTAAACCTTTCTTCATATGTGTCATATCTTTGTGAAATGACATATAATCTCTGTGTTTATGAAAACTGAAAAAAAGAATTGAGACGTTTCAGAGGGAAAACATTTTGAGGATATTTTTCCTCCCTAAAAAACAAACATTTGCCACTTCTGAATAGCCTTGAATTAAAGCCTTTCAGAACCGGTGATATAATTATAGGTAATGTCTCTAGCCATGAAATAGGATTGATAAGCTCTGGAATGACCTAGAAGTGGGGACCAACATAATGAAAAAACATTTCAATAAATAATGTTATTAAAAAAAATCTCAAAAACTAGGATGAGCACAATGGCTTTCCATGCCCTTGTAACATGATGTAACGATATACAAATGTGATATTCCCTGCTGATCTTAAACATGCCACTGTAGTACCCATCCGGAAAAAAACATCTCTTGACCCGTCCTCCCCCTCTAACTCTCGTCCTATATCCCCGCTCCCTTTTTCCTCAAAGCTTCTGGAAAGACTTGTCTTTACCCATGTGTCTCACTTCCTCACCCTATTGTCCCCCCCGGCCCCCACCCCTGAGCGGTGGGTGGGGGCCCTAAAATGAACAAAAAGGGGGGACCTATTGTCCCCCCCTGGCCCCCACCCCTGAGCGGTGGGTGGGGGCCCTAATAACAATAAGGGGGGGAGCTATTGTCCCCCCCCGGCCCCCACCCCTGAGCGGTGGGTGGGGGCCCTAAAATGAACAATAAGGGGGGGACCTATTGTCCCCCTCCCCGGCCCCCACCCCTGAACAGTGGGTGGGGGCCCTAAAATGAACAATAAGGGGGGACCTATTGTCCCCCCCAGCCCCCACCCCTGAGTGGTGGGTGGGGGCCCTAAAATGAACAATAAGGGGGGGACCTATTGTCCCCCCCGCCCCCACCCCTGCGCGGCGGGTGGGGGCCATATTGATAATGAGGGGGGACCTACTGCCCCGCCAGCCCCCACCCCTGCGTGGCGGGTGGGGGCCATATTGATAATGAGGTGGGGGACCTACTGTCCACCCCCACTCCGGCCCCCACCCCTGGGCGGCGGGTGGGGGCCATAAAGATAATGAGGGGGGGGACCTACTGTCCTCCCCCCCGGCCCCCACCCCTGGGCTGCGGGTGGGGGCCCTAAGTAAATTTCCTCCCCCCCAAGGTGACTAGGGGTCCCCAAGCCCCTAGTCACCCACCCCCCCAAATAAAAAGTCCCTACCTACCCCCCTCACCCTAAAAAATAGTGAGGGGGGAATAAAATAACTAACCTATAAAATAAAAGTAAACTTACCATTCGACGTCTTCTTTTTTCTCAAATCTTCATTTTTCAGCCCCAAAAAAGGCCAAATAAAAAACCATCATAACCGTCGAATTGAAAATAAAATAAAAATCCTGAGCGCAAAAAAAAAAAACCTGACGAAAAAGAAAAAACCAGAGCGCAAAAAAATAATCCATCTTCACCCATGGAGGGCTCCGCGCAGACTGAGCTCTGCAGGGCGGGGGAAGGCTTATAAAGCCTTGCCACGCCCTGCAATTAGGCTAAGAACACTCTGATTGGTGGGTTTAAGCCAATCAGAGTGCTCTGTGTCATTTTACACAGCGTGGGAAAATTCCAAAGAACTTTCCCATGCTGTGTAAAATGACACAAAGCACTGTGATTGGATAGATTTCAAGCTTGTTACCTATATAAAAGACACCTGTCTACAGAAGCAACCAATCAGACTCCAAACTCTCCACCATGGCCAGGACTAAAGAGCTGTCCAATGATGTCAGGGAAAGATTGTAGCCCAAGCATGTCAAACTTGCGGCCCACAATGCGCATCTTTGCGGCCCGGTGAGCTGCGAGTACATACTTGGTGTTAAAGCAGAGTAGTCACCTGCTTTTTTCACACTGCAAGTGCCTACTCTGATAAAATTTACCCGGCCGGGACTTGGAGAGGTCGCTGGAGGAGCTCAGTCTAACTGCTCGCTCCGTCTGTTGTGATGCTGGAATATGACAAAATATTCCAACACCTGGCATCACTAAACTGCACGCGAGGGAGCAGTGAGGAGCAGGAAGGAGATCTCCAAATAGAACATCCCCACTGGACCCCAGAGAATGATGTGAGTGTGTGCAAGAATGTGTAAATGTGTGTATCTGTCAGTGAGTGTGTGTCTGTCAGTGTGTGTGTGTGTCTTTCTGTGATTGTGTTTCTGTGTGTGTCTGTCAGTGAGTATGTTTGTGTCAGTAAGTCTGTGTGTCAGTGAGTGTGTGTCTGTGTCTGTCTGTCACTGTGTGTGTGTTTGTCAGTTAGTGTGTGTGTGTTTGTCATTGAGTGTGTGTCAGTGAGTGTGTGTGTGGGTCAGTATTGCAATGGCCGCGGCTGGAAAGTGGAGTACCTGGAGGTGCACGGAGGCACGCAATGCCACGTTACATTCCCATGTGATGTTGACGTGCTCCACCTTCACAGGGTTTCATGAAGTAGCAGGAGGATCCGATTTAACACAGGGTGCAGACGGAACCATTTGGGGTACACCAGAGGCCGGACTCCAGAGTTGCCTACTGGCAGCAGCAATGTGAGTGGAGTCTGCTTGTTGGCTAGAGGAGGGTGCTGGGATTTAGTAGAGGGGACTGCTGGGATTTAGTATGCGGGGGACTGGGATTTAATAGAGGGGGGATGGGATTTAGTAGAGGGGGTGCTGTTTTTTTTTTATACTGTACCTTTTAAAATAAACCTGCATTTCTATGAAAATTTAAGTTGTTTTTTTATATTTGCGGCCCACATAAACTTAAGCCTTTTTTATTTGGCCCATGCTAGACTTTGAGTTTAACATTTCAGACCAGTGTGATGGTGAAGCGCTTATATTTAATATAAGTGATATATAGATATAGTGGTGTATATACCTTAAATTTTATCCTCTATTCTGAACCTACTGGTAGGTATGGTTTTCCTTAAAAACATAAGTAAAAAGACAAACACCAAATCATAGTGTAAACTGTACAATATAAAATTGCAAACAATAGAATAAAGTATCCCACTCACAATTTCAAGAGCTAAAAGTTTAAGCTCAGTTTAATGCGCTCTTAGGGTCCGTAAAGGCGACCATCTCCCTTCTTTAGGTGGTGTTCTCTTTCCTTCTTATCCTATATAGTGGATTAAAAGAGAGCACATATGGTGCAATAACGTAGATTTTATCTTGTGTAAGAAGTAAAGAAAAGGGGTTACTTACAAACCCAGAGCCTTCCAAAAAGGCTCAAATAAAAACGCCTATGTGGTTAAGGACCACACTCCTCCTTTGAATAGCAGGAAAAATGCCAATAGTGAGTTTAACGTATATGTAATAAACTTTATTATATAAAGTGTAAAAACTATAAGAAGTATATATATATATATATATATATATATATACACACACACACATAGTAAAAAACAACACTATTATGGCAAAATGAGTCCAATATAAAAAGTCTATGTCTCACAATCCTCCAGGACGCGTTTCGCCATGTAAACTTCCTCAGCTGGATAGAAAAATTATTTGTGGATCCTCCTTGGGCTGTTTCCTGCTATATTTACCCCTCTCAAGGGTTGGTGTTCAATTTTGGGCTTCACATTTTCCCCGGGCTATCATCATAGTAATGATGACGGCCTGCGTTCCAAGCCTCAAGGTACTTCCGTGTTCGTATATGGTTGCGTGCTTTCCTGTCTTTGCGTTCCAGCATGCGGTTCAACAAGCGTCTTTTTGTTTCGTTCCATTTCCGGACCGGCATCATTATAGATAGAACGGAGAGAAAATCAATACTTTCAAATTGTATCTAGCATTCTTCCTAATATTTCATTGATGTTAATATTATTCCCCAAGTTCAAGACTATGTACACAATTGTTCAGAAAGAATTATGTGCATTTCTGAACAATCGTGTACATAGTCTTGAACTTGGGGAACTTGCCTATGACCCCAAGAAATACCACCTCCACCAGAGGTAGAAACATTTTGCTTTGAGGGTGTTTTTCTGCTAAGGGGACAGGCCAACTGTACCACACATGTACAGGTCCATGTACCATCAAATCTTAGATGAGAATCTCCTTCCCTCTGCCAGGGCATTGAAAATGGGTCGTGGATGAGTATTCCAGCATGACAATGACCCAAAACATATAGCCAAGGCAACAAAGTAGTGGCTCAAGAAGAAGCACATTAAGGCCAGTCTCCAGACCTTATTCCCATAGAAAATCTGTGGAGGAAGCTGAAGGTTCGTATTGCTAAATGTCAGCCTCAAAACCTTAATGACTTCGAGAGGATTTGCAAAGAGGAGTGGGACAAAATCACTCCTAAGATATGTGCAAACCTGGTGGCCAACTACAAGAAACATCTGACCTCTGTGATTGCCAAAAAGGGTTTTGCCACCACGTACTAAGTCGAAGAGGTCAAATACTTATTTCACATATTGACATGCAAATCAATTCATAATATTTTTGACATGCTTTTTTCTGGATTTTTTTTTATTTCTGTCTCTCACTGTTAAAATACACCTACCATTAAAATTATAGACTGATCATTTCTTGGTCAGTGGGCAAACGTTCAAAATCAGCAGGGGATCCAAATCCTTTTTTTTCCTTACTGTAGTGTGCATCGTCTGTGTCAATGCAGCCACAATGAAATAGCAAACTTACGTTCTCTGCACAGCTGAATTCATGTAACTCAGCAGCCTTTTGTTTGCTATTTAAACTCAAGAAGTGCATCTTATCAGAAATTGTGAGTTGTTTTAGATTCTTCAATAGTTAAATATCTTAAGTCACTAATTTTGTATTTAGGTTATTTCCTGCACTATGCACACTTTACTTTTTGGTTCATGCACATCTTAACAGAGCTCTGCCGTCTTTCTCTGACCCTTTAATTAGTTCCTTGTGTGATTGCTTTCATATTATAAGTTCCTTATCTATCATCCATTTTTAGTTTTGTTTTTTAACTTAGTTTGTGTGAGGAAATTACCCTGTTATTTTGGTAATTTAACCTTTTTCCGTTCGACAGTTGAAACCCCCTTGCTCGTTAACAAAGAGAACAAGGAATTAGCGCTGTCCCTGTGTAGCACAAAAGGAGGCAGCAGGACTTGGTCGTCGAGTGTCTGGAACTAAAATCGGACACAATTTCCCGACCACTGGTGAAAACTTATGAACGCCTGCTTCCTTTTCCCGAACAGCTAGGGGAGCGTTTTTAAGTAGTTTGGTTCCCACATACTAGGGGAACAAACGCCACTATGAGCCAGGGGGTACTGTTAACCCCTTCACATGCGGCCACAGAAATTATACCGCGTGGCCGGGGCCGCAACATATGGTGGCAGGCACCCGGTTGCAGGGGTCCACAGGGCAGCCGGGCCCCCTGGAGTGACTGCAGGGGATATAACATTTATGCAGATTTTATGTGTTTTTGAAGTTTTGGGGAAAATGTGTTTTTTTTCTGCCTGGAGATAATTGAGTTATTACATTATCTGGCCCAATTATCTCCAAGAGGAGGGATTATATGTTTACTATAGGAGTGTTATACTTTGTAACCCTGTTGCGATTGGTGTATAACTTTGTGTTGGAGTCCCCAACAAAGTCCATGTAGGAGTACCCCTTGCACGGGGACTTGCATAAAAGCCAGTGTGGCACCCTTAATCTAGTTTCAGCTTATGTTTGGGTATCTGTCTACTTTGCTGGGAGAATACACTTGAGAGGCTGACTTTCGTATGGAGAATCGTTCGAATCAACACCGGAACTGCAAGCTATAATCACTCAGGCTCTAGCAGTACGGGAGAAAATAGACGAATGGGTATCTGGTATACCAGCGTTCGTTGCAGTTTGACTATTAATTTATCAACCATTTCACCTGTTTGTACGCTTGCTATTCTCCACCATACTATAGGTTCTTCATTAAGTCTGACCATTATGCATACAAGTAATACATTGCTATTCTGTACTTAGTCACTTACCCCTTTCTGGTTCTATAGCAGGGGTAAGCAACCTTTTAGCAGCACCGTGCCGAAATATGATTGTGATGTCCCATAGCGTGTCAGTCCTATTTCTTTAAATTGAGGTGTGCATGTTACCATATTCTGCTTGTGTTATTTATACTGCAGTTGCTTTGTATCGTTGTATTTGTGCGTATATGAGCTATTATATTGTATATGTTCATTAATAGTTTGTGCTATTGTATAATACCTATGAATTTGGGCTGTGTATGGGGGCTGCTTGTGGAATTGTGTGTGGATGGATATGTCACATTGTGTATTTGGTAGTGTGTGTATGTGTGGGGCTGTTTGGGCTATTGCATGTGAGAGGCTGCATGTGGGGATGTGTGCATGTATGTGTTTGTTGGTGGTGTTTGTGCGGACTGTGTGTGTGTTTGTATTATTTGTATGAGAGGAGGGTTATTCTGCAGCTCTGTGTATATCTAGCAGTGTGGGAGGCTTCCCTGGGTTTTAGTGGGGACCAGGCTGGCCAGGTACAGCTCAAGGACATAAGCTGCAACAGGAAGCTGTGTGCTGCTTTACTCCAATGTGGATTCCCATTCCCAAGTGCTGGGAGGAAGTGATCTCCGATAACTTCTTCTACATGCTGCAATGCATAAATTGAGGATTGTCCATCACCACCTTTTTGTATTATAGATATATGAAGTTTCACTGGGTCTCCTGCCAGGCCAGAGCCTGTTTGGCTCTTGTAACCTTGAGTGCCGTGCAAAGGCACCTCGAGTGCCGTGCATGGCACTAGTGCCGTAGATAGAGTACCCCTGTTTTATAGTATACTTCACAAATTCACTGTGGATCTGATATTAAATAATAAATAACATTAGTTCTCTCCTCTGTACTGCCTATGTGCTCTCCTTAGCCTTTTCTCTATGATACCTCTCTCCCTTCAGCAAGGGGAATTTTTATCACTGGATGAGGATCATTTTAGGTTGGTGTAACCCTTTAAGGACCACAAAGACACATCCCAAAATCATAACTGCTAGATTTATCAGGAAATTAAATCTCCACCTTTTTCTAAATCATTTAGGTAGGTGGGACCAGCTAAGTCTTATGGCACCGCGATACCACTTTAAATTATCTCCAGTAAGAATTACATTTGTAATACCCATGCTTCACTGTGCAAAGGTTAGAGTAAAGGACAGTTTATTGAATCTGGAGCACCCTTCTATTTTTCAGATTTATTAATGACTTCCTGACTCTGTCCAAAACATCACATAAACTGAACACATATATGTTGATGACACCCTGGGGTGAGGAAGTAAATCAGACTTATTACAGATTGACAAATGGAAATATGTAGGAGTCTGTACACTACAACGTAGCAGAAAAATCTCAAAAAGCATTTACCTAGCTCAGCATAAGTACATAGGTTCCTATGGCTGGATTAAAAACAAAATCAACATGAGAAAAAGTACAATACACAGCTTAGGTAATCAGCCCACTGGTGAAACCTAAATTTATTAGAAGAGCATGCCAAAATACAAAGTTTCGGGACCCTGGTCACTTTCTTAATGTATAGGAAGTGAAAAAAAAACTTCACCAACCAAACAACAGCTCCTCCAGCTTCAAACCCAGCAACATTGCTCCAGGCCGAGATCTCGCGAGAAGTGTGAGGAGACTACAATCAACATACGAGATTACAATCAGTGAACAGCCTGTTGCTAGGCAACAGAGTCTTGGCTATCCCCAAAGCCTGGAGCAAGGCTCTGAAGTGCTAAAAATCTAAATGCACAAGAAAAAAAGCAAAATAGGGGCAAAAAAAAAAAATATTGCTCATAACACATAAAAGAGCAAACAAGAAATAAGAGATAATAGCTAGAAACAACTCACAATACTCACAGGCACATATCAGTAAGATAAGCTTCCCAAAAAAGACAAAATCATGCTAAAAATAGACAAAATATAGCAAAAAAATATGTGGGTGTGGTATGAAAGCCACCCACAGACGATACCGCAACTCCAAGTAAAATGTCTTAAATGTCAAGTGAAATAATCCAGGCTTTGATAGGGTTAATTCTGGTGCTGGGCTATCCCACATATGCAACAAGTGACAAAACAAAATGCAGTCTGCATTCAGGAGTAAACCCTTATGATCCACAGAAAAATACACAGAAATAATGAAAAAGTGCACATTTATTGATAAAAAAAATTGCAGCGATGTATGGCAGAAAATGATCATGGCAGCACTCCTGAATATAGGAGTAGGAATATTGAGTAATGCAAACAGCATATTCACTATTTTATTTGCAGCAAGTTACTTCATTATATTGTCACTATTGAGTATTTCTCTGACATTGTACTCATTACAGAAGGGGTGTACCTTGTACTTGAAGGGGAAATTAAATGAAGAGCGATGCCCTTAATGCTTACAAGGGGATCCATAGAACACAGCAAATCACTATTTGATCCCACACTACTGCACATTAGATAAAGGGAAAGGACTAGGCGGGTTCTTCCATTATGCCCCACTACAAGCAGCGGAACTGAGATTTCTGACTCTATACCAGCGGAGACATCTTTGAGGCACTTAGCCATTAAATAAATGTTTGAATTTCTTATCTTTTTTTCAGGAAGACTATATTTCCTGTTATGATGTTTTTTTGTTTGTTTCTTTTAGGAGAGACCAAATTGCTACAAAGTGGAGTAGTACATTCTGGATTAATCTCCAGATGTACCTCTCGTTTACCTTAAATTAATATGTAAATTGAAATTGAGGTAAAATTCAGAATTTTTTTTCAAAATCTTACAGTTGTATATTTAAATTTTTACTTCAGTTGGTCAAAATCCGATACAAGATAGTCATATGTGAATATCTCCATATTTTCAGCAGAAAGTTTTATGAACAGTTTATCACAGTCTTAAGCACATGATTAAATCTATTTTTAGAATCACATTTAAGCCAGATCAGCCATAAGAGCAGCAAAGCAAGACAAAATCAATGTAAATCGATCACACAAAATTAAATTGAAGTTTGTAATTCTATCACGGAATTTCTTATGACCTTTTGATGAATCTCATCTTAACCTGCTGATTTGTTTTTGTTGGAGTTCTTTTATTTTGTTTGTTCTTTTGTAGCTAAAGGATTAATGGTACTCAATATGATTATCCTGCTAATTTTATAGATTTCCTTTGGCATACATAATAAAAAATTAAACCAAGACAAATCATATTTGTATTATGTGAGTTCAGCAAGCAACAAAAATTAATATAACAGAAGTTACAGACAATGCATTTACATAAAACACAGAAGATAGAATATGTTGCTTGACACACAATATCAAAATGAATGTCACTAACGTACAGTGAATTAATTTTTTTTTCAAAACATCTATTGACTTGCGCAAAAATATATAATTTTTCCATACGGTAATTGGTTTTTGCAAATCAAAATCCTTTTATTTCACAGCAAAACAAATTGATTCATTTGGAAATACATTTTTTTTCAGGTTTGATTAGTCTCAGGTTAGGATTTTAATTCACATGAACTATTTTGTTTATGGACAAAACAAATTTTGCGCAAGTCTATTATCTATTATTTATCGATCGTAGAGATTTATGTAGCACATAATTAGGTTAAGCTCTCTTTCTATACACTTGAAAACTGCAAGGAAAAACAGACGGAGAGGTAAAGTATATGTAGTGAAAGTGATGATTTGAGAAATTAGTTAAGAAGAGGGGTAACATTAAACATTAATGCTGGTGAGAGAACACTGTGTCAAAACGTCATGTCGTCAAAAATGTGTCATAGTCCTCTATTGGTGGGAATCCAGGATAATGGTCTTTCACAGATGTGAACCTTGCACAGATGGGGTTTAACCACCTCTTTTTGCCTCCTTAATTAATTGACCTAAGTATATGCTGCTGCTGCAGTCCTAAGGTGGAGAGGGTGAAATCAGTGTAGTGCACATTGTTTTGCATCTTGCACACTTTTATAAACTACTTAAAGTGCCATCCTACTCTGCCACCTGCTCACTCATTCTTGCAAGCAATCTAACAGACATGTATGGAGTATTTTAAAGAAAACATACACACACATATGCTTTTACAAAAATAAACACAAACATCATCACACTAGTTCAAACACATACATATGTTTTGCGTTTTTATTATGTCATTGTGTGATATACATTACTTTACTGCCTTGTCATTTTGTCCATTAGCAATAGGTATTAGAATAATACGAGTTTAAAGGTTGTAATCATACTTACAATTTTACTACATTTACTTAAAAAAAGAAATACAAAATGCACAGAAACTATATCTCCACACCCATGCATTCACACACTATGTATATTCTTGTGTTTGCATTGATATACACCTGCATACTAACAAAATATGCAAGTTGCAGATTCAAGCACCCATGCATTCACACACTAAGTATATTCTTGTGTGTTTGCATTCATATACACCTGCATACTAACAAAATATGCAAGTTGCAAACGTAAGCAGTCACATATTTTTCAAACAAGCATGCATTAACACACATTTCTTTATACACATGTATTCATACACAGACACACTACTCTATACTACACTCCACTCTATATTACACACAAATGCATGTTACATACACATTTGTATATATTCATACACTTGAGTACATTATACAAACATTAATTCACAGACGTGCATTCATGCAATCACTTTATTATTTTATTACAATTAGCATTTATATAGCGAATATATATTCTGCAGCTCTATACCATTTTAGAATGAGGATATTTGACAACAAGTAATTGACATCAAAATTACAACAGAGGCAAGAGGTGGAAAAGGCCCTGCTCAAATAAGCTTACAATGTTTTAGCTTACAGTCCTATCAAACAAAAACACATGCACACATATATATTGCATAGACATCTGGAAGAGGAACAGTTGTGCATACAAAAAAAATATATATTTTGTGCAAGGGGTGGGAAGATTGATACATACACTCTTTGGGCCTGTATCTTAGTTATGCATTATAATCTCCTGATTTCCGCTGGAAAAAGAGTAACACAATTTTTGTAGCATTTAGATGTTAAATATAAATGCATATGTTTAAATATGACTGTCACGGTTCAGAAAAAAAATATTTATGTATGACTTTTCATGTTTGTATGTCTAGCTGTAGTAAGATATAAAGGGTTCTAAAGGTTAGCAGTAAAAAAAAAAGTATTTCAGTTTTGACAATACTTTTCAGTTTGATCCATACATTCTACATTTTTAATGTCCTAAAATCATCATAGTAATTGGATAAGTATTATATCATTGCATGCCCGTCAACAGGCAATGGTGTTTGTAGCTAATGGAGAGTGTGGACTTTTCTCAGCATAACAACTGTTTCTGTATTTTTTTCTGTGTTCATCTTCAGGTTTTTTAGCCCAATACATTCATTAATATATACTTAAAGGGACACTATAGGCACCCAGACCGCTTCAGCTCATAAAGTGGTCTGGGTGCAGTGTCTCAGGTCCATTAACCCTGCCAGGGTTAACTCCACCTCTGGTGGCTGTCTACCTCTAGTGGCTGTCTGACGCAGCTTTATTTAAAACCCCATAGGAAAGCATAGGGTCTGAAGGAGGGGGAAAAGAGACACACAGAAAGTCTGGGAGTGGGGGAGGGGGGAGGCTGCAGAGTCGAACAGAGGGGCTGGGGAAGGGGCTAATGACACATTGGGGCTTAGAAAGGGGACAATGTCACAGAGAGGGCTGAGAAGGGGAAAAGACAGAGGGACTGTGGGGCAGAGATAAACAGATAGGTTGGAGAAAGGGATAATAACACAGGGGCTGAGAAGGGGACAGTGATACACTGGGGGCTGAGAGGGGGACAATAACACACAGAGGGGCTGAGAGGGGGACAGTGACATCCAGAGGGGCGGGGAAAGTGGACAGTGACACACTCAGAGACTAGGGAAGGGGACAGTGACACACGCTCACAGACAGACAAACACACATGCTCACAGACAGACACACATGCTCACAGACAGACACGCACATACTCACTGACAGACACACACGCGCACTCACTGACAGACACACACATACACGCTCACAGACAGACACACACATGCTCACAGACAGACGCACATTCACACACACTGACAGACAGACACACACACACACACACATACTCACTGACAGACACACACATGCTCACAGACAGACACACACACTCACTGACAGACACACAGACACACTGACAGACACACACACACAGACACACACACACACTGACAGACAGACACACTGACAGACACACACACTGACAGACACACTCACTGACACACACACACTCACTGACACACACAGACACACACATACTCTGTGACACACACAATTCTTGCACACACATACTTTACTTTATTGCTCCCTACCTTTTGGAGCCGATGTGAGGCTTCTCCCTGGGGTTCTTCCTGCTCCTCACTGCTCCCTCACGCGGTTTAGTGATACCGGGTGCTGGAATATTACATCATATTCCGGCTACCGGCTACACTACAGACAGAGCGCGTGAGGGAGCAGTGATGAGCGGGAACACTGAGCTTCCTCGCTGGCCCTCCTTCCCAGCCAGGTAAGTGTTAGCAGAGTAGGCACCTACAATTTGGGGAAAGCAGGTGCCTACTCTGCTATAACACAAGCATGTACTCGCAGCTCGCCGGGCCGCAAAGATGGTCCTTGTGGGCCGCGAGTTTGACATGCTTGAACAACCACAACAAGAGGACATAGTCTTAAATTAGAGGGGCAAAGGTTTAAAAATAATGTCAGGTAGAATTACTTGATTGAGAGGGTAGTGGATACATGAAATAGCCTTCCAGCTGAAGTGGTAGAGATTAACATAGTGAGGGAGTTTAAGTATGCGTGGAATAGGCATAAGGCTATCCTAGATATAAAATAAGGTGAAGGACTAATGATAGTATTTAGAGTTAAATTCTGATTGGATAATTATTTATTGGCTTATGCCAGATTTTAGTATACAACCACAAAGACATCAGTCAGTTCACAAAATAATTGTAGAATATCTCACGATTTATATTTTACAGTAATTATTGCAATTATATTTTAGAACAGATGAACCATCAAGCTCTCAGAGAACATCACTTGAGGACCTCTACCCACTGAAAATATATAATTAAAATGTATTGATCATTAATATTTCTTTGTTATGATTTCTAATCCTCAATAACACAAGGATCCTGTTCTTTTTCTATCAGCAATGTGAATGAGGATGAGCTTAATAACAATTGTAAGATGGCTGTTATCGCTGTCTGATAGTGTTTGATTGCAGGTTCCACAATAATGTGACTGGCTGTATTTGTGTCTATCTATTCCAAATCATTGAGAAAGTATTTTACTCTGAAATATGACTTTCGACAGCAATTACATTCATTCCTTGTGAGTTATTTAAAGTTTTTGAGGGCATTTGATTGATCTGACAAAACGTAAATGCTAAGATTTGTGTGGAAAAACATGATGAGAGAAACACCTGCCTGTCATCAAATCATGTTCTATAGTAATGATAAATTAAACGCTGTGCATGACAAGTCAACAGACTGAAATATAGAAAACCATAATTAAGGTGAGCTTTCTTTAGAAAGCTGATTGTACATTTTCTGGCTTTGATGTATGTTTGCAATATAAATTAGATGAGGAAAATATTATCGTCTTGAAAAATGATATTTGAATATGAAGCAACCTTGTTTTAATTGAAGCCAGCGGATGTGAATAGAACTTCAAGTTTTATGCAACAATAAAAATAATATTTGACTGCAATTATTTTGTAGCAGTATACAAATTATTGATTTAATTATTCTTTAACACCTTCAATACCAATATACATAGACACACTTTTTAAGGATTTTATTCAGAAAGAGTAATGGATACAAACAATTTCATCAGCAAAACAAAATCCATGAATATCAGCAGTATTTATTTAATCAAATTTAGCAACACTTAAAGTAAAGAAATGAAAACAGTGCCAAGTCATGACCCCTCTCTTTTTTTTCTTTTTTTTTTTGGAGTTTAAAGGGTACTAGCCATATATAAAAACTGGTGTAGTTCCATAAAAGTATCTTTGATAAAAATAAGGGTTTAAGTACACCTAAAAAGAACATTTACACACTGACAAACCACTTATAATACACAACATTAAAAAAAATGATCAGACAGAAAGTAACCTTCTAACCAGCTTGTTTGCATGTTCTTTAATAATTGTATAAATTGATAATTTGCGACTACAGTATTTCTCCTTAAGCTGTCCCTGAGAATTTCAGACATGTGTCTCTTCCACAATGACTAAAAAGGTAGCCTATTATTTGTGAAAGTTTTACAGCATGACTTAGATTCTAGAAATCAAGTCCTTCAAAAGCCTCATATACTTATAGAACCTTTCAAAAAGTGCCAGAGATTATTTTTTAAATATATAGTTCTCTCCAATATTCTGTAATTGAACTCAAATTTTTCCACGCCCCTAACAGGTATACCATATGTAACGGCACCCCCAGGCATAAAAGGGTTTAAAAGCCGTTTAGGAGATATTCCCCTTCCAGATATACAGGCAGCTACTGTAGACAATGCTGTAAACAGCCGAACCGGAACCATACGAATGCTGTAAACAGCAGAATAGGAAAAACCATACAAATAGGTTTACACTCCTAGCAGTCAAACTGGAACAACATACAATAAATCCCCCCAAGAATGAGACAAGGCTCTGTTTTGAGGGTCAAGCAGTAAACAGCCAGAGCTGTGGGTTTATTGTTCTTATATACACATTAGTACCACCCACAGGGTTTTGGAAAACAACCAATAAACACATACAATACACTCAGACACTCCCACACAAAATCCTCCCCTCTGCTTGTGATACAATTACCTTACACAATGGGTAATGCAATTATCACAGGCAGTGAAATACAGTTTTTCAACATTATTCATAACTTTAAGAGTATGCATCACATTCACATAAAACTTACATTTTCAGAATCAGCATACTCCAAATACAAACATACATACAAATTGGTCCAGTAGATCGTAGTCCTTTGTAACCAAATGAAGCATGGCTTTTCTTCCCAAAACCAGTTCCACAGAGTATTCTAACCCTGGAGATAATTGGGAAGTAATCCAATTATCTCCAAGGACAGAGGCAAAACTCCATTGAACACATGGCAGCAAAAGACAATAAAACACATAGAAATATATAACTGTGCAACCATTGCACAAAACAGGTACATTCAACATATCCCCAGATAGCTCAGATTTGAGCGCACATTATTACTGAATGGCGGTCAGAGCACACACATACAGTTCAATTGCCATGGAGCTAAAGTCTTTCCCATAGTCTTTCATTATACGCATGGGCTCCATGGCATAGCTATCTGGGGTATCACCGATCAAACAGGGCAAGTACCGAATGACCCAGCTTTTGTGTCTTCGCATGGGAAAATCAAGCGTTTCAACATGGGGCCATAGTCTAAAGGCAGCAGGTGGGCAACCAGGCTCCTCCAATGCACAGTGGCTAGATTGGTCTCGTCACACCATATTTCTCCTCCAAAAAGCAAAATGTTGAGTTTAATCCAAGCTTGCACTGGTCAACAGTGGTCAAGGTACATGAGAATCACCATGCACCGTTATCCATACTTTTTTTGCATTCTCTAGGAAAGATAGGATTCCCTCTAATAGGTGTCCTTAGCAGTCAAACTGAGCAGACACATGTTGCAGAGCACTGTGAAGTACTATCCCATATAAAGCACTTAGAAAACTTACCACAAAATGTATAACTCAACTTTGGTGACTATGGGGAGATGCTCAAAACTAGTGAGAAACAGCTCTTTCATGAAAACCTCCATCATTGGGGACCTGCTCTGCCAGGCTCTGAGGAGCCATGTGCTAAAGATGGTGCCCAAGAGGGAGCCCTCCTCAGAGGTCAGATGTGAGGAAGATATGAGGAAACACTCAACCGGTGGCGGTACAACCTAGAAACACAACAGCTTCCACTTTCACCCTAGGCACACTGAGACTAGGCCACGAGAGATACTGGGACCTAGCTCTGTGAAACAGGCACCAGTGAGACTATAAGCTCCAGTATGTTCTTAAGCAAGCACTTCAGACAAAACAGGTGGTGATCGGACACCGGAGAACATTGCTGTGGGCACCAAAGTGGAGGCTGATCATCTATTAGCAAGCAAGGAAGATATCAAAGCTCTGATGTCAGATATAAAAGCAGTTTTTAGCATGGTATAGCATTGTCCCTTAAAATCTTGGTGGAATGTTTCAGGGTTTGTCTCCAAGTCACAGTGGAATGGGAAAAGTCCCCATAGGAAACCAGTACAAGACCCTCAAAAGTATAGAAGAGACACTGGTCTATAGTTCTGACATCTAGTGTTATCCTTGCTTTCTTTCAGCAAAATTATACAACTGGCTAGCATATTCGCAGGGAAGCTTCATGGATGCAGCACATAATTAAATAGTTTTTGTAGACTAGGTGCTAAAAAGTATTAGATTTTTTAAAATAAAATATAGCTGTAAAAACATACAGACTGGGGCAATTTTAAAGTTTTAGTTCAACACATAACATATTTCCTGAATCTTTCTGTCTTAAATATGATATTTTCTCTTTGATAAATTTGTTTAAACAGGCTATAACTAGGAACATGCATAGGCTCATCAAGCAGTTCTTCAAACCATGATCAACTCTCTTCCAATTATAAAGTGATCTATAGTCATCAATTTATTTCTGCAATTCCCCTTGGGTCCACCATTTGGACCATTTTGTCATTTGTCAATTAAATATGTCTAGATTCCCTATAAACCTTAGTTTGACCAAGAGACAATTTGTGATGTTTGCCTTTTCAAAATATAGTCAATCTAGTCTACACAAATTAGCCATGACCACTTTGGAAAAGTGTTTATTATTCTCTGCTCATTTAATCAAAATAGCATTTCAGGTGAACTCATCTCTTGTCTATTGATGTTCATGAGCCAGTT
Organism: Pelobates cultripes; assembly: GCA_933207985.1. Lineage (NCBI taxonomy): Eukaryota > Metazoa > Chordata > Amphibia > Anura > Pelobatidae > Pelobates > Pelobates cultripes. The sequence continues at coordinate 91,103,156 of OW240917.1, read as the reverse complement.
TTTCTAGTTCTGATTGTAGATGTATCAAAGTCTGAGGTCTCCTATGTTTGGCTGAGCAAAGAATCAGGATGTGCCTAATAAGTGCTTCGAAAGCAACTCAGATAATTCCCTCAGAATACATTTTTATTTTTGTTTTGCATTACAATTCATTGATCAGGAAGCCACATATCCAATGCATTCTACCAGTTGGAGCAGAAAAGACTTTGATATCTTTTAGAGAAATACAGATAGTAATGCAGGTTGCTATAACACTTTATAAATCCATGCATTTTAGAACTAGATAAATGAGATACTGGGAATTATTTTCAAACATGGGCATTTTTTTTGTATTGTATATCCATTTTTAGAAACAGAGAATTTTAGAAACAGGGAATTTGACCATTTTTGTTTATACATTTTGTTACATTCCCTGTATTTAATAAAATGTATTTTTTAGTGTGAAAAATTACATTATATATTATAAGATAAAGTTTACTGTATAATGTCAAAAACTTCCTCCCTCTTAAAAATGTATGAATACATGTGCACTAAAATGCTATATTATTCTGTAATTATGTACAAGTTTTACATCAGATATAAAAAAAGAGACAAACAGTCACATATCATCGAAAATACAAAAAACAAAAAGTACTTGGTCATGAATGAGTGTATGTATAAAGGGTATAAGTTATAACCCATACTGGGTCATTATAGAATACTCATACACTGAGAAATGATAGGCTGTTTGTTGTCTTTGGTGTTTGTTGTCTTTGTATTTTTGTAATATTTGTTAAAGTAATATTATTGTAAAGAATTTTCTATGTAAATTGAGTTTTATATACTTTGTGATAAAATTAATAAAAATATTTAATATAAAAAAAATGAAGCAGTGTATGCTTATGTTTGATGAAAACAAAATAAGTGATGTTCGAATACTTACAGAATTATTTACTAAAGTGAGAACTGACAGTAATTCAATTGAGATTAAAGTGAATGTAAGCATTTTAGGCATATTTACAAGAATTGTTCAGGCCAGTTGTTTTAATCTGGGCTATGTTAGCCTTCCATTTGTAGTAGTAGTTTGCAGAGTAAGTATAGGCTATTCCTGACAAAAGTAATTTGCAGAGGTATGTATGGATTTTTGTCTGGGAATGGTGTGTACATCCACTTGGGTTTTTTTGTTTTTCTTAAAGGAAGTTAGAAAGCAACAGGGCAAACCTATATTTTTTACACTTTCACAGCATCTTATTTTATATTCTGGTAAAGAGAGTTAACAGATCAGATATAAAATATCATCCCATCTTCCTCCCTTCTGTATTAGAATGCAGCGATAAAGTTTTTATTAATAGGACACTATAGTCACCAAAACAACTACAGCTATCTGCTGAGTATAGTCAGTCCTTGCAGGCTTCTTGCTGTAAACACTGCCTTTTCAGAGAAACAGCAGTGTCTACATTGCAGCCTAGGAACACCTCCTTAGATGGCCACTAGGGGTACTTCCTGGGTCAGTGCTTCCTGGGACCATAGCCTTGATAGAAGGATGCACAGGAAACAAGGGTTTAGAAGATCTGAGGTCTTCAAAGTATGTTAGATTCAGTCTCTCTAATTTTAGGGTATTCCTTATTAGGAAGATATGTTTTTCAACAGATTTGGAGTCTAAGGATTACTCCGTACCCTCCTCCTCTTAATCAGTAACAACCTCAAAGGGTTCCAACTCAGACTCAGATGAGGGAGAAGAGGATTTAGCTCTTAGACATTTTTTACAAATGGTGATTTTTGTAGAAGCCTTGAAGCCTTCAGCTATGGCTTGTGATATCCAGGTTTTTAGTTCTTCTTGAGGAGAACTTTTCATTGGCTGGATGTCTGCCACTTCTGTCTTACAGGTGAGGCATACGTTTTCTCCCTCTAGAGCAGTTTTATTGCAGGCCAAGCAGCAATTGGATTTTTCCTTGTGTTTCCTAGGTGATCTATCAAGGGCTCATGCTTGGGCTGCAAAATAAGAAAGGCCATGTTAGTAACTATGAGGCCCGTATGGCACTCTTACTCCCCTTATGTACTTTGGCTCACCTATGTTTCTTTGAACCTGAGCGGTGGGAGGCAGAGGGAGAAGACCTCTAAAAAGGAATAAAATGTGCGGAGTGAGAAGAGAAAAAATAAAAATAATAAAAATAATTCCCAGGAAAATTTATGTATTTTCGTTGGAATATAATAAAACAATGGGAGATAAAGAAATATTTTCTTACCTTAGAGGGAGAACAAAATACACTGGTAGTACTGAATGATATTTTTTTAGGAACAGAAAGCTCTTGTCCCTTTAAGAACCGAATTAAAACCTGTAACTTTAAGTGTGCATGTGCAGATCGTTTGGGAGAACGCTGAACCATTGGCGCGATTTTACTGAATCAGTGCACCAATTGATGAGAACAGGGTAAAAACTAACTGAATCCCTTAGAAAGGAAATGAACGCCGCAGTGTTCATATGGCTGAAAAGGACGAACGAACAGGGGATCGCTTACCAGTATGTGAAGCTTATCCACATGTGAAGAGGATCAACTCCCGAAAGAAGGATTTCCACTGAACCTGTGAGTACTCTAAATATGGAAAAGGTAATATAGAAGAAAAATTCCTGAATGAAGAGGAGAAAGGTCTATCTCCCAGATTGCCTCTAGGTTCTGTAGGGGTAATATCTATAGGATTCTGAAGCTTCAATGGAGCCATAGTCCTCAGCATGTTGTATGTATATCCTCAATGCAGATTCAAACCACTAATTTGAATCTGACCCAGTTAGTCCATGCAGGCTGTTTACTGGGTCCTTCAGGAACAGATAGGCTTAACTGTGCCTGCGAGACTCATGGTACATATGGGAAGGTGGCCAAAGAGAAAAATTGTTAAGTCATAATATAACCTGTCTGTCCAGTTAAGGACAGGGAAAAAGACTGAGGCATGGAAGTAGGAGGGATCTTTTATGCCTCCATTCTCTTTCTCTACTTTTTTTTATTTGTTGATCCTTTCCTGATCTGGAGCTACCCATAGGTGATGTTGCCATGATTAGCCAGAAAATCAGGTTTATTGTCAAAATTTAGAAACTTTCAGCTGTGTGCAATGAACAAATCAAACAAAAGCAATTGAAATAGCTCAATGATTGTTTCAAGTGGTTTCCCCAAATTCAACTGACAATGCAACTTATAATGACTTCTCCAGTCTCAAATGTATTCAACCCCCTAAATAGAATCCTTTACAACAGCTAACAAGTGTAGAGATGTTGGGAAGATATAATTACACTTATTGACTATATGACAGGAAATAAATTAACAATGGATCTGGAAATAATTTTATTAAATTTAAACAAGTCAGAAATAAAGATAAAGGATTCAATGTTAATTTTACACATCATTACAGCAGCCAAATTATTGATAGCACGGAATTGGAAAAATGTACAAATTCCAACCACCCGAGAAGTGATAGCACAAGTAATATGGCAAACAAAAATGGAAAGAGGCATCTTGGTGAGCTTAGAAAACCGCTGCACGCAGATAGAATATTGGGATACTTGGATAGATAAATTAGAATTTTTAAAATAAAACTATCACAGAGGCTCTCTCATCCAGATAAATGGAGTAAAAGTAGGAGGGGGACAGAGAGATGAATAGTATGAAAGTAACGAGGTGGCAAAGGGTTTTCCCATACAACCACCTACCATGTCCGAAAACAAAAAAACAAAAAAAAAGAAGCAATTAAATAAGTAAGGAATGGATGGGTCAAACGAGCATATAATAAAATTGATGATGATAGTAGTTAAATCAAAGGGTCTCTCTCTCTCCAAATAAAGATAGGGAAAACTTCGATAAGTAAGTGAGATTATAAGGGTTATGATAGGGGTAATTAGGATAGGGATGGGGTAGGGGGCGGGTAGGAAGACACAGGGAAATATATGATGAAATAAAGGTTAAACCCATTATTTTTTTACTATAGTCAAGAAAAGAAGAAACACTGTATTACTGATAATAGAGAGACCTTAAAGCTGCTTATCTTATGTAGTAGTTTTAATAACTATACATTGCTAAGGTATCTATCTGAAATAAAAAAAAAGTGTTGAGAAGAACATAGTAGTAAAAAGGCAGAAAAGTAAGTGAAGAAAATCACTCACTCACAAAAAATATGTAGCCGCAACTCCAAAATTAAAGCACCACCATAGGCACCCAGACCACTTCAGCTCAATGACGTTTTCTGGATGCCAGGTCCCCCTAGTTTTAACCCTGCAGCTGTAAACATAGCAAATTCAGAGAATGTCATGGATGTCATGGTGTACTGTCATTCTAAAGAACCTGTTCTGGGAGTGAACAGGTTCTTTAGAGTGACAGTACACCACTTCTTCGGTGTCACTATCACTAAGATAGTTCTTGTAAGCGGAGTCCTTGAACAGCATGGGACTCCATAGTACAAGCTTCTGGTACCGCTGGAGATAGGTCAAGGTCTTTGATGATCCGGTTACAGGTGGTAAGTAATTCTATTACCTTAGCAGTAGTGGAGTTTTTGACCTGAAAAACCATCTTGAACATCTGGAAGTCCTCCTTTCGGTCTATGGTACCATTAGAGGCATAGGTACATTCCAAAGGTAATTCTTCTTTGAGCTGGCAGGAAGAAGTGATGGTATTAACAGAAGAATCTTTAGGAGAAGGTGCATATGTCTCAGGAACAGAAGGTAGAGACTTCTCAGGGGTACAGGTTGTGTTGATTACCATCTGGGTTCTCTTTTGTGTCACGGAATGAGGACAGGTTATACAGGTTATACAGCAACCTTGGCAGTTACCAGGCTGTGTTGCAGGGATGGCAGGATGGGTCATTCGGGTACCGAATAGAGGAGCCTTTGGCCGAGGTTGACGAGTTGGGCAAAGTGTGATAAAATGCCCTCTTTCTCCACAATAGAAACAAAGGCAGCTGCTTCTCCTACGGTCACAGAATAAAAGTGATTAATTAAACAATAAAATCATTAAATACACACCGTGAAGATTTTAAAATAGTGAAAATGTCCCAAATCTGCAGCTTAAGATATTATTAAAAGAGACAGAGCAAAGACTGGACTACATTGTTGATTTTCCTAAAACATTAGCGTCCATTAGAGCAGCATAAAATGCACAAAAAGGTTTATTAAGATAGTAATCTTGTTGATTTTTGCCCTTTCACACATAACTGTATGTGCTAATCTCTTTAGTGTAACGTCTAATTGTTCTATGTGTTCCAGACACATGCAGCTGTTTATGTTTGTCTCTGTTATTGCTCCATCTGTAGCTCTAACAATGCCAATTGCTTTGAATGAATTTGGGATACAAGCCATTGCAAAGCTACAACAGCATTTCTTAAGACCGTGTTTTCAGATTTTTTTCTATTTCTCTATATTTTATCATATGACATATATACTACAGCTCATATATTTTTCTATAAAGTAATAAGACTTATTTATTATTAGATTAAAATATGTCATTCCTATAATATAAATGTACAGTTGAGGGTATAGAAACATTTAAATGTAGGTCACATAGACAGCTTGTAAAAAAAGTGAAATTACTGAACAACCATTACCAGTCTGTCCTGTACTGCTAGAAATGGTACATCATTTAACTTTCCCTAATAATATAATACATATATTTTTAATTGAAGCAAAATTTGCAGTTTTTAAGCACTTAAAAATCACTTTTTTGGGTCAAACCATGGCTAGTATTAATGAATACGTAGCTCTTCCTCATGACATCCTGGTGCAGATCTATGAATTTAGGCATACTTCTAATCAGAAAGTATTTTTTTGTTGCCCTCCACATCAGATAGGATGGTGCCTGCTTAATGGACGACTGTCACCAGACTCTTTTTTCATTATTATTATTATTATTATTATAAGAATCCTAGCAGCATGAAAAGTTTGGCATTTTGTAAGAATTAAGTATATGTAAAAATACCTGAAAATCTGGCCCCTATTTTACTAGATCCCTCTCCCATAATTATACACGTTCAGATTGAGGTAGAACCTACCCGTTAGGTTACTGCTTCACTTCCTGCACAGAGCGGTGATGTCATCAGTCATCGCCCTGTGTGGTCTGTCCAGTCCGAATTCGGTCAGATTCTACCTCAGTGTATGAATATGGCAGAATCTGGGGGGGGGGTCTCCAGGTCCCCCAGGCAACATCTGGCTTCTGAATCTCAGTTTCAGGAATTGGAGGCACGTACCTTTTTTTTATCAATGGAGTGGTACTGATTGTTTTAGAATGTCAGCTAAATGCTGTAGCCAATCAGCGGCACCCCTGCCCAGCGGCAATCTGCGCTTCCTGTAACTGAAATTCAGAAGCAGGATGTCGTCACCTGGGGGACCATGAGATCAGTCCTGGATAAATGTTTGGTGTTAAATCATTCGAGAATGGTTTAATCAACTTAGGGTAAGAGTTTATCCTGGGGACTCCTGGCACCATAACAACTTAATTTAGATGAAGTTGCTGTCGTAACAGAGGGTACATTTAACCCCCTAAGGACACATGACATGTGTGACATGTCATGATTCCCTTTTATTCCAGAAGTTTGGTCCTTAAGGGGTTAAAACAGCCTTGAGAAGGAAACAGGGGATTGCTTTTGTCACTGATCCTTATGTGAGACACGGCAATTGAAATCAACTTTGAGTGAGATTCAATATTGCCATTGTGTCATTGCTCCTAAAACTAGGTTTTTTTTGGGGGGGAGGGTGTTTTCAGTAGAAAGGAAAATGTCCTCAAGTGTCCTCAACTCAAATAAAGATGGAGCAATATGTCAAACATGAGGACAAATAAAATGGATTATGGTGTAGTATTGTTGATGCTGGTGATTATCAATAAAAGAAAGGATGTGCATTTGAAATCAGTTCCAGATATATGCTCTTGGACGGTACAATCCCTGTCTGTGGATATGCTGATCTTCGTCTCACACTTAATTTTATGTGGAATGGAATCCTTAGACAGGCTAGCAATGTGTGGTGGTCAGCGTTTGTAGAAGTGGTCTCTTTCATTGTGCAGTTTTATCACAGAGTTCATCAGTTCATCAGTGTATCCTACAAAGGATGTAGTTAGAATTAGAGGTGTTATTTCTCTCTCAGTATTAGAGGAGGCTCAGGGTTAACAATCAAATGGTGGCAAACCCTTTTAGTGCCCACTAGTAACACCCCTGAGGACAGTATGCATGTTGAATATCCCAAAAGCATGTGATGACGACAAATGAATTGATAACCATTGCCATAACCAGTGTTATTTAGATTAGGAACAGATTATGATGAAGCCTAGAATGCTATTTGTTGTTAAGGGATTTAATTATTTTAAGAACAGTGATTTTACAGCCCTGTACCTTTTCATCAAGAATAAGGATCAATACTATAATGCTACAAAGATGATTATAAATAGAAACTGTGAATCAGTGTAGTTTTGCATTGAATCATTAGAAATTCAACTTAACAAGCAACCAATCTTTTATAATACAATCAAAATTAGAATTGGAAATATCCAAGCCACACTGTAATATTTGAATCAGGAACAAAATTAAAATTAATCCAATGAGTGCTGACAGAGAGTAATTTGTAATTGTTCGTAGCTTTAGTTACTATATAAATAATGATTTACAAAATATACTTTATCATAGTTTTTCAATTATTCAAACATGGGCGCAAAGAAAAATCTGTTTAATATTACTTGCAGTTCAGCAAGAAAAGCAAAAAATTAAATATAAAGACATCCTTTAAAATGTAAACATTAAAGACAAGGTTTAGTTTAACTTAAGATGTTGAACAATCACAGTAAACATTCTGATGGTTTCAGTAGATTGTTTGTGGTTCCTTTCAGGTAAACAAATACTTATTGACATGACATCTATGATTTTGATAAGTTAGGGTTTAGGATTTTTTTTCCATGTTTGGAGTATGACAGGATTGCATGGATTAGTGTAGGTCAAATATATTTGATTTTTTTTTCTTTTGTGCTGTTCAGTAAATTAACCCCTTAAGGACTGAGCCAAATATACACGTTGTGATCAAAACAAAACGTAAACAAAAACTTGAGTTTGCGCTATATGATTGTTCAGGCGTAATTCACCTCTTTCATATTATGTGCACCCAGTGTTTGTGACTAAGTGGCTACTAAAATAGACTGGACATATCCCATTTGCAATACCTTGGGTTGTCTACTTTTGCAAATGATATGCCATCATGGGGATAATTCTCATTCCTGGGCTACCATATGGTCTCAAAGGCAACATAATCAATTTGGTGAATTTCAATGTGAAAAAACTGAAACGCAAGCCTTATATTTGACTCTGTAACTTTTGAAACCACCATAAAACCTGCACATGAGTCTTGTTATACTCAGGAGACTTTGCTGAACACAAATATTAGTGTTTCAAAAAAGTAAAACGTATCACAACAATTATATTGACTGTGTTAGTGCCATTTGTGTGTGAAAAATGACAAAAAATGACACTTTCACTTACGATATACATTTTACTGTTTTGAAACACTAATATTTGTGTTCAGTGAAGTCTTCCGAGTTAAACAGTAACCCCCATGTACAGGTTTTATGGTGTCTTGGAAAGTTACAGGGTTAAATATAGTGCTAGCAAATTAAGTTCCCTGGACTTTTGGCCGAGGTTGTCAGGCAGGTCCCGCAAATTGTAATTAATAAAATGACCTAATTATATAAAATTATTACATAAATATATACGTAGAATTATTAGACACATATATATATATATATATATATATATGTATATCATTTTTAAAATTATTTTTATTTATATATATATATATATATATATATATATATATATAGTAAAATATACGTATATACTTATATATATAGATATATATATATATATATATATATATTTAGTTCTACGTGTATTTTGATATCAATATATATATTAATTTTAAAATACAGTTAAAACAACATTACATATATAAAGGGATGTACCTTCAAAATAATTTTCTCTTTCTAGAGGTTCCAGTATTTCTGTATAGTCCCTTTAAATACAAAACATAAAGATACAAATCATAATGCAAACTGTACAATATAATTTTAGTGTGAGATACAGTGCCAAGTGACAACTCATAATTTTCTGAGCTAAAAAACTTAGCTCAAGTTCTTGTGCCTTAGGGTCCGTTAAGGCGACTCTATCCCTCCTTTGCGTCCAAATTGTTTTAGGGTTCTGTCCTAGGTGATTGGCATAGAGGAAAGATATATAGTGTAATATTGTTGATATATAAATTGGTAATATTAAAGTGCAGTTAGGTACTCACAAACCCAGAGCCTTCCAATAGGCTCAATTCAAATCGCATATGTGGTTAAGGACCACATTCCTTCTTTATAAAAGCAGGAAAAATTAGTGCAGTAAGTGTATAAAAATTATATACTTTATTACTCTTAAAAAAACTTTTAATAAAAACACAATAAGTAAAAATTACACTTATTTAGCTATAGTCCAAAAAATAGAGTCTTAGTGCTCACTGTTCTCCCAGGACGCGTTTAGCCAATAGGCTTCCTCAGCTGGAAATATTCTGTTGTAGGTTCTTTGGACTCCTTCCTGCTTTAAATATCCTTCTGATCAGAGAATAATGGTGTACTGGCTTTTATTTTTGCGGGCAATCTCCATGGAAACAGAGACGCCCTGCGTGTCAAGCAGGGGCGTACCTAGAGCATTTGGCACCCGGGGCGGATCCTGTGCTTGGCACCCCCCCCCCCACCCAAAAAAAAAAAAAAAAAACCTGTAAAAAATGTTAAAGGTTTTCTTTCTTTTTTTTTACAATTTGTAAACTTTGCAAAACCACTGTCAGCCCCTCCTACAAAACCCTTGTCCTGCCCCGCCCCTCCTACAAAACCTCTGTCCTGCCCCTTCTACAAATCCTGTACTGCCCCATCTACAAAACCCCCGCAACCCCCTTCCACAAATCCCCTGCTTATCCCCCCTTATGAAGACTCCTGTCCCAATACAAAACCCCCACCCCCTTCTACAAAATCCCTGCAGCCCCACACACACATTTACAGGCAGACAGTCACACACTCAGTTACAGACACAGTCACACACTCAGTTACAGACACAGTCACACACTCAGTTACAGACACACTCAGTTACAGACACAGTCTCAGTTACAGGCAGACAGTCACACAGTCACACATACACATTTCCTCCGTTTATCAGCTGTTTGCTTGAGTGAGCTGTACTGGCCGCACGGCACCCTAACTACCATGGGACACTGTGCGGCCACAGCTCACACAGCTCCCTCCAGCCAGGGCCGGTACAAGGATTTTTGCCGCCCAAGGCAAAAGTAAAGTTTGCCGCCCCCCATGTGACATCACAATGCCCCAGCCATATGATTTGCCATGTTAACTAACGCCAGTGCTGCAGTGCCGCCGTGTTTACATTAAAAGGCCTGCGGGGACAGGCTATAGACACCAGAACCACTACATTAAGCTGAAGTGGTTCTGGGGACTATAGTGTTTCTTTAAGGTGAGGTAAATTAGAGCTTAGTGCCACGAATAATATACTAGATTGCCTACTTACAACCAGATGAGGATGATGATGGGCTCTAGCTGCAGTCTGGCTCCACTGGTCTGGTGCAGAACAGGCTCTCTGGAAGCGGTTTGTAACTGTGGTCACAAAAATCAATGTTCTGGGAGAACGGGAAGCAGCTCCATTTTTTGGGGGTCCTTTACACAGCTCAAGGTCTGGGTCCCAGGGTCCACCTTCATGTTCCACCAATGAGTTTGTTCACAGGGGGTGGAGTGTGTAGGGAATGTCCTGATATGTGTGTAAGGAATGCATTGTGTGAAATTGTGTTTGTATGTGTAAGGACTGCAAGGTGTGTTTCTGTGTATGTATGGGATGCATTGAATGTGTGTAAGGGGTGCATTAAGTGTGTGTAATGAATGCATTGTGTGTTTCTGTGTGTGTAAGGGATGCATTGTGTGTAATGGTTGCATTGCTTGTGTATGTGTGTCTGTGTGTTTTCTGTGTGCAAGGGGTGCATTGTGTGTATGTGATGAATGTCAATCTCTCCTCCAGCTCCAATTTCCTTCTCCTCCTCCCA
>OW240917.1:90973130-91091994 GCA_933207985.1 Pelobates cultripes | reverse complement strand
GCTTGCTTTTTAAGAAGTATGTGTGTGTGAATATAGGGGTTTGTTTGTGTGTACTGTTGGCATTTGACTGCAGTTGTGTGTTTTTGTGTGCTTTTGCCATTTGAAAGGCGTGGTGCACGTGTGTGTAGTGTTGGTATTTGAATACAGGTGTGTTAAATTTGTGTGTAGTGTTGGTTTTTGAATGGAGGGGTGTGTTTATAATGTTGGTGTTTTAATATAGAGGTGTGTCTGTATGCAGGGGCGTACCTAGAGCATTTGGCACCCGGGGCGGATCCTGTGCTTGGCACCCCCCCACCCCCCTCCCCAAAAAAAAAAAAAACCTGTAAAAAATGTTAAAGGTTTTATTTCTTTTATTTTTACAATTTGTAAACTTTGCAAAACCGCTGTCAGCCCCTCCTACAAAACCCTTGTCCTGCCCTGCCCCTCCTACAAAACCTCTGTCCTGCCCCTTCTACAAATCCTGTACTGCCCCATCTACAAAACCCCCGCAACCCCCTTCCACAAATCCCCTGCTTATCCCCCCTTATAAAGACTCCTGTCCCAATACAAAACCCCCACCCCCTTCTACAAAATCCCTGCAGCCCTACACACACATTTACAGGCAGACAGTCACACACTCAGTTACAGACAGACAGTCACACACTCAGTTACAGACAGACAGTCACACATACACATTTCCTCCGTGCGGCCAGTTTATCAGCTGTTTGCTTGAGTGAGCTGTACTGGCCGCACGGCACCCTAACTACCATGGGACACTGTGCGGCCACAGCTCACACAGCCCCCTCCAGCCAGGGCCGGTACAAGGATTTTTGCCGCCCTAGGCAAAAGTAAAGTTTGCCGCCCCCCATGTGACATCACAATGCCCCAGCCATATGATTTGCCATGTTAACTAACGCCAGTGCTGCAGTGCCGCCGTGTTTACATTAAAAGGCCTGCAGGGACAGGCTATAGACACCAGAACCACTACATTAAGCTGAAGTGGTTCTGGGGACTATAGTGTTTCTTTAATGTGAGGTAAATTAGAGCTTAGTGCCACAAATAATATACTAGATTGCCTACTTACAACCAGATGAGGATGATGATGGGCTCTAGCTGCAGTCTGGCTCCACTGGTCTGGTGCAGAACAGGCTCTCTGGAGGCGGTTTGTAACTGTGGTCACAAAAATCAATGTTCTGGGAGAACGGGAAGCAGCTCCATTTTTGGGGGTCCTTTACACAGCTCAAGGTCTGGGTCCCAGGGTCCACCTTCATGTTCCACCAATGAGGGTTGTTCACAGGGGGTGGAGTGTGTAGGGGATGTCCTGATATGTGTGTAAGGAATGCATTGTGTGAAATTGTGTTTGTATGTGTAAGGACTGCAAGGTGTGTTTCTGTGTATGTATGGGATGCATTGAATGTGTGTAAGGGGTGCATTGAGTGTGTGTAATGAATGCATTGTGTGTTTCTGTGTGTGTAAGGGATGCATTGTGTGTAACGGTTGCATTGCTTGTGTATGTGTGTCTGTGTGTTTTTCTGTGTGCAAGGGGTGCATTTTGTGTATGTGATGAATGTCAATCTCTCCTCCCGCTCCAATTTCCTTCTCCTCCTCCCAATCTCTCTTTCTCACCCCCCTCCTAATTTCTCTCTTACCCCCGCTCCTATTTTCTCTCACCCCCCTCCTTTCTTTCTCACCCACCTTCTTTTTCTTTCTCACCCACCCCCCCTTTTCTCTCTCTCACCCCCCCTTATTTCTCTCTCCTTATCTCTCTCTGCCCCCCTTGTTTCTCTTTTCTCACCCCTTGTTTCTCTCTCACCCCCCTTGTTATTTCTCTCTCTCACACCCCATATTTCTCTCTCACTTATTTCTCTTTCTCACCCCTCTCTCACCCCCCCTTATTTCTCTTTCTCACCCCCCTACCTCCCTGTAGCGTGGCCGAGCCCTGTATGATCCGCGGGTACAGGGAGCTTTTGTTTCCTGTACCCGGCCGGACTAACAGGAAGTGAACACTCAGTGTGCACTTCCTGTTAGTCCGGCCGGGTACAGGAGACAGCTGCTCTCTGTACCCGTCGGACCATGCTGCAGTGAGGGAGCTGACAGGAGCGTTCCCTCCTGTCAGCCTCTCCTCAGGCTGCGCCCGGGCGGTGCGGTCCGCCCTCATGGATGCACCGCCCGGGCAAAGCTGCAGCCGCCTGAGGCTCTCTGCAGAGCGCTCGGGCGGCTGCAGCATGGGGGGGGCGGCGGGGCTGGCCATGGCACCCCCCACCCGGCTGGCACCCGGGGCGGACCGCCCCCCCCGCCCCCCCATTAGTACGCCACTGGTGTCAAGCATCCTATTGATTCAGTATCTTCCGTGTTGCATGCCGTTACGTCACTTCCATTTTCAGCATATCCATTTTTTGCGTTCCATTCAATGTTTCAGCGGCCATTAGCCTATTCTTTTGCCAGGCGGCAGGTTTTTCTTAATGTATAACAGAGGGAATACATGGTATCAATATTCTTATATTAAACATATGGTATTAAGATTGTTTTGTACATTATACAAGGCAAGCAAACTGTCTGTTAGGCTGAGCAAACTGCTTATTAAACTCATAAAAACCATTGTAGTTCTATTTGTATTCTTACAATGCCAGACTTTTTTTCAACAATACTTGATTATTCGAAAAGATTATTCTCCACACAGATTACTATTAATTCGTATCCACCTTATGAATTAATTACACAAATAGGATGAGTCTTTTAATTTATATACCATGAAATGACTTATTTCACTTAAGCTCATTCTCTGTGTATTAAGTGCTTACGTTTTACTATACTAAGAGGGGGGGATTAATAAATTTATACAATTCTTGAAGCTATAAGTGGACCATTAAATCCAATTTTAAAAATATTTGAAAATGTTTAAAAAGGGATTAATTAAATCTCTACAAAAGTTATTGGATAATAAGTGCTTATGTTCACTTTTAAAGGGGAAGATTAGGAAATATTCTAAAAATTCTATATAAACTTTAAATATTAATACCTAATATGCATTTTTAAAAATTGGTATAAAAAATTAGGAAAAGGGGATATTTTAAAATTCCATTATATATAAAAGATAGGATTAATAAAATGTCTGCAAAGGGAGTAAATAAATAAAGAAGATATCACATAAAAAAATGGCACATTTCAAAGTCTGAGTTTAATCCATTTGGGATAAGTGTATTCAGTCTAAAGATCCACTCCATTTCTGTTCTGCTTAATTTTAAATTGAAATTACCTCCTCTCCAGTATTTTGTTATTCTATTTATTCCTAGAAAAATAGTCCCCTTTAATTCACATTTATGGTATTGTTTATAATGTAAGGAGACGCTATGTTTCTCGAAACCTTTACTAATATTACAGCCATGTTCTTCTATTCTTGTATGTAGGGCTCTTGTAGTTTTACCAGTATAGTTTAGACCGCATGGACACTGTATAAGATAGATTACATTTTTAGAATAGCAGGTTATGAATTTTTTAATTGGGTATTCTATCCCTTCATTAGATTTAAACTTCTTTAGTTGTCGTTTTTTACTTTCCGTTCTTTTACAGGCTAAACATTGTCTGCAACCAAAGAATCCTTTTTCTGTATTAAAAAAGGTAGTGATGGAATTGGATTTTTCATTTATAAAACTTGAGGTTAGGGAATTACATAGGTTACTAACTCCCCTATGAATAAAACAATGTTTTTCTGGGAGGAAGATTTTAAGGGTAGGATCTTGTAAGAGAATAGGCCAATATTTAGAGACCGTTTTTCTAACTTTATAGTTGTCCGAACTATAGGTGCATATGAAAGGTATTTCACTTGTGTTGTTTTCCTATTTGTCTTTATATTTCATAAGGCTTTTTCTTTCTCTTTAATTTCTTGTCGTGATTTTTCAAGTTTATCTTCTTCATAGCCTTTTTCCATTAAATCATGTTTAATTTTTTGTGGACTGTGTTTCAAATGTTTCTAGGTCTGTGCAGTTTCTCCTAATCTTTAAAAATTGCCCTCTTGGAGCATTCTCTAGCCATGGTGAAAAATGGCAGCTTTCCCTACCTATAAAACTATTGGCTTCCACAGTTTTAAAATGATTGCGTGTTTTAATAAAATTATATTCAATATATATATGTGTGTCTAAAAAGATTACTTCCTGTTTACTCCAGTTGCATGTCAGCTGAATTCACCATTATTCTCTGATCAGAAGGATATTTAAAGCAGGAAGGAGTCCAAAGAAAGTACACAGAATTTTTCCAGCTGAGGAAGCCTATTTGCGAAACGTGTCCTAGGAGAACAGTAAGCACGAAGACTCTTTTTTTGGGACTATAGCCGAATAGGTGTAATTTTTTATTATTGTGTTTTTATTAAAAGATTTTTTAGAGTAAAAAAGTATATACTTTTTTACACTTACGTCACTACTTTTTCCTGCTTTTATAAAAAAGGAATGTGGTCCTTAACCACATATGCGATTTGAATTGAGCCTATTGGAAGGCTCTGGGTTTGTGAGTACCTAACTGCACTTTAATATTACCAATTTATATATTAACAATATTACACTATATATCTTTCCTCTATGCCAATCACCTAGGACAGAACCCTAAAACAATTTGGACGCAAAGGAGGGATAGAGTCGCCTTAACGGACCCTAAGGCAGAAGAACTTGAGCTAAGTTTTTTAGCTCAGAAAATTATGAGTTGTCCCTTGGCACTATATCTCACACTAAAATTATATTGTACAGTTTGCACTATGATTTGTATCTTTATGTTTTGTATTTAAAGGGACTATACAGAAATACTGGAACCTCTAGAAAGAGAAAATTATTTTAAAGGTAAATCCCTTTATACTGGGCTATTTGTAATTACACCAAAGACTGTTCTTTATCTATTATCACTCATATAGCACTTCACGAGACACCACACTTTCTTAACTATTTATGTTAAAAGATAAACCATGTTGTTATAGCAGCTTCTTTTACTCATTGTCTATATAGATTGATAAAAAAAAATCAAACCTAATAATATCGCTAGTACATTACTGTTTTTAGTTGAAATTACAAATATATATTTTATTTATTTATTATTATTTTTTATTTTATTTTATTATCAGTATCATTCTACGTGTGTTTTGATACATATATATATATATATATATATATATATATATATATAATTATTTATATATGTTGTGGACAAAATATTAACCCAATTCATATTAATAAAATGCCTATTTACTCAGCATAACCACAATCAGCATTATTCAACCTTATACGTGATTTACCTAAAATGGCCGCTAGGGAGTTTCCCTTTGACATCGACTAACACCCTCATATCAGTAACCCGGAAATCCAAATAACAAGTGCAATGCTCAACGGTAAACCAAAGACCACAACAGGGCATTGAAGCAAGGGAGGGGTTAGCTTGTGTCTGATTGGCTAACCTCCAATTAGTGTTAACCACAACATGTGGGAGGAGTTTCTTCCCTGCCTTGTGGTCTCTGAGGTCATCACTGTGTGCCACATGACCGGTTCACATGACCGGCTACAGCATTAATATAAGAAAGCTACTCTGGAGCGTGCAACGTCAGACACACTGCCAGTCTTGAGACAGGGATCAGATGACGCCCCTCGCTGTGATGAGGTAAGCAAGGTCGCCGTGAGCGGCGCAGGGTCAGGGGACCTGACAGCTAGTGTGTCTTAAATGGAATGTTATTTTCCATGTACAAAATGTGTGCATGCAAACATTTTGATATTGTTAAAAATATATTTAAAAAAATGCAATTAAAGGGACACTATAGTCACTAGAACAACTACAGCTTAATGTGTTTGTTCTGGTGAGTAGAATCATTCCCTTAAAGCATTTTCATGCAAACACTGCCTTTTCCATACGGCCACATATGGATAAGTAAGCACTCACAAATTATTTTTAAAAAAGTCTGCAAGACTTTGGTTTTCCAAACCCTTAATATGTGTTCAGGACATTAGGACAAATTATCCTTCACACAAACTCCCACAACTATCTGGATGTCACTCGAAAATGCATGCCTGACAGTCAATGTCAGGATTTATATAATGAAATATATTTTAATAAACTACTGCTTTTTGAGGTGCTAATATGTGCCTTATTTAATACTATGCTGTCAGTTTGGCAGTGTACCCTGTGTTGCTGACATGTTTATCCTGTTCTTCCATCTCTTACTGAACTATGTTACAATTTCTCTACTCTTCCATAGAATTCTGCTGATTATTATTTACAGAACCCATTCTGATGGCTCTGCTTTAATGGTTATCCCCATACTTTTCTGTTTGGATTTAGGTATATCAGACCTCTCTCTCCTGTGGCTAAGGTAAACTTGTATTTATGTTTCCCTCTGTGAATCTAAACATCACAAATTAGTTGGATTCCCTATTTAAAGTCGATACTTATATGATTTACATTGTTGCACATATTTTAGACTGAGAGTAATTTTGCAAGCTACAGTTTATTCTTAAGTCACATCTGTCCCTGTATTGCTAAAATAAGTAATATTTTTTTATTATTATTATTTATGTTTATTGAGTGACTTAATATGTCTAAAGTACTCAGCTACACAAGTCATTACACCATAATGCTTTACTTTGGTGCCTAGCTAAGGGCAAGTCTGTTAGTTCTGGAGAATCTCATTGATAATTAGGAATAAATCCCTTAGATAACGCATCATGATTTACACATTGAAAGCTGGACACAGGCAGGGGTTATCCAGATACACCAGTTGTTCATTAACTCATGTGTTTTGCCATTTTCAGATGGCAACTCGAACATCCCTAGAAAATCATTATATTTCTTAAAGACCCTCTCTGGAGTGCAGCCTCTTCTCTCCAAATGTTTCAAATTATGTTTGGGCCAAGGTCACATTAATGGATCTATACTGATTTGTTATAACTCCCTACAAACACAAACAGGTTCTGAAAAAGGTAGGGAGACGATGTGGGGTTAAAACACTTGACAGTGAAAAGTTGTGAATGGAAATGTTGGCTATGAGATGTATTTCACGTTTCTCACATACTGGCAATTAAAGGGACACTATAGTCACCCAGACAACTTCAGCTAATTGAATTGGTCTGGGTGCAGTGTTTCTGTCTCCCTTAGTCCCGCAATGTAAAACATGAGGACATCCAGAATCAGTTAAATCCCCAAAAATCTTTTTAGTCAGGTCTGTCAGGGGTTTCGCTATGGCACTGTAGTCCAGGACAAACCGTCAGTAGTAACCAGTCATTCTCAGGAAAGTCATGACTTGTGTCATGGTACGGGGAGTGTGTCAGTTAGCCACAGCCTCAAACTTGGCTGGTTCTGGACATTTTTTCCAACATCCTAAGCAATGGCCCAGGTACTGTACCACCGCCATACCAATGTGACACTTATCCGGCTTCAGGACTCCTCTAATTCTGTCCAACACCGTCCCTATATGGCCTAGGTGAGCCTCCCAGGTGTTGCTGTAGACCGTTATGTCATCCAGGTATGCACAGGCATAATCCTGGAGGCCATTAAGGAGTCTACCTACCATTCATTGGAAGGTAGCTGGGGCATTCTTTATCTTAAACAACATAACACGAAACTAGTATAAACCGAACAGGGTGATGAATATAGTTCCATGCGCTCTACGACAAGGTACTGCTGCCTGTGTTTGGCATACAAGATAGCCGCCATTCCAAAGAGCATGTGTATTTGGTTATACGAATGGCGGGCTTTTAGGGAGAGCACTTGAGCTAACGACCTTCTTTGAAGTTAATGAGCAAGGGGGTGGTCTGGATCTCGGGAGTATAAAAAAGGGAACATGAAACTCTGGGAATTGAACAGGGAGGTACAGATATGAATGGGGAAGGGAACTTACACAGGTGATGGGGTATTCCGTCACAAGTTCTATACAGAACTTAATGTGGTGTTTTGCTACTCTACGACTAGCCAAGTTTATTCACCTTTCCTCCTATATAACACACACATGGATCCAACAAGCCATACAAAACAATTTCAGAGCAAACAACGTAAACAATATCTCCCCTATGCTATTGTGGGAAACTCACAAGAGCGTGGTCAGATATGTATTTATTAAATTAGGGGCTGAATATAAGAAGGAATGCTTACGGCACATCTAATCTCTCCTTTCTCAAAACAGCACCACAAAACATTACTTCTGGACAAAAGTTTGATAGATCTCACGTTTCTATGTATTTATTTATTTTACATTTCTATTTTTTAAGGAATTCAATCATATGCTCTACACTGGTGCCACCTGCTCACATTTCCTCACAACTACAAATTATTATCAATACAGAAATAAATGTGGGAGACACTTGTGACCTATGCTCAAACAAGCCCAACAACGCAGATGCATACCCAACATTTGGACAAAACCTGAAACTCTTTGCCATAATACGGCCATAAGGACATGGCGAAAAGTGTTTCAGCATTTCAATTCCTCCTTGTACAACATACCCACACAACATAGCACATCCAAAGAATCGAACACTGTTACTAGACTATCTTACCAAGGAAATTACTCAAGTATTGTCCCAGACTCACAGACCATTCGTTGAAACTCCTATTATCCAGGTGAATTTTGCATAAGTCT
This sequence comes from Pelobates cultripes, assembly GCA_933207985.1. Lineage (NCBI taxonomy): Eukaryota > Metazoa > Chordata > Amphibia > Anura > Pelobatidae > Pelobates > Pelobates cultripes. The sequence continues at coordinate 91,083,413 of OW240917.1, read as the reverse complement.
TGCCTAGTGATTACCCCTGAACAAAAGCCCAAGTCCTGAAGATATAACAGTGCAATACTATCGCACATTCACACCAGACTTCACTGTTCACTTTTGATCTGCATTTAGCTCTATAGCTGAGGGACACAAGATATCACCATAGACCCTTTCGGCTTACATCTCATTTATAAAAAAAAACTAGTAAGGACCCTGAACAGTGCAGTAGCTACAGGCCAATATCAATACTAAATAGCAACCTAAAATTTTAGCCACTAGATTGTTTCTTCTGTTGTCAGGGCTAGTCCACCTGGATCAAGTTGGCTTCATCCTCTTAAGAGTGGTGAGGGACAACACCTTCAAAATAATCAATCTCCTCCATAGACCAAATTCCTGAGTATTGCAAGAGTATTCTTATCCAAAGATGCTGAAAAGCTTTTGTACTGGGTTTCAGGGACAGGTAGAGGCATTCCTAAGTGAACGAACAGCTCTCCCTTACTGAGTTTATAAATAATGTCATTCAGCAGGGCTGTCTGCTCTCTACTTTGCTGTTGATCCTGTCACTGAAAACCTTGCTGAATGTGTTCCAGTTACACCCCAATATCAATATGGAAGATCATCTTGTTTAACCTTGGCACATGCCCAGGATTTATTATTCTTAGTTACACAAATTTTATAATATTCCTGTCTATACTTATTAAGGAGATGGACTTATATGGAAGACATTGCAAGAATATTATAGTGAGAATGTGCCTGAACTGAGGTTTTTAAGTAAAATGAAAAAGGAAACAGTGAACGTAGTAAACAAAGTCAAATTGCTTGATTCAATATCATGGCACTTAAAAAAACATTACTAGCAAGGCTGTGTAGTAATAACTAAACTCAAAATGAGCCTGTTACATAATGCCCTCATAGGTTCTAGTTCTCCAACGATGAGGCCTCCTGCCTCGGCCCCTGCCTCTGCTTCTGCCATTTCATTAATGTGATTGATTGAGGTAAGTAACCAATCAATACCAGGATCAATGTATGCCCTTACGTTTGGTGGCTCAGTCTAGCCAAGAATTATTGCTCAAAATCGATCAAAGGCCTGTTAGCTTTGTTTCATATAATAACTGTGTCACATGGGTATGAGGAGGTGCAGACCCCTGAACAGTGGCCATCTTGTTAAATAGATCTCAGGATGTCAGCTTCTTTTACACTGAAAGATACTTTGTTGAGTTTAGAGCAGTGTAAAAGTGATCAGGTGAAGGTATATGTCGCTCCCCTCTGTTCCTACTCATCAGGATCCCCTTATAGTTTTCAAGTTATGCATTTGATACAACCCCCACTGTGGCAGAAATGCCTTTGCCATGTGTTCTTGGAGGGGCCTGCTTGCCAGCCTCCTGCCAAAAGACTATGGGCCCTTTAAAAATGTATGTGCTTTATGTACTTTTGTACTCCAGAAAGAGAGACCGACCGTTGGAACTAATTCCCTGGAACTGTTTTGGGCATAGGACCATGTGCACAGTTGGTTGGAATTATGACTTCCATGGAAATCCCGAACCTTTGAACCTATCTGGGTGATTTATGGATATGTTGGTCCCCCAGATCGGGACTATCAGGAGATATGACTTTTGCATAGTTTCCATGTGTTTTGGGGGTAATTTCAGGTTACTGTAAAATATATGTTTTCTGTGCCTGGAGATAATTGAGTTTAGTACAGTTCCTGACTCAATTATCTCTCAGGCAGAGGGGAGGGTTTATCCTGTTTTGTGTGGGAGTGTTCTGAACCTGAAAGCCAATGTAATTACAGTGTGTACTTTGTCACAGTCCCCTCTCAGGTCCAGTGGGGAATGACCCTGGGATATGTTATGGAAAACCCCTTGTATGGGGACTTGCATATAAGACCAGTTGTGGCTGCCATTAAACAGGTCAACTTCACCCACAACACAGAGCCTCGTCTCATAATTGTAGGGAACAGCTATACCAGCTATATCACTAGCTCTTCTAAGAGCTATCCTGCTATACTCTCTGGAGTGGGAGAGGTCTGGATCCCTGACTTGGGTCCAGGGTGGGTGGAAGACAGTGAGACTGCGGCGGATAAAGGTCCACAGTGCTGATGGTGTCTGGTGGAGTGCTTGGAAGTACTTGGAAGTACTAGGAAACAGTGATTGGCGGAGGCATCCACCTTATTTCATTTTTATATAATGATATTACTGTTAACCCAGTGGTACATTATTCCTATTAGATTACAAGGTTTCTTAGTGTACTTATGAAAGACCTGGTCATTCATCTGACAATACTGGGACAAAATACTTACCAAATTCCATGGCATCACAGGGTGATCACAATTCAACTGCCCAGAGGAGGTTCTTCTGAACCATTTTGACTGCTCTGTTTCCAAGATTAGGAAAATATGTTTGACGTTTCTGTTAGTTGCAACTAGATCCCTTATTTCAGTTAGATTTAGAGTGCTGCTATTTCCCACTATACCAAAATAATATGTTAGGGTTGAGAATATCAAGACATTCTTCTATTGTTAACCACACTATTACTACACACCACTCATGCTGGGCACATAGGAGGCTTTCTTCACTAATTCCTGTGCTGGATTAGTAGCAAATCCAGGACCCGTATTGGGAAAATAAATGATCCACTTTTTTGCATCTCTGTACTAATATATATGTTAGTTACATGGCACTGTGGTGTTAGGTATTAAGACACCTGTTTTTGTTTTCCTTTTGCTTTATTAAGTTGTCTCACATCCTCGCACAGCACTAGGATAGTGCTAGGATTTAACTCCCTACATGAATGGGAGTTGGCTTTTGTTTGCAAATATGATTAAAATACATGCTGCGTCTCCTCGTGGTATCCACCATTGCATCATTGTAATATGTCTATACTTGTGATATCTGTGTCTAATGTTGCAAAACTAATGAAACAATTTTGGTTAGGTTTTGGGAACTGTTAAATTTAGAGTAAGGTAAAAAGCTATAGAGTTTGGAGAAGCAATGTGTATTGTATGAATTGGCCCCAGCAGTATACCATGTATGCATGAGTGCAGAACCCTTTTTTCATATACATATTTGGGAGACCTGGCCAACTCCTTGGTTTTGCACCCCTTCTTGTCAATGTTGCCTCATTCCAGTGCTCTATTCATACTTGTGCTGCACAGAGCACCAGATGAACATTTTCCCCCAAAGTAAGTGGGTTAATCTCATAAAAGCAGACATTAGGCTGCTAGAGTAGGACGTGCCAAAAATGGGGTACATTGATGTTGTGGAGGGCTTATGTAATGTATGATCATATACTGAAACTAAACCCCATTATTTTTGTCTAGATTAAGTTTTTTTTTTTAACTAATAAAATCTGTGAGCTTTGAAGTTGTTGTTTAGTAGATAAGTGAGTGCACTGGATATTCTTGATCTTGTGTATTGTATGAATTGGCCCCAGCAAAACCCCATTTATGCATTTTCATGTGAGTGCAGCCCCCTGTTTTCATATTTTCATATTTTGAAATAATTATTTTAAAATGTTATCCAAAAATTATATAATTTTAAAGTGTATCCAATAATATTCAATTGAGGCCTAAGTGATAAGTAGACTTGTGTATGGCACAATTGTTTGATTCGTCCCAGCAAAATTTTTTGAATTGGAAATTTTGTTAAGGAATCAATAGGAAGCAATATGGAAGGAAGCAATATGCTGAAATTCAAAATCCCCCCACCATTTATAAATATTAGAGCCCACACCTGCCTCCCATGGGTAAGGGTTGTGGGGGACATTAGGTCACTTCCCATTATTAATATTAAAGACTCAACTAACCTCCCATGGGTGGGGGTTAGGGACATTAGGTATTCCCCCTTTAAAAATTAGAACCCCCCACCTGCTGACTAAGGGCGAGGGCTGAGGGTATAATTAGTCCCTCCTATTCATTTAAATTAGAGACAACACCCAATGGCCACAGATGGGACACTAAATCCCTCCATTTAATTATTTAATTAAAGCCACACTGTGGGGACAAAGGGGGGACTCTTATGTCCTCCCTGCTTTATTTTTGTAATTGATAGTCCACTGTGCAAGACAGATGAAAAGTACTCTGTCCACCTCCTCTGATCTTTAAACTGAAGCCCCAACCAGTGGCCCACACATGGAGGCACAGGGTGGTGTACTATACTAGCAACTAGGAAGCTATAGCTGCACATTCACTAGTATTTTATTAGTATAAATGCCACCACTAGTGGCATGGTGGATGGGGGGCTAGGGAAAGTATTAGGGAACCTCCCTTGCACTCATAGGCGTGCGCAGCCTATTGCATTAGGGTGTGCACCCTAAAGCACAAACACACGCTGCGTGTAAATGTATGTATGTATGTATATATATATATATATATATATGCACACACACACACACACATACATACACTGCTGTGTGTGTGCTGTGTGAGGGTGCTGTTAGTGTGATGTGTGTGTGAGGGTGCTGGTAGTGTGCTATGTGGGTGAGGGTGTTTAAGTGTGTGTGTTTGTGAGGTGCTATTAGTGTACTGTGTGTGAGGGTGCTGTTTGTGTGCTGTGTGTGAGGGTACTGATAGTTTGCTGTGTGTGTGTTTGTTAGGATTCTGTTAGTGTGCTGTGTGATAGTGCTGTTTGTGTGCGGCATGTGGGTGTCATGTGTTTGTGAGGATGCTGTTAGTGTGCTGTGTGTGAGGGTGCTGTTTGTGTGTGAGTGTGCTATTTGTGTGATGTGTGTGTAAGGGTGATGTGTGTGTGTTTGTAAGGGTGCTTTGTGTTTGTGAGGGCGCTGTTAGTGTACTATGTGTGTGAGGGTGCTGTATGTGTGTGGGTGCTGTCTGTGTGCTGTATGTGTGTGGGTGCTGTGTGTGAGAGGGTGCTGTGTGTGTGTGGGGGTGCTGTGTGTGTGGGTGCTGTATGTGTGTGGTGTGTGCTGTGTGTGTGGGTGCTGTGTGTGTGTGTGTGTGTGCTGTATGTTGGTGCTGTGTGTGTGTGGGTGCTGTCTGTGTGCTGTATGTGGGGTGCTGTGTGTGAGAGGTGCTGTGTGTGAAAGGGTGCTGTGTGTGTGTGTGCTGTGTGTGTGGGTGTGCTGTGTGTGGGTGTATGTGTGAGGGTGCTGTATGTGTGTGGGTGCTGTATGTGTGAGGGTGCTGTGTATGTGAGGGGTGCTGTGTGTGAGGGTGCCGTATGTGTGTGGGTGCTGTGTGTGTGAGGGTGCTGTGTGTGTGTGTGTGGGTGCTGTATGTGTGTGGGTGTGCTGTGTGTGAGGGTGCTGTGTGTGTGAGTGTGCTGTATGGGTGCTGTATGTGTGAGGGTGCTGTATATGTGTGGGTGCTGTCTGTGTGCTGTATGTGTGTGGGTGTTGTGTGTGTGAGGGTGCTGTATGTGTGTGGGTGCTGTGTGTGTGAGGGTGCTGTGTTTGTGTGGGTGCTGTGTGTGTGAGGGTGCTGTGTGTGTGTGTGCTGTATGTTTGGGTGATTTGTGGTTGTGGAGGTGGGGGCAGATTAGTTAATAAATATCCCCCCTCCATTCTTACCTTTTGTAGGGAGGGGGATCCTTGTTGCTGCTGCCTTCCCTGGTGGTCCAGTGTAGGTGGGGGCAGATCAGTTAATATTCTCCCTCCCTTGTTACCTTATGTAGGGAGGGGGGACCATGCTGCTGCCTTCCCTGGTGGTCCAGTGGAGAGTGAACTCTAGCCTGCGGGGCTAGCTCAGATCTCGCGAGAGGAACCCGGCGGAGCTGCTGGCAATAGCTCCCCGGGTCCTCTCCTGCCTCCCTCCCATGGAGGCTGAGAACAGAGCCGGTGATCGGATAGCGACGGCTCTGCATGAGCCGACAGGGGAGATCCTGAGATCTCACCTGCCGGTCTCACTCCATAGGTGGGCCGCGGGATTAGGGTGTGCCCAGGCACACTCGGCACACCCCGTGCGCACGCCTATGCTTGCACTAAACTGGTGGTGTTCATAGTGCAGCGTATCCAATAATATTAAATTGAGGCCTAAGTGATTAGTAGACTTGCACTAGTGGCATGGTGGGTGGGGAGCTAGGGAAGGTATTGGGGAACCTCCCTTGCTCTAAAGTGGTGGTCGTAGTGCTGTGTATCCAATAATATTAAATTGAGGCCTAAGTGATAAGTAGACTTGTGCATGGCTCAATTGTTTGGTTCGTCCCAACAAACTTTTCTGAGCAGACAGCAGGCAAATCGTTATTTGAATAACATTTCTTTAGAATAAAGTATGTGGTGCCTCAGAATTTAGTTTTTCAGCCAAATTGCTGATAGTTCCAAAGCCAGGCAGTGCCAATCAGCATCTCCTCATAGAGTAGGGGAGATCCAGAATATGCAGCACTGGACTAGGAAGCACCTCTATTGGCTGGCTGAGTGACTTCCACTAGAGGTGTTACTTGGCACCAATGTGAACATGGGCATCCGCAGGAATTTTTCCGGGGGGGGCATAATTGTAATGACATCCATGCTTGGCCCCTTTGTGACAGTGTCATGAAAGGGAAGGAGCATTGTCATTTTCACATAAAGCCAGAGTGAATAGCTTTTTTACAACTATGGTGTCAGGAATATATGTTTGTATTCCTGACACTATAGTGTTCCTTTAATCAAATTAAAGGAACATTCTGGTCACCATAACAAACTTCAACTAAATGAAAATGTTATGATGCAAGGAGGCCCCTGGGCACTCTCTTTCCTTTAAGGGGTGAAACCACTCTCAAATGGTTTACCCCCAAAGGCTTCCTCCAGCTCCAGATCTCCAGGTCACTCAGTGGTATTCAGCTTCTTAAACGGAGTGTCAGGAAGTGCAGATTGACGTCAGGCATGGGTGCCGCTGATTGGCTAGAGTGGTCAGCTGACGCTCTAAGCCAATTGCTAGTTCACGATTCATAAAAATGTTTTACGTTTTCATGAATGGGGAGCTACTGATTGGCTTAGAGTGCCAGCTGACCCTCTAGCCATTCAGCGGCACCCCTACCCAGCGGCCCTCTGTGTTTCCTGACACTCAGTAAATTAAAGTGAACACATTAACACTGATATTTTTTTTTACCTGGGGAGATGAGAAGGTCCAAAGTTTCCCTGCCAGTCCCAGGTACCAAAGCCGTATGATGTGGTGTCCAGAATGAAGTGCTCCAATCTCATTTTCTTCTCTTTCATTTGACACAGTCTTCTTTTTCTTCTGAGGCTCCTTTTGCAGAGGCGGCTCTAGACTTTATGAGGCCTTAGGCGAAACTCAAACATGAGGCCCCACTAACAAAAAAGTAAAAAAAATAGAGTTGCAATACATGCACACTGTCACATATACACATTGATGCACAGTTTACCTGTGTATGTGCCTGAGAGTGTGTCTGACAGAGAGTATCCGTGTGTGTGTGTGTGTGTGTGAATGTATGTCTCTGTGAGCATGTTTGCGTTTTTTCACTGGTACCCTATGTGTATGGCATAGCTGCTTAAAGAGGGGGTGATGGTCAGAGGAAGAAGCAGGTGATGGTGAGAGGGAGAAGCGGGTGACGGTGAGTGGGGGTGATGGTGAGGAGGTGATGCTGAGGGGGGGGGAGTGATGATGAGGGGGCGTAATGCTGAGGGAGGGTTGATGGTGACGGAGGGGGTAATGCCTCTGAGGGAGGGTGATGGGGTAATGCTGTGGGTGGTGAGGGGGTGATGCTGGGAGGGAGTGATGGTGAGGGGGAGTGGTAATGTTGAGGGAGGGTAATGCTGAGGTGGTGGGGTGATTCTGAGGGGAGAGGGGGTAATGCTGAGGGTGTGAAAGGGGTGATAGTGAGGGGGGTGATGCTGAGGGGGTGAGGGGGTAATAGTGAGGGGTGATGCTGAGGGGGTGAAAGTGAGGGGGATGATGCTGAGGGAGGGGGTAATGCTGAGGGTGTGAGAAGGGGTGACAGTGAGGGGGTGATAGTGAGGGGGTCATAGTGAGGGGGGTGATAATAAGGGTGCTGATGCTGAGGGGGGTGATGCAGAGGGTGGTGATGCAGAGGGTGGTGGGGGGGTGTTAGTGAGGGGCGTGATGTTGAGGGTGGTGAGGGTGGTGATGCTGAGGGTGGTGAGGGGGTAATAGAGCCCCCCATACCTCACTTACATGATCTGTAGGCTGCCTCTGTGCTGCTCCCCTGCGGTTTCAGTCATGAGCGAGAGACAGAGATAAGCTGTAGCTTCCTGCCTTTTAACATTCACAGCCGGTATTGCAGTGTATTCTCACACAAACCAAAAATAGCAACACAAGCTGAAAAATCCAGGGGCAGGGGTTTAAAGGTATAGGGCTATGAGTACAAGTAGCAATTTGCTATTTTCAAACCATTTGTTTTCAACTTGAACGCAAGTTACATTGTAACACTGATATCTGTCAGGAATTCCTAAAATAACCCTTCACATGTATATATTTTTTAAAAGAAAATTAAAAATTGGGTATTTTGACTCTTTTCATGCAACCATTTTACCACCAATCTATGCCAAATTTAAAAAAAAAAATGATTGGTAATTTTTTTGAAACACATTGCAATTTAAGAATACATGTACTAAGAACTTTAAGGGTTACTGCCAAAGAACACCCCAATATGTGTTCAACAACATCTCCTGAGTACAGTGATAACACCCATGTATAGGTGTGTTGGGTTCTCTGGGAGCCAAAATACCTTATTTGGAGGGCACACATTCCAGTTTTCCAACTTGGAATTTTCACAGCTGGTCATCACGCACACGTGTCCTATTTGGGACATTTTTGAAGCCGGCCAATGCAATTTACCCCCATCAAACCATATATTTTTGAAAAGTTAGCATTTATATTTGTTTGTGTGTTAACAATGCAAAAAACTATTATAAACGCTAACTTTGGCCAGTGTTTGTGACCAAGTGGCTACTATAAAAGACTAAACTTACCCCATTTGCAATATTTTGGGTTGTCTTCTTTTGCAAAAGGTATGTCATCATAGGGGTAATTCTCATTCCTGGGCTACCATACGCTCTCCAAGGCATCATAATCAATCTGTGAAAAAACAGCCTAATATTTGGCGCTGTAACTTTCAAAAACACTATAAAACCTGTACATGGAGGGTACTGTTATACTTGGGGGACTTCGCTGAACACAAATATTAGTGTTTCAAAACAGTAAAACATATTATGACAATACTATCATCAGTGAAAGTGCTGTTTGTGTGTGAAAAATGCAAAAAAGTCACTCTCACTGACAATATCATCGCTGTGATATGTTTTACAGTTTTGAAACACTAATATTTGTGTTCAGCAAAGTCTACCAAGTAAAACAGTACCCCCCATGTACAGGTTTTAGGGTGTCATGTAAAGTTATAAGGTTAAATACAGTGCTAGCAAATTAAATTCTCTGGACTTTCCCCCAAATTGCAATCAATAAAATTACTTAATTATATAAAAATATTACATAAATATGCACGTAGAATTTAAATATATATATATACATATTTATATATTTGAAGTCTATGTGTATGTTTATGAAATTATTTATGTAATTATGTATATGGACATATGTATATTTCGTATTATTTTTATTTATTTATATATACATAGATATATGTATAATTTCATTCTAAGTATATGTTGATATAAATATACATATACATAAAAATATATATATATATATATTTGTGTTAGGTGCTTAAGATAGTACCATGTGAAATACCATGAATAAACATAGGATAATAAAAGGAGTAAGTCGGTTGTGGTGTGCCGAAACCGACGATGAGGTAGGCCTGAGAAAGAAGAGGGCCTACCCAGGAAAAGAAATAGAAAGGAAATAAATGTTAAAATGTGGTGTGGTGGGAGGGTCATTCAACGCTGACCTCGAACGGTAAGGAGCCAGGTAAGGGCAAACCAGCACCTCCCACAAATCCAGGCAAATTGCCTTAATACTTGTGTTAGGTGCTTAAGATAGTACAGTGTGAAATACCATGAATAAACGTAGGATAATAAAAGGAGCAAGTCGGTTGTGGTGTGCCGAAACCGACGATGAGGTAGGCCTGAGAAAGAAGAGGGCAAAAATTAAGTAATCAAATTTATTAACAGACAACCAATACATATACATTTTATCAACCAGACATGTTTTTGAAAGCATCCCTTAATTCTTGTACTGGGTTCGGTATGTACCGAGAGTAAGTGGATGACTTCCAGCGCCCCAGTGTTTTGATAACGAGTTGGAATGTTGACACTGGAGGCTGTGGACGCGGCTCCTATACGAAAGGAGTGTCCTGAGTATTTGTCTGCGTTGAGGCCCAGTTGTGTGAGCAAGGACCTGACGTAGGTCATGAAGGTTGCAGTGGTGAGTACTGCACCTTGTAGTTGTAGTAACGGTTGCGAGGGCAGTAAGTTATGGTGCTGTATGTAGGCATCAAGAACCCTGACGGGACACCATCTGTTGTGTGTGGGATAGTACGGAATGTTTATGGGTATGTGCTGACTGGTTTTGGAGTGAGGTAAAGTCAGGATGTAATGATCCATATGTTTTGTCAAGTGGGAATAGAGGAGGAACGGAGTGGTTTGGGTCGTGGAGGTTGTAGTGAATTCTCTAGGTTGTAGAAATCCATAGAAAGCGATGTATATTACTGTTTTGATGATAGAATTTGTATTGGTGTCAAACGGTTTTAAGTCAAGCAGGTTAGATAATGCTTTGAAGATATGGTTATCTATGGGTATCCTCTGGGCTGTATGTGTGGGTTCTGATTTCTGCATACCTCTGAGTATGGTCTTAATTTGGTGAGAGGCCATGAAACTGTTGTTATTAGGGTGTAAGATTAGCATGTGGTGTTGAATGCCAGTGAGATAGAGTTTGATGGTGTTATATGACATTTTGAGTTTAAGGTGGCAAAAGGAAGCAAACCCCAAAAAAGATGTCATAACAAACGGTTGTATGATGTTATGTTCCAGAAGGAATCGTTTGAATAGTGTGAAAGCCCTGCTGTATGTTTTGTTTGTATTGTTTGAAAGTGTCAATTGGTACAATGTCCTGCTATGCTGCATGATGATGTCTAGTCCAGTATGAGTTGTTGAAATGTTGGAGTGATGGTGGCTGTGGGTGAAGGTGGCTGTGAGTGATGCTGACAGGAGTGCTTGATGAAACTCCTGAAATTTAAATCGAGACAAATTGTCAGCAGCTGTGTTACGTACACCTGGAATATGGAAACAACATAGGAAGAAATTATGACAACCTGCCAACCAAGTGAGTTTCCTCAGAAATCTCATGATCGTAAGAGATTTGGAATGACCTTTGTTGATGATGTGACAGGTTGCCTGGTTGTCTGAGTAACAACGCACTGGCAAATTAGCCCATAAATGACCCCATGCTACAGCAGCCGCCACTATGGAATAAATCTCAAAAAGAGCTGAGGTAGTGGAAAAACCTTCCAAATCATGAACTGCTGAAGGCCAGCTGCCCCAAAGCCATTCGTTCCCAAAAATTGCTGCAAAACCAGTGGTAGATGCCGCATCTGACCAAAAGGTAGGAGATGATTCAGTCAATTGAGGAAGGAACATACTTTTACCATTCCAAGTGGTTAAAAATCTCTGCCACATGTTTAGATCTGCTGTAGCTTGGGCATCTAAGAACAACCTGTACGTGTCATGTAGGAAAAGTGGGAAAAGATGCAATAGTCGTGATATAAAGGAGCGGCCTTGAGGTATGATACGCATATCAAAATTTAGTGACCCTAGCAGGGACTGTAGCTCTTTGCGGTTGCAAGTGCCGAGCTGTAGGGAGTTGTTTATGTAAGTGAGAATATTCTCTATCTTATCGTATGGTAGGCTTGCTTGCATTGTGGCAGAATCTAATTGGATACCCAGAAAAGTGATAACCGTGTCTGGCCCCTCTGTTTTCTTTGGGGAGATGGGTACACCTAGTTGCTCAAAAAGCTTAGTGGTAGCTTTGAGACTAGTGGGAGGCAAAGTATTCTCCTCGACCAGTAGGGAATCGTCCAGGTAATGTAATACCATATGGCATCTGGCTATGTTCAATAGTAATCAGCATAATGCTTCAGCAAATGTGTTGAAAATAGCTGGGCTACTTTTGGACCCAAAAGTTAACCGGGAGAAAAAATAGTAGTTCCCGGACCACTTGATGCCATGCAGGTGCCACAGTGTGGGGTGGATTGGGAGTAATTTAAAGGCGTTAGTAATGTCGGTCTTACTAAGCCAGGTTCCAACCCCTGCTTGTATGATAGCTGTAATGGAGTGATCTATGGGGGTATATTGCAGAGAGAATTCCTCAGAGGGTATAAGGGAATTAAGACTTATACATCGGGTTGGCTGATGAGTGGGGTGCCGATAAGTCAATGATGAGTCTCTGTTTTTGGGAAGATTTCCCTGTGACAATACCAATGGGGTTGGTGCGCCATTCTATGAATGGAGGAGTTCTAAAAGGCCCCAATACGAAGCCCTCATCCACTTCTTGGGCTATGAGGGTGTCAACCGCTGTGGGGTTGTGTTGGGCGGATTGTAGATTAGGGCATTCCAGAGTTCCGGCTGGTATTTGTAGGATACCTGTGTGGAAGCCTTCTGTTAAACCAGAAATAAGAAAGTCTACCGGGTGTCTAGATGGGTGCTGAGACATAAATGCTGTGAATACTGGCATATTAATGGACGTTAGGTAAGACTTGGAATACATTTTATTTGGACACATGGTCTTTGCATGTGCCCTAAAACATTTTGAACAGACATGCAATAGTCTACATCCACTGTAATTACAAGACCCAACACTGAAATTATTACATATCTGGGACTTGCCCAGAAACTTGATTGGGCGTCCCAGTTTGTCTCTTGACAATTTCCCTGGATCCCCAGAGGAACTAGCTCCTTGCGTGGAGGCATGTCCGTCCGCCGTGTTGGGACAAAAATTTGTAGTATGGGCTGTGGAGGAGCAGTATGCACAAGCTGCTGTTCTTAGACCTGCAAAGTGTCTGCAAAATATGACGGTATCAATCCTTCCCCAGTTGGATCGTGTTCCATACTGGGAGACGGCTCCAGACACTTTTGCAGAAAATGACCTATGGTAGTCATAGAAGGCTGAACCACCATATTTGTTGCCCAGGTCTACCAACTTGTGCATATAGAGATCAAACTCCTCTCTTCTGTTGGGATAGACAACACAGATGACATCCCTGTAAATACCAAACGCTAGTACAAATTCAGGGATAGTCAGTTTCCTGGTCAGGCGGGCATCCCTAGATCTGACAACAACAGATACATCATCATAAGCATACGTCTTATTTTCCACAATATCCTGGGAGGCAATCAACAGGGAAGCCAGGTTGACGTCTTTACCTTCCAGGATATCCCTTTTTAATGTGCTCAGGTATCATGTGGGCCGGGCTAACTTCCTGGTCATCCAGGGTGATGGCTGGAGCGACTAATGGCAAGGCTGGTGTTTGTGCCGCAGCAGCGGGTGGCCCTGCTAGATTGAGGGCCGTGGTGACCGACTCAAGTTTCTCCAGCCTGGAGTTGACCTTGCTCATGGACGCCATGAGTGAGGATAACATGGCATGTATGTCTTCTGGGTTGGACTGGCTAGATCCTTCCCCGGCATCCATGTTATTTGTCGATGTGCGTAGCAGTTTGAAAAGTTCTGTTTTCCTTGCTGTAGCGGGGTAGGGGATTTGTCGTCTCCTTAATTGCGTGGTTATAAGCGGGATCGTCCAGGATCTGATTGATGCTGGACTAGCTAGCTCTCCTCCTTGTGTGGGAGTGACAGCTCTAGCCGGGGTGCTAGGCAGGGAGAAATCCTTTACCCCTTCCTGAGACATACTATAAATAAAACAATTAATTAGTAAATGAAACCACCAAATTGTACTGGCAGGCTAGCTAGGCTGGATGGCGAAAGCATTATACTTGTTTGGTGACAGGTGAGGCCATGCTAATTGCCAAGCAGCTTGAGAGGCTCTATCTATGCATTGGCGCGAGGGGTTATTGAGGCCACTTGACGTAATGGCAGGAGTTTTAGGCCTCTCGGTGACTGTAAGACAGAAAACAGGGGAAGGGAGTGACAGGTGAGGCCCTCTCAATGCAACATGCGAGGCGGCTAGCTAACTTGTGGCCCGATGGGTGTTTGCCTCTGGAACATTTGAGGCGGGGTGTTGGCCTCGCGGGACCACTAACTGATGGCGACTGCCAAGACGGGGTAAATACCTATTGGGAATCCTGTGACCCTATTGCCAGTACTCTAACCTAGGGAAATGAAATGAAATGTATGGTAGAATACCATATGAGCAGGTGTACGTACCTGGTAGTATGACAATTTCACAGGAATAAACCGTGTGGAGCAAATATATATAAGCTTGACAGCCTAAAATGGGTAAAAGAGAGTAGTATGATGAGTGTGGATTGTTGAAAAGAACAGACTTATAGCCTGTAGCAGCAATGTTTTGAAAAAATGTTGATACCATGGGAATAGATATGAGTGGCTCAGAAATGTTTGCATGCTTAAATAAGACATCTGAGGGAGGCCGTTGCCTATGTACAAACAACATATGTGTTATGTGATAATGGTGTGTAATGGAAACATGAAATGTAGGTTTTATATATATATGTATATTACTGTGCAGGAAACATATGATTGGTTGGATCAGTACGTGTGATTCAACCCGAGTATGCATGAAAAGGAAATAAGCCTTATGTGTCATAGTCATGACAGAGAAATGAGGCCTGTAACGTAGGCTGAGTTAATTGAAATGAAATGGATAATTATAAAACTCCTGGCGTGGGAGTTCAATGATCCGTACAGAAATGTAGCTGTTTTGATAGAAAGGAACATGGATGAGGTCATGGCCTATTTTACACAGCGTTATGTATGATATGTAGTAGAATAACCAAAGGCAGGGATACCCAAAAATGCTTAAAGTGATGTATATATATGACATATTGTATTGTATGATTGGTTGGATCAGTACGTGATTCAACCCGAGAATTATTGCTTTAAATGAACCTGTATCCTTTGTATGTGTCATAGTAATAACACAGAAATGAGGCCTGTAACATAGGCTGAGTCCATTTGGATGAATGGATAAGTAATGCAGACCCCTGAAAGCGTGGGAGTCAAAATGGTCTATACAGATAAGTGGACTTGGTTTGTATGGACATAATACAATACTGAAAACATTTAAAAAGTAATAGAAATAACCTATCTATTTAAACAAGAAATTCTTAACCGAATGTTATATACACACGAAATGGTGAATATAATTCACGAAAGGATTATGTGAAATACATAGAAATAAAGCCGAAAACAAATGTGAGGGAAACACAGAAGTTAGAACGAATGGTTTAACCGTATGAACTTATGCGAACCGAAAGCGTTTTTGAGCGTATATGAAAATTGCCGAATGGCAAAACAACTGAATGATAATCTGTTTCAATGTAACATGTAATAGTTTATGCGAAATGACTATTGTACGAATAAACTGTTCAGCCGAATGACCGTATGAATGAAAAAACCCGCGAACGGCTTGAAACATTCATGACATAACCAGGGAAAAACCATAAAGTGAGGACCCATGCTGTACCGTACGCCGTGGGAACCGGTCCTGGTGTGACAGGTAGGTCTGACTTATGGTTTAGGAGTCCCTGGGACGCGATCTATGACGAAGACCGGAGTCAGAAGAAGCTGGACGGGTGGAAAGGCCTGAACAGGATTCCTGGACACAGCTAACGTGGTGAAAACCTCGTGGATACTGAACCCAAGATGGCGTCTGAGAGAACCCGGAAGTGGATCCTCATTCAACGCTGACCTCGAACGGTAAGGAGCCAGGTAAGGGGAGTGCCTTAAATAGGCTAGGAGTAGCAAACCAGCACCTCCCACAAATCCAGGCAAATTGCCTTAATACATATATACGTCCCAGGTCCCAGCACTCAATGCTCCCGGTCTTTTAATGCTCCGGTGCTGTCTCCAACCAAATTGTATACGATACCAGTAGAGAGCACTCAGGAGTCTTTCAAGGTAAATTTCATCTGTTGCTTTATTGAGCAAATACAAATTCTCTCAACGTTCCAGTCGACGTTTCAGTCTGTAAAATACTTTTTTCAAAAAAAAGACTGAAACGTCGACTGGAACGTTGTGTGAATTTGTAATTGCTCAATAAAGCAACAGATGAAATTTACCTTGAAAGACTCCTGAGTGCTCTCTACTGGTATCGTATATATATATATATATATATATATATATATATATCATCGTATATATATATATATATATCAAAATACAGTTAGAATAAAATTACATATATATATATATATATATATTTAAAATTTTAAAGGTAATTTTACATTTTATTTATTTTTAATTATAATTAAATTTATAATTGTGTAATTTTACTTTAAGTGTAATTTTACTTTAAGTGTATTTTTATATTAATATATGTATATATGTATATTTTAATAAAAATAAATACACTTGGTATGATGTTATATATATATATGTACATATTTTATATATATATATATATATATATATCTCATATAAATATATATATATTTATATATATATATATATATATATATTTTATTTATTACCTTTATTTATTCATTTTTTAAAACTTTTTAATACTTTTTTCACCAGCAGGGGGACTGTCTGTCAGTTCAGGCAGTCCCCCTGCTGGCAGCACAATGGACACCTATTGCGGCCAAACAATGGACACCTATTGTGATCGGTCTTTCATCGAGGCATCGCTGCAATACTGTTAGAGCAGCTGTAAGTGATTATGATAGCTTCCAGCACTCCAATTAGCAGCGGACGTATCAGGTACATCCGCGGTCCATATGGACCATTTTTTGTCGGACGTACCTGATGTGTCCTTAGTCACTAAGGGGTTAAAGTCTATTAAAGAATTTCTCCAGATTCCACTCTGTCACAGCAAACAGTTTTGACATGATGTGATGTCTTTGCCAAGGTGACTGAAAAAATGGAAGTATTACATGACCTACAAAAGCAGTAGCATTTAATTAGCAGGTAATTAACCATTGGCCTCTACTGAAAGTAAATCTTGAAAAAATTTCATTCATTAATTAAGAGTTCATCTCTCCATGTGTGGCGTAGACAAGGAAAATCTGTAACTCAAATAAGATAATTCCATGTAATATACATGAAAAGCAATGCTTGTATCAGAGGGCTGTGTACCTCTCAGCTAATTAATTTCATCCAAAGACAGTATTCACATCACTAAAGGATGGTAGTGATATATATGAGGAAGTGGCTGGACTATGGACATCCAGGGAACAAGCAACCGAGGGTAGGTGTCAGGGGACTCTCTTTTGAGGTTATGGTGCTTAGACTGCTCCCTTAATAAAATTATGGCGTTTTTAGTCTGCCTGTGTGGGGGTGATTACATTTTGTTTTCTGTTTACTGAGGCACTGGTTACATTGTTCACACTTATACATAGTTACCCATTAAGGTGATCCATTTCTCCTAACTATACATAAATCACTTTGGCCCAATTTGACCCCTAAATTTTCCTCTTAAAAATTACTTGAAGACTGTTTATTAAATATAGCAAGATTTTAGGTTTAATTTGTAGGGTATTCCAGTTAGATTGTTATATCTTCGCACAAATCTGTGTGCATTTGATCTATCTGATACCAAAGGTCAATATAAAACTCTGCCTACATACCTTCTCTTTCTAAAGATACTTGGATAATGACTTCTCTGTATATAAGCTCTCATTTCCAAGGATTTGGCCGTTTGGTATATTGCCTTACATGCATGATGGAAAATCATGTATATATATATATAGATATATATATATATATATATATATATACACGTATACATGACCAAATATATATATATTTTTTTCTTTGGGCTTAAAATCACTCAATTTCCATCTTACCTGCTTGGTAAATAGAGTCCAGCTGACATTCTGAGCTATCCCAAGCAAAGTAACAACTGCTACAATCTACATGTTTCGAAATACACCCTTTATGCCCTCCATCCAGACTTTAATAGGGTCTGGATGTCCCCATACAGAACAGGGCAAAACATTTCGGCTATTTACAAGGCCATTCATACTGCAAAATCCAGACATTGTTCATGCTATTCAACAATGTCTGGATTTTTCCACCTTTACTCAGGGCTCACATCCAATTTGTGTAATTGTATCTGGCTATGAGTGTGTGTATACAATTGCATATGCAAAAATTGCATTACCTTCCTTTACAATAATATTTTCATTTGTGATATGTATTTATTTATTTACTTTTTACTTTCTATTAGTATTAATTCCCACAGAGCAGGGATTCCCAATTATTTTTTCCTGTGGAACCCTTTGACATAGTATATCAACATTTTGAAACTCCACCCCCCCCCCTCGAGGGGGGCCATGTACCTGTAAAAAAAAAAAAAAAAAAAAAACTTACCATTTGATGTTTTCTTTCTTCTAAAATCTTTTTTCACCCCTAAAAAAGGGCAAATAAAAATCCAGAATAACCGGATTTTTTGGGAGTCTGCCTCTATCCCTGGATAATTGGATTACTTTCCCCCATTGTATCCAGGATAGAGGGCTCTGTAAAACTGGTTTGAGCCAGATAGCCATGTGCCAGCCAGGGCCCAAAATATACTTTTACTAACTTTTGAACCCCTGGTCGGATTCATGCCATTTTTTAATATGTTGTTCCCCTGGATGGATTGAATGTGAATATGTAATTTTATGTGAATGTGATGTATGGTTTTAGAGTTATGAAAGTTGGGTAGAAAGTATGTTTTAACTGTATGTGTAATTGAGTTTCCTCTCAGGATAAGGGGAGGGAATATGTGGGATGTAACTGATATGTGATTGGTTGTTTTATACCTCCCTGTGGGCGGTCCTGTATGTGAAACGCTGTAATAAAAACCAGGCTGGGTGTGCCAGCACAGGAGTTCCTGTTTTAACCCTCAAAGTGAAGTGTTGTCTCATTATTGGTTGAAGGATTTATTGTATGCTGTTCCAGTTTGACTGCTAGGAGAGTTAATCTATCCGTATGGTTCCTATTCAGCTGTATACAGCATTCATATGCTAGAGAGGATTCCTATGCTTCTCAGATTTGGTGGTTGTGGTGTCTACTGCAGTGCTTGAAGTCCTCAGGAAGCGCTAGGAGCATCCTTCAACGGAGGTACCCGGTCAGGGTGCCAGGCGATCCGTTACATGCACGATCACTCGAACCCACCAGACTGGAAAAATACGATGTTCTACTCTCCTGGAACAGGCAAAAGAATAACCCACAGTAGTAATTCCCCCCCAAGTACGAGACGAGGCTCCGTATTGAGGGTAAAACAGGAATCTGGTTTATTGAGGGCTACCTGCCCAGTATTTATGCAGATCTCCCACCTAGTGGACACTCCCCTAGGGGACCAGATGGAAGACTGTGATATAGGACAGACAAGTACCAATGACAGACATACAGTGGTAAAACATTCCCAAAATGCATCACAATTCCCTCCTCTTTATCCAGTAGATAATTGGGAAATAATCCAATTGTCTCCCAGGACAGAGGCAAATCGCCATTATCCACATGGTGACTAAAGGACAATAAAATACAATAAAAGATACAACGTTACACTTATTACCTGAAATATATACATGTAACATATCCCCAGATAGCTTAGGTCTGAGCGCACATTATTACTGAATGGCGCTCAGACCACACACATACGGTTCAATTGCCATGGTGCTAAAGTCTTTTATTACACAAATAGGCTCCATGGCATAGCTATCTGGGTTAACAGCATTCACATAGGTAAATACTGCATGAACCAGTGTTTGGTTAAACAGCCGAAGGCAGAAACAGGAAGGCTGGCGGCTCAGCGGTGTTCGTGAGTAAAAGTATCAGTTTTCAGTTCCATAAGTTTGGTACTGAACACCGCTGGCCGTTTGTGAGCTGCAGACTGCCGCCACCGTGTGTTACCTCTGTGTAACCGCGACCACCCAACGGTAGTCAATTAAGCTGCGGTAAACCACAGCTACTGGAAAGTCAATTGGCGGCACACGCCAGCTCTCCGGTGGTCGGTTGTTCGGTATTTCTTCGGGATAAAACAAGGGAACACACGGGGACTGTACGGGCAAGGGAATAACCGAACAAACAGATGAATGGAGGAAGAATAAAAGCAATCCATAGACAGACGGTCCTGTCACAGGTGTGTATCTGTGTGTCAAAGTGGGTGTATCTGTGTTTGTATGTGTCTGTGTATCAAGGTGTGTATATCTGTGTTTGTATGTGTCTGTGTATCAAGGTGTGTGTATCTGTGTTTGTATGTGCCAGTGTCTATGAATCTGACACACAGATACACACACACTGGCAGATAGTGTCACACAGATACACACACGGACACAGATACACACACCTAGACACACAGTGTGTATCTGTGTTTCAAGGTGTGTGTATCTATGTTTCAAAGTGTGTGTATCTGTGTTTGTATGTGCCGGTGTGTGTCAAGGTGTGTATATCTGTGTTTGTATGCGCCAGTGTGTGTATCTCTGTGTCAGTGTGTATCTGTGTGTGTATGTATATGTATCTGAAATACAGATACACACACACACTGGCACAAAGTGGAATGGAGATACACACTGATACACACCTCGACACACATATACACACCTTGACACACATATACACACTCAGATACACACTGACACACACATCTTGACTCACAAATACACACACACACACACATACACACACAACATTTTTGAACTCCCCCCCACCCGTTACTTGCTAACCCTTTCTGCTCTTTGCAGACCCTTCCTGCTCCTTTCTGCCCCTTCCTCCTGATTTCTGTTCCTTTCTGCTCCTTCTCCTACTTTACCTTTCTGCTCCTTCTGTCCCTTCCAGCACATTGTTGACCCTTTCTGCTCCTTGATGTCCCTTCCTGCTCATTTCTGTTCCTTCTTCTTTCTGCTCCTACTTCTACTTTACATTCCTGCTCCTTGCTGACCCTACCTGTATGCTGCCCCTATCCCTTATTTAACTGATCTGTAGTCTGCCCCTCCCATCTCTCAGTTACCTAATCTGTAGGCTGTCCCCCATCCCTCACTTCCATGCTCTGTAGGCTGCCCCTCCACCCCCCCCACTTACCTGATCTGTAGGCTTTCCCCATCCCTCACTTACTTGATCTGTAGGTTGCCCCCCATCCCTCACTTACCTGATCTATAGGCTGCCCTCCCCTCCCCCCCATCAAATAGTTATCTGTAGGCTGTCTCTGCAGTCTGGGAGTTGCTGGCTGCATGTGCTGCTCCACTGCGGTTTCAGTCAGGAGAGAGAAGCAGGAATAAGATGTAGCTTCCTATCCCTGTCTCTCTCCACACACAGCGTCACCTACTGCAGTATATTATCACTCTAAAGAAAAATACTGGCACAAACTGAAAAATCCGGGGGGATCTCCACCCTGCGGACACCCATGGCCATAAGCTTTCCTAAAGAGATGAGTTTTAAGGCACTTTTTAAATGATTAAAGACTAGGGGAGAGTCTGATGGTGGTAGGCGAGCTATTCCATAGGAGTCCGGGTGTGAGCAGTGGACAGGAGAAGGTCACGTATCTAATTAGATGTTATTAGGGTACTTTTTTTTACATTTTTCATAAAAATGGATAAGAAAGTACAGCAACTGTACATGAAAGCTATGCATTAGGTTACATTCACAAACATGGGATATATATATGGGCAGGCATTAGGCTGCTAGAGTAGGACCTGCCAAGAATGGGGTACATTGATGTTGTGGCAGGCTTATTCAATATATGATCATATAATATAACTTTTTTTGCCTAGGTGAGGTGTGTCTAAATAAAACTGTTACTATATGTGGGATTTTAAATATTTTTTTTGTAAATAAGCAAGTGCGTTGGATTGTGTGTTTTGTATGTTGTATAATGGCCTCAGCAGCACCCTATAATGTACACATGTTCAGGTTAGTGCAGCCCTCTGTTAAATCTCTATTGTTCCAAAAAACAGAGAAATGCAATGGAAAAAATACAATCTTTCTAAAATGATCTTTATTATGCAGATGAAATATTAATAGACAGGTGCTTGGACTGACCTAATTTGTGCATGCCTAACTGTTAAATTTCTAAACTTGCTGTATTGTTGCACTAGCCTCAGCCCTTATTTAACAAATATTCTTTATTCGATTAGAAAGTTATACTTTCTCTGCTCAGGGCACTTAACCATGGCATCTTTGACAGGTTAACATTTACAAAAGAGTAAGTTGGAACTTCTTGAAGAAATGTAGCGATAAAGTTTGCATTTACTGTGGCTGCATAAGCCAAATGACATTGCCATATCAAAAATAATTACATTATTCACACTTTTACCATAACTGCCAAATGTAGAGACTGTCTATTAAAACCTTACATTTATTGTTACATTTTTCTTTTCACATTTGCACCCAAAAATAATATCACTAAGGATATTTCCATCTTTTCAAAGCACAAAGTTTTATTAAATATACATTTATAATTAATAAAATAAAAAGAACACAAAATAATAAACTGCAACAACTGTATACAACTATGGTATTATGAATTGCAATTTACTAGAAGCTGATATAAAGTGACACAGAGATTATGTATTAACATATACAGTATATGCAATTTACATGTTTTTTAGATTGTATTCAATTTAATTCCAGTTGGCAAAAAACAAATAAGTGCAATAAGTGTACTAATTAGTGATACATAATTTACTTAAATACCCACAAAAGCAAAATAATTGAATGCATACCACAAGCAATAATATATTTGAAATATATGTTATAACATTTATATACAGACTGATACATACATTTATTTGATGGTGTAAAGAGCTGTACTGCTGCTCTAAGCAATTAAATGGATTCTATAGTGTTAGGAATACAAATCTGTATCTGCGCCACAAGCACATTAGGCTCTTTCCAGAGGAAAGCATTGACTCAGGGCTCTTGTATGGGGATCTCACTGATGCTGGATGTCCTCATACAGAGCGTGAGGATGTTCAGCATCATTTAGGGGATGTAGAGTCCGGTAAACCTTTGGAAGCGTAAGTTTAAAGTGTAAGTGTAAACATTGCTTTTTCTCTAAAACTTACATTCCATAATTACATTTCAGGACTAAGTGGGACAGGGACATTGCACTCAAATGACTTCATTGAGATGAAGGGGTCTTGGTGTCTATAGTATCATTTTAAAATTGGTATATACTAATTTCCAACCAATGCAAGTGCTCTAACTAAATATTCATAGTAGGAGAGTCCTATATAAAAGCCATCGCTGTCTGGATTTTATAGTCTATGTAGAGCCCTACATTCAGTCAGTCTGGAAGGTGTATACTGGATTACTCTAAACTGATATGATTGCCCTCCTTCAAAACATTCATTTTGGGATAATTGGATTCAGAAAATGTATTTACTGGATTACTTCCCCTCCTCCCCCCAAAAATCCAGCAAAAATTGCCAACTAACTGTGTGTGTCTCTTTCTTTTCCCAGTCCCTTTCAGTGTCTCTTTCACCCCCAACTCCTTTGTGTGTCTCTTTCTCCACCTAGCCCCTCTGTGTGTCACTCTGTCCCTCTAAGCCCTCTCTGTTTCTCTTTGTCTCCAAGCATGCTATGTCTCTTTTTACCCTCAGCCCCTCTGTTTGTTTCTTTGCTCCCCAGCTCCTCTGTGTGTCTCCCTTGTTCTCTGTCTGTCTCTTTGTCTTCCATAGCCCCTTTGTCCCCCCAGCACCTCTATCTGTGTCTTTGTCCCTCAACCTGCTTGTGTGTCTCTTTTTCCCCTTCTCCATCCCCTCTGTGTGTCTCTTCCTCCCAGCACCTTTGTGTGTCACTCTTCTCCCCAGCCCCTTTGTGTGTCTCTCTTCTTCCCCATCTTGCCTGTGGGTATCTTTGTTTCTGCCAGCCCTCTGCATATCTCTTTGTGTATTTTTCCCCACAACCCGTCTGTGTCTTGTCCCTCGCAGCTCTTCTGTGCACCTCAGTGGAGAATTTTCTGTTTTTTCTTCCTTTTCTGGCACTTCCTGTCAGACTGGTGAGAGATTCAAAAGCTCCTCTTCTCAGGTCTACGGCTTGGCCATGGTACATGCAGTGACTGGCAGGAGGGGAGCGCTGTGCTGTGTGCTTCCCTCGTGAAGGTCAACCAGAGACTGCACCTCCTGGGCTGGTGTGCCCTAGGCGGCTGCCTGGCTTGTCTAGCAGTCGCATCAGCCCTCATGACTATACAAACATAAGTTTTAACCTATCCAGGGCCGAACTCCATGTCCTTCCAATCACGTAAGCTACATCTGTGTCTGTTTCCTTTAAAGGTCAATAGAGCAATCATTCCCTCTAACTTAAGGGGCCTTGTCTTGATGTGCTCTTTGATTTTAGTCTTTCCTTCACCCCCTTACATAAAATTTATCACCAAATCCTGTTGTTTTCACCTTAAAACCATCTGTCATATTCTCCCCTTTCTCACTCAAGATGCAATTTAGACTCTTGTCCATGCTGCTGTTGCTTGATTGTTGTAACTCTCTGCTTGTCAGACTGAAAAGATTTCCCCTCTAGAATCCATAATGATTGCCACTGCCTCTCATCTACCTTATGTTCAGGAATTTTCACATCTCACTCCTCTGTCAGTCTCTACTTTGACTTTCATGTTTTATTTAGGATTACTTTCAAAGTTTTTGTGCCTACTTACAAAGCTCTTCATAACTGTGCCCCTGCTTACATCCCCACCCTCATTACAAATATACTCCAGCTCTGCTTTTTCTTCAGCTGAGGCCTATTGCTGTTCTCACACCTGCACCTTAGACTCTCCTCTGCACTGACTTCTCCAGGATAGCCCCCTCTTCATGGAATGCCCTCCTTTGGGACATCTGAATATCCCCGTCTCTGCAGTCCTTTAAACAAAATAACTAAAAATGAATTTCTTTAGCGAAGCATATCAGCTCTCCCCTTAACTCCTCAATTAACAACCGCCCACATCTCCCACCTTCTACAACCTCCCACATCTCCAACCTACTTTGCTCCCTCTTCCCAAACACCATTCCCATTCTCATGAACATTCAAATCTCATGATTCCCTTATTTCCCTTTGTGTACTTGTCCTTCATCCCTTTAAATAGTGAACTCTTTTGTGCAGGGCTCTCTATCTACCGTTCTTGTATGTCATGCATGTATTGTGAAAATGAAATGTATGGCTTGTTTCATATTGTACAGTGCTGCCGAATATGTTGGTGCTATATAAATAATTGTAGTTGGCGAAATTGTAGTTGGCTATAAATAAACCAAAGGATCATTTGAGAGGATAGTAAAACAATGCAAAGTGGCAGGCATACCTTATACACTATTATATCCAGATTTCGTATTCATAACTAAACATATATTGTCTATTATTGACAAGTGTTGTTAATGATTAATATTTGTGTTTGCTTTGCATTCTCTAAGAAATTACTTATTCTTACCTTATTCATATGTAATAAACATTGGCATCCCTGGAAGAAGAACACCCTTTTGCTAATATTAACCATCATTCAGTTCCCACATTGGCAGGAATACATGACTGTTTAATGATAGACATATTTAACAAACAAATCCACACATTGACCTGCTCTGAGCACTGTGTTTTCTACCCCCTACATTCCTGACAGGTCCCAAGGCATTTCAACACAGTCCTTGGAAATAATCTGTTAAGATATATAAATGTAGTCCATTGATCTAAGCAAGCACAGCAGTTAAATGATCAAATCAATATAGACGCCATGCTGCAATGTTATATATAGGCATTCATTTTAGGCACTTTACGCACTACCAATAGATTTCAGGTTTAAGATTATAGTGAGCACTGTAGAAATATAAACTACAATATTAAAAAGTATGGTTATTATAGTTAGAGTAATTAAAAATGAAAAACATAATTTTTTTCAGATATGAACAAATAAATAGAAAATAACTGTAGACTTCTTGCTATGGTAAAGTATTTGGAATCTAGGACAAGACACACAAACATGAATTGGGTTCTGAGACTGGAGCAAGACTCAAGGGTATAAAAATACCGCACAGATGGTGTATTTCATCTTTAACAAATGTCTTCAAAATGTTTAAACTCTTTAAAAATGTTGCCTGTGAGATATAATTGCCAGTCTATGTGAGTAGAGACACCCCAGGACCAAGATCAAATAAGCACAGAGGTAGCCAGGTTTCTTAGGAGAAGGAAAGACTTTGGGATGAAGAGTGTTATAAACTATATAAAGTATTGAATGAATATTTCAAGGGAGTTTTGAATTCTGTAGAAACCACTGAGCTATGAATATCTATAAATAGCTCAGAAACAAGAGCGACAGAGAATAAGAGGCAAAGTAGGAAAGGAGGAGACTAGGTTATAAAGTCAACTGATTAGCAAACCAAAACCAGTTTTTAGCAGGTTTATCTCCACTTTCCAATCCAATAAAAAATCAAACAAATCATAAAGAATTGTCAAGCTTAAAAACTGTTTGTTTTTCTTTTCTTTTTTTTTTTTTTATCTTGTCAATGTGCTTTTCTTGTCACTTAAAGGGTCATTTAGTAAATAAACTCTATGTTTTCCACTGAGATAATAACTACGGTAGCACGTGTTGAGCACATATGCCATAAAATGCCAAGTCACTCCACAGATATATTATAGAAGGCATTCACATTAAACATCAATGTGAAATATAGTATTTTCAAGACCATGTAAAATATAACAACACAAAAGTACTTGCTGGCATTCTAAGAGTGAATGATGTGCACCATGATTACTAGTGAGTGCTTGGTTTATGAATTTGGTGTTTGATGTAATGTCTCCATGATATTAGGTCCCATCTAATTTTTAATTTATACCTGTTTATTTTGATTTTTGTTTGCCCATGTTTCACAGAGTTTTTATTCAAATTTTGAATATTAATCATGATTGCATCCAACTGAAGACAATTCATTACCATATCATTTATTTTAAGCTTATGTTTGACTATGTCCCAGTAATGCCAAAGATAATCTACAACTAAAGATTTCTTAAAATAATCTCAGTATTTGTTTGTATTATGTACAATCCAGAAGAAAGACAACATGATAGGTATCTTCAAGAGATCCGACTATATATGGCTACAATATTATTTGAGATCTTAAAGTATGGGCCAACATTCATGCATCATGGTATTCAAACATATTCAGGACACTTAAACCCCCATTTTGGTATTTTCAGATAGATGTTATAAGCTAATTCTATTTTTTTACTTTCCCAGATGAAACTATTGAAAGCAGTCTCAATCATTTTAAGTCAGCTAATGGGGCATGGAAGTGTAAGCATGCAAAACAAATATGTCCATTTTGGTAAGGTATATGCCCTGAGTATGTTAATCCTGCCAGACCAAGAAACATCTCATTAATTTTATCCAGTATTTTAACATCTTGTTTGTGTGTTTTATGAGCAGAATAAAGTTGGCTTCTCTGGTTCTATCAGGGTCTGCTGTGATTTTAATCCCTAAATAATAACGATATTTTCTCAACCAAATTAATTCATACTTTCCCATTATATACTTTTCATCTACTGATGGTAAGTCTTTGGATAACATTGATTATTTGTTTATATTTAATTTATCATTTGAAAATCTGCCAAAATTATATTTCAAATTCAACAGCTCATCTATAGATGACATAACTTGTTCTAAAGTAATAATTATTTAACTGATCTTTGATAGGTTGATCTTTAATTTTCCAGATCTGAATTTAAAACTTTTAATGCATGGATTATTTCTAGTATCCCATGCAAGGGATTCTATTCTATTCTAAGAAAAATAAGAGGTTAGACAAGAGAAACACATGTCTAGTGCCATTTTCTATATTGTATAAATCCACATCAATGCCTAGGTCTTGAAGAGGGCTCTTTATATAAGTGTGACAAACTCCCCTTTTCAAGTGAGTTTGCCATGAGTTCCTGGAGGAGCTTGCTTGTCAGCCTCCTGCCCACAGAATATGGACCTTGTAAAATGTGATATAAAAATCTCCATTCATATATTTGGACTATATGGTTCAGGGACCGAACAGCCGCATGAACCGGAGACCACCCTGGAGCTTGTTAAGCCTAATTGCTACTTTGTAACAATTTCCACCTCAGTGTTCTAAGTGTTCGTCTGAGTGGCCGCAATTCCTATGGACGACCACAATGTACGCAGGCAGTGGTGTTTGGCAGTCGAGTTTATGGAACTATTTTTGGATACTGAAACTCCCGAACACCGCTGGACTTCCATGATCGCCTGTGTTCGGTTAGACAACACTTAGAAAGACACTGTTCGTGAAAACATTCCCACGAAGAAGGGGAACAAGTTCCAGGGTAAGACTATTGACTATATTCGGTAGTTTGTTCATTTTTTGATTCTCTGGAACTGTTTTGGGCATGGGACCATGCGTGTGGTCGGTCATACAAATTACTTCCAGGAAATTCCTAAACCCCAGAACTGATCTGGGTGATTTTTGGATATGTTGGTCAACCAGATCAGGGCTATCAGGCGATGTAACTTTTGTGGGGTTTTTATGTATTTTTAGGGTGCTTTTGAGGTGTTTGGGAAAAAGTATGTTTTTTTCAATGCTTGGAGATAATTGGATTAGATAAGTACAGTTCCTAATCCAATTATCTCCTAAACACAGAGGAGGGATTATCTGATTATGTATGGGAGTGTCCTAGATCTGAGAGCCAATGTAGTTGTGTATTTGTTTCTAGAAGAAAAATTATTAAATAAAATTTAATAAGGTATCCAGGAGTAGTATATGCCTTAGGGCTGATATTTGTGCAATGCTTGTGAATAGAAATTGCAATAAAATGTTAAAATAAAATAAAATAAAATAAAACAATAATGTCCAATATTAGGTTAGAGTCTAATTAATAACAGTCATTTTGATGAAAAGCTATATCTTAATAGCAATACATAGAATGATAGTCTTTTAAAGTCTTTGTTTGTAAGCTAATTCAGTTCACTCCAGTTATTATTGAACTGGGATCTGGATACTGAATTAGTTATTTGGTATAGTACAATGTAACAATATATATGGTCCTTATATATTGTTACATTGTACTATACCAAATAACTAATTCAGTATCCAGATCCCAGTGCATTAATAACTGGAGTGAACTGAATTAGCTTACAAACAAAGACTTTAAAAGACTATTATTCTATTTATTGCTTTTCATCAAAAAGACTGTTATTACTTTTATTTTATATTCATTCCCTCCATAGTACATACATTTCATATATTGTAAGTATAGCCTCTAAAAAACTCAACTCTCTCTCTTACATGTAAAAAACCAAAGATAAGCACAATGGGATTTGGGTGGATTGGCGCTAGTTGTAAACGTGAGGATGCAGCAACCCTAGTGTCTATAGTCACTCCCATATCTATATAACTATATAAAATGTTACAAAGTAGTACAAGGCAGAGCGTGTGCAATAGTGAACAACAACACACAGTGAGATATACTTATGTCAGAGAAAACCTGATGATGTACCTCTGGTTAATATGTAAGATATAAAGATATAGCTTTTGTAGCATAATAATGTATATGTACACAATGCATAAAACACAGAGGTAATGGGTCATTCACTTCCCAGAGCCACGTATAGCAGGCTCTGGCTATGTTGGCTTGTCTGTAAATAACGTTGCTGCAATGAAGTATGTATTCGTTGGCTTTTATTCCTCCACAGATAGCAATTTCAAAGTGAATTTATGTCACAAAAGTGCAAAATACAGGAATAGCAGCAGCTCATTAATCAATAAAATGTCAGTTTTTATAGTGTTCTGTTTAATTGGAGGTGGATTTGGGTGCCATATTTGGGTGCCGCCACCTCCGGGTTCCGTTCACATTGCGCACCCTGTACTTTGTACTACTTTGTACCATCTCTCTCTCACATGCTTATTCTCAAAACTCTTTAATTTGTAGGAGAGAAAAATAAAAAAATAAATCCTTCACCTTAATTTCCATTTATCCGAACAGGCCGCAAAGACCATATTAATAAAAATCATTCCATTTAACCCACATCATAATTTCTTCAAGATAATTTAATCATTCAGTTTTGTCCTCAAATATAACAAACAGTTTTGTGGTGTAAACCCCATCTTTAATTGATAGTATGCCATCATAATGTGGAGGTAGCAAGGTAAATTACTTTTTGGTAATTTATGTTTTGCAGCCCTCATGATTTCTTCTTCAAATAATAATGAGTGGCAACAATAATGTCTCTGGGGGCATTTGAATCCACCATCTTGGGTTTAAATAACTTGTGGTAGTATCAAAAAAGTTCTTCTGCCTATCTTCTGCGATCCTATTCAATGAAGGAATTCTTTCAAAAAAACCTTCTATCTTGTCTTGAGTCAGTGTCTACGGGGTGTTACGAAATCTTAAATTATATTATTATTATTATAGATATCATGGCCAGATTAAGAACCGATTCGGCCTGGTTCTGACAATTATGATGGGCCTAATTACAGAATCTAATCTACAGAAAACACTAAAACAGTTATAACTCCCAAGCATCATGTATCTGGCAGAGCTGGTGCTGGACAGAAACTGACAGGATATAGCTATAAAAAAAAAACATACCCTATGCTAATCTCTTGCTTTCATCTTTCAAGTAAATCCATTCCCCCTTACAAAAATGTCTGGTGAAGCAGGATTTCGGTAGGTAGGGTAAAAGGGTGTGCCACTGATGTGAATCACGTATACATTAAATGTCAAAGGAAAAGGGTTAAACAATTAATCCAGATGACATCAGTTGTGAACTATATTTTATCAATTGTGGGTTAGATGGCTTCCCATGGCACTATTAACTAAGCTATAGTTAATCAATTTGTGATATGAGGCCTCTTAGACTATTTAACACTTCCTTAAAAGCAAAACTGAACATACTACGGTATTTTACCTAATAGTCCAAATCTCATGTACACATTTAGGGTTGACCTTTAAGAAAGACAGTTCATAGTTTTCTACATCTGCAGAATGATTGCATATTTGAGTTCAAAGACAAAACTTTTAAACAATCTTTAGATACCAATAAAGTGAAAATGAAAACAACAAAAAAAAAAAACATATCCTCTTAACTCTTAGTCTACTCAAGACTGAGACTCTTTCACAATTTTCCGTAGGTTGATGAGGCTACCCAATGGTTAATAAATGTGTGTATGTGTTTGTGGTCTATACCCAGCATCCAAACTTCCTCGCCACTTAAACAGATGTTGGTACAAATGTAGGTTGTTTCAAAATAATCTTACTGCAGAACCTGCGTGCCTACTATTTCTCTGGGCTACTCTCCTTTGCTTCTTAATTAGAAATTCGTACCACTGTATGTAGCTTGTTTCATTCAAGCCGGTGATCTAAGTCATCTTTTATCAGTGTTTCGGCCTCTCTGTAAAGTCTTCTAAAGTGTATTGAGGGATTCCCAGCTCCCACAACAGACATGGCGTGAGTAGACACATTATCACCCATTGGTCTCATCTAGTTTTTAAATCTTTAGAAAAGTCAGCAGATAAATTATATGTTCCTATAAAAGAAAAGCATTTTGCATATTTTCATGCACATTAAATAACAGGCAATTCTTATATTTCCTTACAACTTTCAAACATAAATTAATTCAATATGTTTAAAAATATTGACTATAATTAACAAGGTCTTAACTAAGTGTGTTCTTTCTGGCTCACACTCTGGTTATGTTAAAAATAATTATTCTGGGTTAACCCTGAAATGAACTGCAATGTAGGCTATAATTTGATGATTCAACTGCAGTGCTTGAAAAAATTCTATTCATTTGCTTAGGGCTCCTCTTAGTTAATTAAACATTTTGCTTATACAAATATTCTACAGACCAATTTTAATGGCTAAATCACCCCCCTTGCTGCTAGACAATAACTAAAATTATAGTTTGCATTTATTTTACAAAGATGATGTGCCTTTGGAGTTTTATCACCAGGTGCCTAATCATTTGGACACATATGCTCACTAATGAATCTGAATGACAAATGTGCTGGAAATAAAATGTGTGTTTTTAACCCAGCCATATCATTTAAAGTCAGATTACCCTTAAATCAACCCTTAGAAAAAAAAATAAGACAGATGTTTTGTAGCTTTATTTTTACATAACCTAGCAAGTATTTTATTTCCAATAAAGTAACTTAAGAGCTATCAAAATGGTGTACAACCATCTGCTTCAAACTTTGTTTCATACAGGGGGATTTCTATATTGGCAAATGTTAGATACTTATGATCCAGAACTTGCCCTCCATTTTATAATTCCAGGCCCACTGGTAATTAGTACTGCAAAATGTAGACATACTTAAATAATGTCACATCAGCAAAGCGCACGTTTAAGCAGTTTATAAATTAACAGCCAAGGTTGTTTATTTACCTATATGTGTTTATTATACAAGATAAAACTTGTATTTTTAGTTTATTTCAATGTCATTAACCATTTAAGCACCGATGAAGTGCGAGAATTACCACAATAGCAAATTTACTTTCCCAGGTCATGTATTTTTCATTTTGTGATTCCCAGTTTCCACTGGATTTTTGTCAGGCTTTATTAGAAATGTTATGATGTACTTCCTTCAATCATAGAGGACAGACAGCAGTAAATAAAATATTTTGTTACTACAACATTATGTAAAGTCCATAGTGCTGGTCCTATGTATGATGATTATAGATGATCTGGTCGTTAACTCACAATAGCTCAATTTTACCTAAGTATGTTGTGTCTGCTATTACTGTCATTCATTATTATTTAAATATCATCAGAAAATACTCTAAGGGATAATGCCCTATGAAAAAAACTACAGTTTTTCTAACTATGTGAACTAAAAAGTATTTGTGGGAGTTGTCATTTGTCCATACTATATGATAAGCAATGCCCTTCCTTATCACTGCACATTATTGTGCAGGTTAATGAGATGTAAGAAACATAACTGTGATCTTGCTCTAGAGCAGTGGTTCTCAATCAAGTGTTTGTGCCCCCAGCCTCCCCCCCACCCCAAAAAAAAAACCACAGACACAGCAGGATAATCCCTAACTCCTGGACAGTTTGGGGTCCTTGAGGACTGGGTTGAGAACCCCTGCTCTAGAGTATGGTATGCAGAGGGAATTATAGAATGAGTCAAGGATATTGAGATTAAAGTGCATCAGGGAGTGAAAAGTATCAAAAAAGTCAATTTTTGGAATATAAGTATGGGCATATTTGCTTTATTTAGATTGCATCAAGACTGGGAGCCTTTCAATTTTGATATGAAATTTGGTATTGAAGAAAGTATATATTTTCACCTCTGGCACTTTTTTAAGTTAACCTTGTTAAATCCCCCTGGCTGTTAAATAAGCCATCCTTTTACTTCCTGGTTTATGTAACTCAGTGGAACTAAATTCAAGAGGTAGGCAATTGCTCAGATCACCTGCCATTGAGTTGCACTGGGAAGTATTGATTGGACAGCCATAAAACATCTGGGCTGGGTTAGTAGGTGAGGGCTTTACTAACTGTTTAGACAGGAGATCTTGAGCTTTTTCAAGCTGTTATTAGATAGTACCTCAATGAAAAAAATTGCATAGTAAAATACATGGATATTTTTATGGCTGTATATCTACTAAACAGTGATTTTTGTGTATTTGTGCAGTGGAGTGTCACTTTAAGTACATTTAAGCACTAAATTCAAACTATCAGCATGATGTATGTAGTTTTCAAGAAATACCTGTGAAAGTTTACAAGCTAGGTATATAGAAACACTAAGGACACCTTTTTCAGACAATCACAGATTTCTTGATGTGCGCCCTATTGAACAGTAAATATTGGTTGACATTAGCGGAGGCTGATGCACATGTTTAATGCAAGCATTGTCTGTAGAAACCTGTCATTATAATTTAGGAACCAACATCTATTAGTTGTTGACATGTCATTACTTAAGCAGTGCTTAAACTATCCTTGTGTTTTTAAAATACATTTCTAGTAGTAGTAGTAGTAGTAGCAGTGTTTTTTTTTTCCATTGCCTGTCATATATTATTTTCCAATGTAGAGTTGACTCAGTGAATGGGATATATCAATAACCATCTGTTGCTGAAAGTTGGTTATGTTGCATGGAGTAGCCCTTTAATCTAATTCCACTCTTTCCTAAAAGTAATATTTCTAAATGATCTTCTTTGTATTGTATTGATGCCATATCTATCACTAGTTCCCAACTCAGTCTTCAAGGTATACTAATAGTGCAGAATGTAGGCATTTCTATTCCAAATGGGTACTTATAAACCTAGACTCTATGTAGTGGATTGAGAACCTCTACCATAAACCATGCTTAGACTGGAAAATATATTCTTCTTCAACCTTTTTAAAACAAACAGCAAAAATAATTACCTGATTTCATTTTCAACATTGAACTTAGTGACCTTACCTATATCATAAACTGCCTTTTATTCCTTATTGAAAGCCAACAAAGGCATTTGTTGGCTTTTTTGTTATTGGCCATGGAACTGTTCCATTGGCCATGGAACTGTCTGTTCATAGCTGCATAATTTTTTTCATTCTTCAAAAAAATATGTATTTTTTTTTAGATATTCTCTGCCCCTTATCAACTTATGTGCATTCCCACAGAGCGCTCTTACCACGACCTTGCTCATTCTATTGGTTAAACTTTACAGACCAGAACATTGGAGAAATAAGACAAACAGCCTTGAAAGCATAAACTGAGTGCCATTTTTCTTTCGAATAAATAAAACTTAACAGACTGAAAATACAACTTAAAACCTTGGATCAATACAATAATTACACTTTGAATGGGTTTTAGTGCTCTTGAATTTGTGTAAAGCCTCACAATTCCGAAATTATTTTGCTTTATGCCAAGGAAACCCTTCATCTAGAGACACATTAGCATTAGCAACATCTCTACTCCAGAAACAATACTAGATAGAGAACAATCTATTAAACTAAAAACATGAAACTAGTGGCAGTACATTTTGCCTATTTGACTGTGATGCATTATTTTATTATAGTCCAGTATTGATATATTAAATTGTACAAAGTACAGTTTTACTCTGTGATATTGTTAATACTTTGTGATATAGTCACAATATAAATTATATATATATATATATATATATATATATATATATATATATATTTAAATGTGTTACTTTCTTATATTTGTTTATTTCGCTATGTCTAGTGTATTATGCATATTATCACAAACAGGTTGTGGGTGTCTGTGCTTTATCAATACTTAGCTGAATTAGACATCAGTGAAAAACATAACTTACACTCCAGAACTTCCATCTGAAAGTTTGACAAAGCACAATTAAACATCTTTCAACAGGGAGCAATAAAGTACATGAAAAAAGAGCCAGGCAACAAAATATTTCCTTTTCACGTTCCCCTGGTAATACTTTTATGGTTCTCTAAAGAGTATGCACTAGAATTTAAATGTGATACAGTTGCATTAGTATACTTAGATTTGTAAAATATCATAAATTTCAGTTTTAACACAGTGGGAATAATAATAAACAAGCCCCTATGCATTGCATTTATAAAGAAAATGTAATGAATGACTTTATAACTGTAGTAAAAGTTGCATAAACATCAACATCTGTACGAGAGATGTTGCTGCAGCAGCATTTTAACATATAATGGGACTCTGTGGACTGGCAATGTTTTGTATGTCTGTGTAATGGCACTAATTTTGAATGTATGACTTTAAAATCATATCCTTTCAAATTAAATTTTTAATAAGATATTAATAATATGTCAGAATGTTATTTTCCACCGTGACGAATGGAAGTTTATAATGTCCAAGTATGATGAAGTAATAAATCTTTTCTAATACTGAGAGTCATTCGCTAGTGTAGTTCCTCGCAGTGCGATGTAACCCTGAAATGGACAATGAGTACTAATGGATTATGTATTTGTTTAATAGGGACCTTTCTTTTACAAAAAAAAAGCTTTTCATAAATCATAAAAGCCAGGGTGTCAAAGTCAGACCACAAAGATCATAGTTTTGCCAGAGTTTTAGGATCTCTCTAATTAACATCTTGTCATATAAATAATATTATGTAATATGGAGCAATAAATTCGGTCATATCAAAACCTTTTATGTTTATGACTTTCAATAATGAGAGTTTAACACCAGCGGAATGGAGACAGAAAAAATATAAAAGATAAAAGAAACAAAGTGTGTACAGTGTCAATCATGTTATACGGTTGCTCTTTTTAAATTACAGCTTATTTTCTCTGTTATGATGTAAAAATGAATAGCCCTTCTTCGAAAAGCGGTGGGATGCACATTGATTGTAATTAATATTGCTGGACAGAAATACATATATAATGTAGGTAAAATATTTGGAAAAGAATCCATAAGGTGACCATCACACAGTTCTTTTTATGATATGATTAAATAGCCTTTTGTGGGTGATGGTGGGCTGATCAGTGGTGGCCTTTATGTCAGTCCCCACATTTTTGGTAGGCTCATCATTCATCATCTGAGGATCCCTTTGCTGTTATATGTGGCAATGTGGAAGCCATCTGAACTCCTGCTGTTAAGTAGGCTAACAAGTAATTATGCAGATCAGAGTATTGTTATCTCAGACAGGGTCAGATAATGGTCTTTTTAAAATTGTGGGGTCCTTCATCCATAGAAATTTATTCAATGAGCTTGCAGGTTCCCAAAGTTCAGAATAAACCAAGAAAATGACAACCATGTGACTGTAATAATCATGCAGTTGTCACTCAAGAGTTAATGCTGGTTTATTTCATACTTGTTAATCATTTGGATGTCAATCCTGTTGGATACTTGTTAGGTTCTTATACAGAGATCATGCATTTTATAGAATTTAACAAAAATCTGCAAATGGTATCTAGATATATATTGCACAGTTAAATATTTGCTTTGTAATTTCTTAATCTCATAGTTGACCATCTAGTGTTGATTGTAGGGGTGTAAACTGCTTGCAACTATTAATCCTATTTTGTTTTACAAGATTTAAAAAAAAAAAAAAACATTATAGCATTACACATGCCAACATGTGTTCCTAAAAATATAATGCTCTTGCCCATAGTTAGATTCAGGGCCATCAGTTTATAGTGTAAAAACCTGTACAAAAATGTTTTCCTCATCTTTTTCCAATGCGGAGACTCCCTTTGCACTGCTAAATCTCTCAGTGTTCTGCAAAGACTTCAAGACGGCATGGCTTGCTCGTCACTGATCCAATTCAATGATTCTCATTGAGGAGCATTACTGACCTAATGCTCATGTGCAGCAAGTGCCACACACTCATCTAATGCTTCTCATAGGAAAGCATTGAATTCACTGTTTTCCTATGAGCCTCTGTATTATGTGATGGACTTTTGTTCGGTCAGTGAAGTGATAGTGTCTTTAGTGGCTGTGTGGAAGGCAGACACTCAAGGTGTGTTTAACCATGCAATGTAAGCATTGCAATTTCTATTAAAGAGCAATGCTTTACATTACTGGGTTAAAAGGACAGGACCACTTTATTCAGACCACTTCATTGACATGAAGTGGTTTGGATGGCTTCAGAGATCCTTTAAGGGACAACGTTAAAGGATTACACCAAACTGGTAGGAGTCCGAATGTGCATTGTTTCTTCTTGAGATTCTGTACATAAAGAGTATTCAGAACTTTTGTGCTGGGGGCTAGTTGCACCCCTAACACTCATGACAAAGGCAGTCTGGAACTTTGCTCTGGATTGCCTCATGTAAATTCTGTGCAAAAATGTCTGTCATCAATGCACACAGTGTGCTGGCAACAGAAGCAATGAGCTTCCACACTAACTTTAAGAGGAAGCCTTGATCTTCATTCCCTCCTTTTCTTCTTTGCTTCCTCCATGCCTCCCTGCATGTAACTTTTTAACTCTTTTCCTCAGTAAACCTTGTCAATCCCTTCATTCACTACCCAGCTCTGAGCCACTAGAGCAGTGCAATTAAATGACAAGCATTTGATTAGGCGATTAGTGGACAGCCAGGACATCGTTGAAGGCATAGAACCTGTGCGGGGAGCTTTAAATGCCACCTGTATTCCAGGCATGTTTGTTCTTTACTTGCAGGTTTTTAATAGAGGATGGGGGCTGGGGGGAGGGGGCATGGGAAATAATGCCAATAGGGGCACTCTAAATTTAATTAAACAATCTTATACAGTAGGTTAGAAAGTACCCTTTAAACAGCAGCATGTTGCATAATTAAAATAAATGAAACAGGCACAGATTTTTATTGAAATTAAAAAAAAAAAGCCAACAAGCAAGGTTTTTATCCTTGCACACATAGAAAAAAAAATCAAAATTTTATACTACCCACAGTATCAGTACTGCACATTTAAAATGACACTAGACAATAAGAAGAAATAGCTTTAATAAAAAAAAAAAAAAAAAATGAGAGCATGTAAAATAATTTGTATTGAAAAGACTAAAATCAACAAACAGGTACATTAGACAATGTTTCATGTCTTTTTAACTCTTTCTCAAACCCATTAATATAACAAAGGTGTTGTAGTAGTTGCCCTACAGATGTGGTGCATAATCATTGCTCACTCCTGTAAATAGTAAAGCACAAAGGAAATGGACAATAAATAAGATGCGGGAAACTTACAATAATATGGTATAAATATGCAGCCGATAAAGTTTTATTTTGCCTGCAGCCATTATAGTTTGTCATTACCATTTTTGTTGTACCTAGACTAATGTTTATAACTTTAAATTTATTTTGTGTCTAATAATTTAAAAAAATGAAGTTTAAGAAACAAAACATTTTTTATTACATTTCAAGTCATTCAGAAATGGAAACAACATCAAATTTGTTTCATGCAATACATTACATTGCATTGTGATGTAGTAAAACACATCAGCAAACAAATCTCAACACTAGAAATAGCTGTTTGAAGCAATGAGTAAGCAATTGGTGAAAGGTGAGATATCAATATTTCATCTCTACTGTGATGGCATAATCAAATATTTGAACTTTAACATTAAAATCACATTTTAAGATGTATAACTGCATAGAGCAGAAGTAGCCATAAAACCCATCTTCTAAATGATCTATGTATACAAATACAAGTTTTTTTTGTGAACCCTAGACAACCTCTTAAGACATTTTATTCTCATGCAATAGTCAGTGGCTTCAATTCATGTTCTCCTGGAGATCTAATAGTTGGGACATAAAGGTATATTAGCAACAAATGAAAATATATAGACTCTAAAACAGAATTAAAAAGCCCTGATACCTTACAGATCAAAACCGATTTTGTATTAAAAAACCACATATACATGTATACTACATTGGAATGCATGCAACCGACATACCAATGCAGAATTCCGTTCTATTACTTGCAATGTGCAATAAAACATTTAAAGTGATAAAAAAAATAAAAAAAATAACAAATCTGATTTGCTAATGTAATGCAACCACTAAAGGGATTTTTTAACATGAGCTGGCATGGGGATTGAGATAAATGTCACCACCAAGTTGTATGTGAAAAGTATTTGCATGTAAAAAAATATAAATTTTTTTAATCAAACCTGGGTCTCTAGTAGAGAAAGTCTAAATAATCATAAGTGAAAAAACATAAAAA
Source organism: Pelobates cultripes (assembly GCA_933207985.1). Lineage (NCBI taxonomy): Eukaryota > Metazoa > Chordata > Amphibia > Anura > Pelobatidae > Pelobates > Pelobates cultripes. The sequence goes on along the minus strand of OW240917.1, from coordinate 91,043,912 downwards.
GGAGAAATACACAAGCATGTGCATTTAAATACTTTAAATGGCTAATATCAACATTTATGTGAATAAATGCATTAATGAAAGAATAAATTAACATGTGAATGCAATGTGTTTAAATGTGATTACATTACAATCAAAATGGTTCTATAAATTTCTGACTGGCTCATTATTTTATATATCTCTCTGATCTCCAAGCCATGTACTTTAGCTTGTGTGAATATAAAATAATGACAAGTTACAGCATAGATTATTTTTAAAATACTTTATTTATAAAGCGCCAACACATTCCACAGTTCTATACATGGGTACAATTAGTACAAGTAAAAAGACAAAGATACAATACATCTAAAAACTAAATGAGGAGCTGAGGGTCCTTTTATTGTGGAAACAATCTAGATGGATAGGATCTGTGAGAAACAGGAGGTAAAGGTGAGAATGATGTTAATACAGAGTGAGATGATGACATTTATTGGTTAAGTGGAATGTATTAATTACCCAGTTGAATGGTATGCTTCCCTGAATAGGATTGTTTTTAAAGAGCGCTTAAAGGAAGGCAAACTAGGTAAAAGTCTCACAGCAAGGAGAATTGTGTTACAGAGGGTTGGTGACACACAAAAGAAGTCTTGCAGTCCAACATGGGAAGAGGGGATAATAGGAAGATGCAATGAGCGAGTCATTGTTAGATCTTAGGGGGTGGGCTGGAGTATATTTAGTGATTATTGAGGACAGGTAGTTGAGAGCGGCATTAGTAAAGGCTTTGTAGGCCATTTTTTATTTAAGTCTGCTGTGAATGGGATGCATGTGAAGAGCCTTGCAGAGAGATGTAGAAAATGACACAAAAAAGTACATTTTAAAAAGATGAGTGGATCATCTCAAACTTACTCACACTACTTGCACTTACAGAGACCTGGCTGTCCCCCTCTGATAGCGCTACTCCTGCCTCTTTATGTTTTGGTGGGCTACAATTCTCTCACACTCCCAGACTCAACTGCAAAGGAGGTGGTGTAGGAATCCTTCTTTCCCCTCAATGTACCATTCAACCAATCACAACTTCCCCTGCCCTATCCTTTTCTTCTTTTGAAGTCCACACTGTCTGCCTATTTAAACCTACTCCTTTAAGAATTGCTATCATCTACTGCACCCCCGCCCCCTGTAAGATATAGGGCTCATTTTAAAATTCGGTTTCTTGCTTTCAAATTTCTACATAATGCTGCTCCCACATTTCTATCCTCCCTAATACACAAGTATGTCCCGTCGAGGCCCTTAAGCTCTGCTGAAGACTTATGTCTATCTTCTGTCCGTACTCCCACCTCTGATGCTCTCCTTCAAGACATCTTGAGGGCTGCACCGTTCCTGTGGAACTCACTTCCCTCCTCCGTTAGATGCTCACCAAGCTCACCTCCTTATAAAAAATCATTAAAAACTCACTTCTTCATAAAAGCGTATCAATTAAACTGTTAATAGCGCCCAACTTATTCCTCTCTTGCAACTCTGATTAGTCTAATACTATCCTTGCCTTTTGTGTCACTTTACCACACTCCCTCTAGCATGTAAGCTCATTGAGCAGGACCCTCAACCCCTCTTTTGTGTCCAACTTGTCTGGTTACAACTACATGTTTGTTCGTCCACTCACTGTAAAGCGCTGTGGAATTTGTTGGCGCTATATAAATAATAACATAATAATAATGTAACAGTTTACCAGGAGTTGGCACAGGGAGAAGGCAACAACCAAAAGTGCAGTAAAGATTAAGGGGAAATCCAAAGGCAGGGTCAAACAAGAGGCAGAAGTCGGTAAAGCAGACAGGTCAGAGTACAGGAAATCAGTCAGCAGAGTAGCAAAGATCCAGCAGGAAAAACCAAACAAACAAATGACCAAATACTAGGTCTCAGACAGAGCTGGCTTTTACAGCCTGCTAATTAGGAGCAGCTGACCCCAATTGGTAAGGGACTGCAGGTGGATCAGCACTGCTCCATCCAGGCAAGGATTCAGTAAGCAGAATAATGCAGACAGATACTGAAGCCCCCTGGTGGATAGCATGGTAGAGAACCCAACTGAGATGCTGGAGCTATGAGTTCAAACCAAGCCAGGTCTCTTAAAGGGGCAGCCACACCTTGCTGTCTGCAGGGCTCAGGGTGCACCATGACAAATAATAACTGTGTTGCAGAGACCAAGAGAACTAAGAGTCTGTAAGAGGAGTGGTGGTCAATTGCCAAAGGCAGCTAACAGGTCAAGTAGGACAAGAATAGAGTACCTTGAGGTGCTTTCAGCAGAAATATGATCATTAGTAACCTTGATGATGGCAGTTTCAATTCTGTGTTGAGAAAAGATACAAGATTGCTGGGGATCAAGCAGTCATAAACAATTTTTTCCAGGAGTTTAGATGTAAGTGTAAGCAGTGATATGGGGTGGTAGTTTGTAGGAGAATAAGGCTGAAGGGATGGTTGTTTGACTATACCAGTGACCTTTGCATATTTGAAAGAGGATGAGAATGAACTGGTAGATGTAAAATTGAAAATGGGAGACAGAGAAGGAATTAGATGTGAAGGAATATGGTCAAGCAGGCAGGTAGTGAGGTGTGAAGTACAAATATATAACAAACCATATTCGGTGGCTGGGGGAAAGAAGCAGAGATTTGCAGTGGGGGTGACCAGAGTTTGAAACAAACAGGTCATTGGCAGCTATGAGTTTGCTAGACACAGAAGAAAAAAAGAAGGATAAACACTGTTGGTTAAAGAGATTATAGGAGAGACAATGGTTATGAGAAATGTCTCTTCCATAGCCCAGTCTCAACAGCGGGGTAGCAGTAGGAGTGTGAATGAAAGAAGGTGAGAGTGAGACTTGTAGGAGTGGGTTTATTTGGAGACAGGAGAATTATATTCACAAATGTTTCTAAGAAAACAAAGCCATTTGCGAGGTACCATCGTAAGTATTGAGAGAAGTGAAGGAGAAATATAAATTGTGTGAGGGTTTCTATTATTGTTATATGGAGATGTAGGGAGATTTATGGAAAGGACTAATAAAAGGAGAAGAAAAGACAAGGACAGCATTGTAAAGCTGTAAAATTAGTAAATATAACCTGTTTGTAAATAGTTGCACGATGATGCTTACAGTTCTTTCCCCCAGTTTTTAACTTCAGTTGTTAAATACAATACTTGTCGGCCACTTGTAACCAGAGTTACTCCAATCATTAACTCTTGCAAGCCAGTTATTATCAGAGCCACTCCAGTTAACTCTTTCAAATCACTTGTAACCAGGGCCACTTAGAGCCAGTGTTCTAATGTTTATATCAGTGGAGACTAACTACTAATGAATTAAAGTTTTACATGAGCTCCACACTGGCAAATTAGAAAGCAGGAGATATTAAGGTTAAATTTGCACAGTTAACAGATTAAAATAGATTATATTTTATTATCATAAAAATGAAGCATACCAAAGCTAAAATATTTTACAGGACAAGGAGATGGTGTAGAAATAGGGAGTAGAGAAAAGAAGTGACTTTAAAACCAAGGGGTACAAGCTAACAGCAGAACTGAAGGATTACATTAATAGATGAAGCATTTGGTTACAAATAAAATAAATGCAAGACTGGTGCATTACATAAAAGGTGAAGCAGTGGGGTACAATGACATACCTGTAGGGAGATGAAATGTGATCATGGTTAATATTGGTAGCAAGAAATTATGGTTAACAGTAGTGTAGATGTAACTCCAGTTGTTAATTCTTACAAGCCACTTGTAACCAAGGTCATGTAGCAGGAGGTTTTACAACTATAATTTTTATCCATAATGACAACAATGGTCTTTCTACAGAATAAAGCTTCTAAAATAATAGGACTGGGATGTAATGAAGGTGTAATTTATGCACGGAGGGATAACGTTTTTTTCCACATATTTAACAGCTCCATACAGAATGGGGACTGTAAACTTGAGATATAATTAAGACAAGTAGGGAATACTTTGTCTAATGTGAACAATTCAAAATAGCTAAATATGTCTAAAGACAGCATTCTAATAAGCTTTGTCTTGTCTCTGTAGCTTTTTCCCATTAGTCATTTGCAATGACTGAGACATATCTTCTATAGCTATGTGGAACAGATGACTATGGCATCTTGTTATGCATGCATAAGATCCATGAAAGATCAATAATCTTGCTGGGTCTTTCATTGGCTATCTTTGATTGTTTTGCACACTTGCACTTTGTACTTTCATGCCAAAGTGGTAGCTCTGAGATTCGAGAACCTAAGATAATTATATCTCCTTTCCACGTCTGCACCTTGGCAAAATAGAAGTTCCATATTAAAGAAGGGTGAATATTAGTCATATGAGAACAAACAACCAAGTGCTTGAAAAGTGAACAATGCAGATAATATAGGAACAAAGATAAGTGGGTCAAACACTGATATGATGGACATCTTTGAGGAGTTCAGACAGCTGGAGAACAAAGAAAATGTATATGTTAGGGAGACATGTTTAAACCAAATTTGAGGTGTGTGCCTACTAGCATAAAGGCTGAGAAAGGAAATCAAAATATAAATACTGAAAATAAATTAATATAAGAATGCAGAAGGCGTGAAAATAAAATGCAGCATGAAGAGACCTTCTGGTAAGATATGTCCAGTATGAAACCTGGAGATTTCCTGTTGTATATTTGTGTATATTTTTAAACCTGGTCGTTCACTGATATCAATTTCCTTCATGAACTATTTAATTTAGTGGAGTTAATGAACCTGTGCACAAATATTGTGTTTCTTTGAGGTGAATTCTCTCTGGAAATATTCTTCTTTCTCATTCAATTTACAGGTTCACAGACTCCGATTTTGGTTATTGACACTGCTCTTTGGACTGACAATTCAATGTAAGACACTGATTTCAGATAAATAAATGTTAGGAAATAGGGGAGTCAGTTTTAAGGTATCATAGGATAATGTCAAGCTGCTACCCTAACAGAGAAAACTAACCCTCATATCTAAAAAACAGCAAAAATAAATGAACAAAAACTAGAAAAAGGCAGTAAAAAGATTTAACAGTGCTTTATTCAAACACATATAAAGTAATACATTAATAAAGTAAATGTAAATGGAATCCATTAGGCAACTATATGGACAGGATGGAGCCCTGATGAATGTATGAGTCAATAATAGAGCAATAAAATCTCTCACATTGCCGGATTTACATGTCAGATGCATGTCGGCACAGTATTCTAAGGCGCCCCGTGCACTCCCCAGTCCAAATACAATAAAATATAAAAGTATTTAATGAAAATTTAATAAGTGTATTAACTGGGCTTTGCAGGTGTAAAAACATGTAAAAAAAAATGTATATTCATATATGACAATTGAATATGTATATATGTATGTATATATTCCTACTTGTATTATGTTTTAATATGTCAGTATAGTGAGTGTATACAACTGTGTAAATACAGGTAGGATGAAAGATAATGCTAGAAGTGGTTAGGGTAAAATGAGGATCAAGGTTAGAGAGAAGTTCATTTCGAGTTAGGTTACACAGGGTGTTAATAGGTTTGAAATCTTGAGAGGGGTTTGAGTTGCAGTATAAGGGGTGTTTAAGATTATTACATATAAATGTGGTTGGTTACATTTGGTACTAAGGTATAGGATTGTTTAGTTTTCTATGGGAGTTTTAAGTTAACATTTTTTAGATTTAGGCTTTGAGTGCTTAAAGTCAGTAATAAGGAAAGGTTTTGGAAGGTCAAATGTAAGGTTAGGGAAAAGATGTTTAGGGCATGTGGAGTTTAAAGGGTTATTTTCAAAGTACTCACACTCCAATGTTTTCAGCAGTCTGATTAAGCTGGTATACAGTGTGCATCACTCAGTGTTGTCCCTGCTCCTCTTGAAAGGCATTTCCTAGTGTGAGAGGCTGTTAGTGAAAAGTTTCTTTCCACTTCTTGTGTAGACTCACACACACACACACACACTAGAGGAGCTGGGACAGCACTGAGTCTACACCCTCTGTAACTGTTTCTGCAGTTCTGCTATCAAACATTGGAGGGCACAGAGAACACTGGATATGGCTCCTGCTATTTATCCTCCTACCAGCCCACTTAAAAGAACACTATTATTATTATTATTAGTTCTAACTTATTTCGTAGCACTTTACAATATTAAAAAAGGGGGAAATTTAGGAATAATTGAGACAATTACCAAAGTTTACGGTAACAATAGGTTGATGTGGACCCTGCTCAATTAACAACTAATCAAACTGAAGTTGTTATAATACCAGAAGGTCCCTGGGAGCTGTCTTACCTGAAAGGGTTAAACCATTCTTGAATGGTTTAACCCCAAAGGTTGCCTCCAGATCTAAAGGTTGCAAAAGATCTACAGTTCACCTTCTGTCATTCGGCTTCTGAAATTGAATTTCCGGAAGCATGTAGTGCCACTGGGTAGTGGCACCGCTGGTTGACTAGAGATCTACATCATTGAATACAATGCTCCACATTTTTTTTTCTTTTTGTTTTTAGATACCATTAAAACACAGTCAGAGCAATCAGTCAGAATAACATCCAATGGCAATTGCAAATTTTAAAACTGTGATACAGTGGAAAATAAACCTCTGGTGATCATATATAACATGAACACCTGTCTAAAGAAACTGTTTCAAGGGAATAGTATATTTTATTTGAGTTAATCTATTTCAAAGATATTTAACCTACATCACCCAATTCTGAAAAATTGTTTCAGAATTTCAGTAAAACATTAAGAGTTTTTAAGTAATTAGAGAACACATATTACAACTGTATTTCATAGGCACAATGCAAACAAACTGAAATTCAATTATAAATAAATCCGCAAATTATAGAAATAAATTATGTCATTTGTGCTTGGTAAATGTTTCTATATGTATATTGTATTGATGCATTGAATTTAGATATGTAGGATATAATTTAGATTTATTTTTTTAGCAGACACTAAAGAGCTCTGATGTAAATTTGAACATGAATTTGCAAGTTGGTTTTAGTAAATATCCAAATTGGATTTTTTTTTTAATTTGGCTATTATACACTAATATTTCAATTTGCATGCACATTCCGAGCTTAGTAGATAACACTCGAAGTGGTAATGTGTGAATACAACATTTCAGAGAAAGTAAAATGTTGAAACATAATGACTAGCAAAGAGCAGGATTAAAGCAAATGTCTTGAAGTGCTTTAAAAAATCAGCCAAGTGAAATATGACAACCAAAATGCCTTTGAATATGCACTGGAAATTAATTTCAAGGATCAAGATTATCAGGGGAATAAATTCTATGAGGAGTCAACTTCTTCTGGAAGAACTAAGAAAGTAGATGCTGTACACATTGAGTTGAGGTACCAGTGAATGAAATAGATGGGAAGAACACTTTAACAATAATATAATATACAACCTCTCTTATGAAGTCAGATATTATTAACCTCTAAACAATGAAATGTACACTTCTAATCTGCATATTGCATAATGTATTTTTCAAATTAAAAATCATTATTGGATTGGTTCAGTAAATACAATGTAAAACACAATATAGGTAAAATTAACAGATTTAGAAAAATGTTCACTGTTGCAATTAACCCCCATGCCTCTTGAAGCGACACCTATGCTGAGCAGTTTTTGACTAAGACTGTTCTTAAAATGTTAATTAGACATGCACATAACTACTGTGCAGAGATTCTATTTTATTTTAAGTGGAACTCCAGTGGATGCACAATCTAAATAGTAGACACAATTTTGGGAATTCACCTTCTCCTACATTACTTGTGAAGGTGCATGCACTTAACATATTGCGCTATAATCTTTGAAATTATGAAAATTCACTCCTTTGAATATAAAACCTGGACTGTGTCATTAAGGGGTGCATTGAGTGTGTGTGTGTAAGAGATGCATTTTGTTTCTGTGTGTGTGCAAGAGAAGCAATTTGTTTTTGTGTGTGTGTGTGTTTAAGGGATGCATTGTGTGTTTCTGTGTATGTGTGCAAGGGATGCATTGTATTTGTGTGTTATGGATGCATTGTATGTTTCTCTGTGGGTAAAGGAAGCATGGTGTGTTTGTGTGTGTAAGGATGCATTGTATATTTCTGTGTATGTATAGGGAAACGTGTGTGTAGTGTGAAAGAGAGAGTTTGTGGGGTAGGATAGGGGCTGAGTCCTACCAGCTTCTTTGTGCTTCTCTTTCCCCCTTCCTCAGTCTCTCTTTCCTCTTGTCCCTTACTGCTCTCCCCTCCTGTCCCTTAGAGCTCTCACCTGCCCCACTGTCACTTAATGATGTCCCCTATTATTTAGTTATCTCCCCTGTCCCTTAGTGATCTCCTTGCTCCTTCCCCATAGTGCTCTCCACTCATGTCCCTTGGTGCTCTCCCCATCCCTTAGTGCAATCTCCTACCCCTCCATAGAGCTCTCCCCTGTCCATTAGTGGTCCCTCCTCTCCCCCACCCCATTAGTGGTCTCTCCTCTCCCCCCCCAGTGGTCTCTACTCTCCTTCCCTGCCTCCCTTAGTGTACGCTCCTCTTCTCCCCCCTTTTCCACCAGTGATCTATCCTCTCCCCCCTTTCCATTAGTGGTCTCTCCTCTCTCCCCTCATTGTCTCTCCACCCTTAGTGGACTCTTCTCACTCTCCCCTAGTGGTCTCTCCTCTACCCCCTCCCTCCCTTAGTGGTCTCTCCTCAACCCCTCCCCGCCCTCCCTTAGAGGTCTCTCCTCATCCCCTCCCCTCCCTCCCTTAGTGGTCTCTCCTCACCCTTCCTCCCTCCCTTAGTGGTCTCTCCTCATCCCTCCTCCCTCGCTTAGTGGTCTTTCCTCACCCCTCCCTTCCTTAGTGGTCTCTCCTCACTTCCCTCCCTCCCATAGAGGTCTCTCCTCCACCCACCACCTCCCATGATGGTCTCTCCCCCCCCCGCTCCTCCTCCCATGGTGGTATCTCCCCCAGCTCCCCCTCCCTTAGTGGTCTTCCCCATTCTCCTCACCCCCCCCTCTCCTACCCTATGTAGCATGGTTGAGTTCCGGTCCGGTCCGCGTTACAGGAGTTTCTGTTTCCTGTACTGGGCCCGACTGCATCCTGTACCATGAATACATACAATAGGTGGAACACACATCTGACGATTCTAGAAAAAGAAACAGAATATCATAGTATAATACTGTAAAATAAAAATATGATAGATGGCAATAGAGCAATGTTACTCACAAGCCCAAACCCAGTATAACATATGGCTCTTATGTATAGCGCAGTGGGACACTTAATCGGATGTCCCCTTCCTTCTTCCTAATCTTTCTTGGGTAGTTGGAGGTTGCTGAAGAAGATAGCAGTATTCCAATATATTTTCCCAACAAGAAGGAAATTTCCTGTGTGTGTTTGTCCAGGATCTTTTGGCAACCGCACAGCCCTCTAGGGTAAGAAAACCAGGTCAAGACAAAGTCCAGTTTCAAAAAAAGGCCTCTGGCCTGTTTATTTTCTGTTGTTGTGAAATAACAAGATACAATGAACAGCAAATCTTCTTTGCCTGTAGGAAGCACCAGCCTTGGGTATTGATCCACTGATGCATAATCACTTGTAAACTTGAATATGATAAAATACGTGGACTTCATGGATAATCAAAGTACATATATACAAGGTAGATACCACTACACAAAAGGATTGATTATCTCAGTGTAATCTAGGCGTGCAGAATAGGAATTTAGCTTTGGAGTGAATAATCATTGAAGAGATTGGAAAACTGTAATAGGATCCAGTTGAAGAAATTTCTATTTTCCAGGTGTCTGGATTAAACATAGTTAGGTAAAAGGCAGGGCTTTGAATAACATGCTTTCATTTTTTACTAATATGGGAAGTGTTTCAATAACTAAGAAAAAGTGATACAAACCAATTACATTTAAGCTGGCCAGATCTATTCCATGATCCATGTTGAAAGTCACAGTTTGTATGTCCGTTCCCATCTCAAAATTAATTAGCAGAAATATCAAGCAAACATCACAATTTATCCAGTAGAAATATTGAGCAACTGCAAGTGCAGATTCAGCAAAAAGAAACAGCATCTCTCAGTAAATGCGTTTTGTGCAACTTTCAATTATCACTTATCTTTTTTTTTATAATTTTATCAGATATGATAATGCTGTGTTGCTCAGAACGCATACACCAAAAAGGAGCTTTTAATATTTGCTGGTATATATTACCCAACACCTCGGTGAAATTTCTCACAAGTTCGACTGGATATATTTTTAAACTTATGTAGCCATTAGTGTAGAAATAAAGATGTTTAATACTGGATGCGTGTAAACCTTGATGATATAGTTTGTTTCAAATTTCTGCAAAAAATGATGCAAAGATCCAAAAGTAAAGTAGTCATCAGACAAATGCATACAATGTTTTGATGACTATTCTCTTTTTAAAACGTTACACAAAAAAATATATATATAACGTCATATATATTATATATAGTGTTGTATATAACGCTAGTAAAGAGAACCACAACTAGTTTTTAATTACATAAAATTAATATATTTAAAGATGTAAAAAATTTTTTTATAAAAAGTCTGATGAAAATCTACTCATTCATTATTTTTTTTTGTGAATTCTGTTCTGGGAATTCAGATCATAAATATATAAAACTGTGCCATGAAATATATTTAGTTGAAATTATAAGCGCAGATAGAAAAAGATAGGTAAAATCATAAATTAGCTCCATATTAGTTTAAGGTTTTGTGAAATATCTAGTTATTCATTTTGATATTCAGCAGTCTGAGTAATATTAGCATCATTCCTTCCTTATTTTCTTCAAATTGTTCCATAGTTGATTATTCAGTAACAGTAAAATTATCATTTGATGTAATATGTGGGGCATCCATCATGATAACCTCTGCTGTCATCAGCTTTGCAAAAATCCCAATTGCAGCATTAGTAGAAATAGATGAAGCAAAAGTGCATCTACAATGAGGCATAAAGTCATATTTTAATGCTGTTTAAAAGCTGTTTTAGCATGATTATACAATTTTTATTATTTATTTTAAATATTTAAGAAATATTTTAAAAGGAACTTCCTTTCTGAGAAGCTAACAGCCTTAATAAATTCAAATATACAGATATTCCTTACAGGGCGAAAGGAGAAAAAAAAATCTCTATGGAGCTGGCCTGGATTTTATTTAGAGATAGATGAGATTAAATGTGTAATTCTTACCTGTATTCTTTTTAACTTTGACTTACAGAAGATTTATATAAGTGCATGTGTACGAGTAAATATATATAATTATATATATATAAACATACACATTGATACACACACACATACACACACTGTCATTTTTATGCAACATTCATTTTGTCTATTCAATATCAGCTGTCAATGAAAAAGAATGAAAGTATGATTGACACGTATGTTCAAGAAACCCAGAAAGACATGCAATAAATCAACAAAACCAAAATGTAATCACTAGAACAAGTAATGAATAAGATTTATTTTAACATGCAATTACCTAATAGTGTGGCAATTGGTTTTCTTTTTTCTTTATATAACATGTATTGCCTAGTGATGTTAATTATTTTTCTTTATATGTGTTCATACTAGAGAAAATGATTCAAACATTTTATGTTTTAAATTACCCCAGTTAACAGTTGAACTTATGCACAGCGAGAAAATGGATTGCAGCAAAAACCATTTTTGCTGAAAATAAAAAAAACCTTTTTTTTTTACTACAGGAAATTTAGGTTTTTGTTTGCTTTCAATCATTTCTTTTTTTGGAATTCAGAATCACAAATCAAAATGAACAAGCTTGAGCATTGCATATTTTATTAGGTTTCATGATTTGGCTACATTTTGGCTCGTTGTTTGGAAATTTGAACAATCACCGCATCGGCCTAAATTCAGATGAGTTACAGTTTGAAACAAAAATAATTTCCAAGTCTACTTTCAATAATTGTAGGGCAGAAATGAATGAAATTGCATGATTGTATTCTCATGTTGCGCAGCCTATGTGGCTTAAATATTTCATATCCTATTTAAGTTGCAAAGAGTACAAAAAGGTGCCAGCCCAGAACTCTAATTAACACCTCAATGACACTGCCAGGGCTAGAGTTCCATCTTCATGAGCATAGAAGTTAAACTTCGCAAGTGCAGAGTTTCAAAACAAAACACTGCACATACAGACTTCAGGCATGACCATGACCACTTCAAATCACTGAAATGGACTACTTGTGTACTGGGGTTTCTCGGCCTCAGGCCTGGATTTGTAACCTGGAATGATGTTTGAGAAGAGTACAGACTTCTTCTATCATTAACACATGTGTCAAAAGTCTATAAATACATTTACATATATCCCAAGTCTTTTTCAAAATGCTTTGGAAAAAGAAATTGAATTATTCCGAGCAATATCAGTTAATGTATTTAAATGGCCTACTGATTTGCTGCACATTAATCTTGAAATAATATCTACCAAGACAGTGGCGAGATAAGCATTGCAAACCCATCCACATGGATCCTTATAGTCCAAGAATAAAAAAAGAAACAAATTCTGTCTAAATGAAATAAACAATATTACTCAAAAATGCATGTGCTTAAATCTACTTTGGTAACAAAACCTGCGTTTTTTTCCTGAATGTGCTAGAAGATATTCCACAGTAGTTTCTTCCTACGCACGCACCATCATTCTACTCCACTTCTCTGTAGCCAACAAAATCAGCTCTAGAGAATTCTACTCTTATATTTTTTCTGTGGCCACCGAAACAAATATTCCAAATTACAGGAGGACAATAGCAGATTCCAAATTTCCCGTTATCACCTTTTTAGTCTAAGTGCAACAACACAGGGATGTCTGTAATAATATAAACATGACAATCTCTATTGGCATAGAGTACATAAGAGAGTCAATATAGCTTTCATTCAACCAAATTAATTTCTTTCTATAGTTTTTAGTTTTTCTAAGGTTCTGATACATTGTTCAATAAATGGAATAACTTGTTTATGGTGAAGAGTTGTAAGTACAGTATATTTCATTTTCTTTTGGATGGATTTACTATGAAATGCAATTTGGTATAATCATATAGTTTGACCCAACTTTGTTTTCTTTCATAAAAGTTTGCAAAGAGATAAATAATCTTTTGAGAATAGGTTGTTAAATGGTTATACTGCAGATATACCTTTCTAGTCATTTCATTTATTGAACATTGTTTTATTTGCAGTTTGATATTTTGTCCTTTATTGTTGCTTTATTGATATCCTTGCTTGACAGTAAAGGTCAATTATTTTGAATCTCAAACTGTTCTTATTCTCAGGAGAGCATATGCAAGATGGATTTTTACTTTATCTCAACTTTATATTTCTTGACCAATTGATTTTGTGTTGAAATATGTGACAGTCAGAACTATACGTACTGTTTGGGGAACTAACTGATATTCTTTCTATTCTTCACTAATATTTTTTTATAGAGATACATGTTCTTATCATAGACTACACACAGTACCTCCTAAGTTGCCATAGAGTCCATGTCTGAGTGGATACCTTTTTTTTGTCAAAACAATTTGGAGGGCTATTCATTAAACATAGGATTAGGATAAACTTAAAAGCAAATTATATAATTTTGGTTAAACTAGTCAAACTGCGAATAAAGCTAATATGGAGATATTATTTAATCATCACTTTCTGGCCAAGTTTTGCAATTATGTTTTAATCTCACTGCAATTTAGTGTTTAGTGGGGAAAAAAAATCCCTTTGAGTTCTGATGGGTCTTGTGTCATTCAAAAATGTAAATGTGTTAACAATATTATAGCACTTAATTGTATATCCAAAAATCAGTATAGTTCTAACTAAAATGCAAAAGGTATAATATGATAATATGTTTATTAAACAATAAAATTTAAAGCCAAACATCTAACTATAGATGTACAAAGACCGGATTTGGTCACAGTAGTGACCAATGTATTTGATATATACACCAGGTGATAGGAAAGTTACAGCCTATTAAACCAAGAAGGACAGATAGGTGATTTTCCATATTTCCATACTCCTATTAGTAAGGCCCTGGGTAATCATGAATGTGCAGTCATGATAACACCCTAACATTTTAGATATGTGCCCTCTCCCCTCCCCCTTATTAAAGTACAGACTAGTGATGGGATAGGCAAACGTCAGCACTCTAGATGTTGTGGACTACATCTCCCAAAATCCATTTACAGCTACAATGGTGGCAAAATATCAGGCGATATGTAGTCCACACCATCTGGATTTCTGTGTTGCCTACCTCTGGACTAGTGAGTCCCTACTCACTTATCCAATTCAATTTTACATTTTTATATTGCAACATCCAGTGGCACAGCTTTGTTTTCAAAGTCAGGTTCAAGTTGGGTCTTTGTGGATATGCTCCTGTATTCAATCATTTTAGAAAAATCAGTTAGATGTGAGCTTATTTGGCCCCTGAATCCTTTGTTTAATAAAATACATGTATGTTGAGAAATTTTAGGTTTTTCTCTTAAAAGAAAATGTTTTCATTCTGAAAATGAGGATTTTCGTCTTTGATTTTCCTGAAACAGTTGCATTTTTGACATTCCATGAAATGGTTTTCACATTGTAGTGATTCTATACAATCATTTGAGAATGTGTTAGACACAGTTTAATTCAATGAATGTAAGTATATATGAGTGACATATTTTCTGCGTGACACTTTTGAATCATTTTGTTTATACACACCAGTACTTCAGAAAAACTTTTGTGTGCATCCAGCAGCAGAAATGTTGTGAAAACCCAACATTTTTCACAGCTTGTTGTAGTAATATAAATTAAGTGTTTTACTTACAGAAATTCATGTAGCTTTCAGAATATCACTTTATACATAAAACCTGAGATATATAAAGATAGAGAGAATGAGATAAAAAGTTCTGATGGAGAGACATATAGCTGTTGGGAAGATTTAAAATGCAAGGATAAGGGGGGAAGTAAACTGTTGATGATGAAAAATACTGTAGGAGAAAAAGAGATGTAGGGAGATTGATAGTAGGGCTTTGAAATTGAGAAATTAAAAAAACAGCTGCAATACATTTAGCTATTTATTTTTCATTTGGTTTGCATCCAAACTTCCTCTTAACACTTTCTATTGATCCATGACCTTTTGATTTTTCACCTATTTGATTTATGATCGATATCATATTTTTATGTTTTTATTCAACTATGATTTTCAGTCATTTTTTCATTTTTATTTTACGTGGGTTGTTTTTTATATCAAACGAAGTGTATTTTTAAATACAATTCATTTTGATTGTATAAATTGTCCCATTGTTCTATTACTTAATTATATATGATAGAATAAAGTGCAAGCATTGTAATAAACTAAATGTTCTTCTGACTCATACAAAGTCAAGACTTGTTTTTTCTACTGTTGAAATAGAAATACTTTTTAAATGTTCTGTAGTGTTCAATCCATATATCTTGCTGTTATTAAAACATGTTGTTGATGAACCATCAATGTGAAAGAATAAGTGCCATAAAATATGTTTTTCTTTCTAAATGGAAAATAAAGATTGTTTGTGTTAAAGGTTAAATTGCCCCTTAACCATAATGTAGCAAAATACAATAGTTTTATTGAAGAGCATTCTCTACATTTGAATCAAATGCCCCATCAGTTCAATGACAACCTGCAAAGATGATTCTCATTTTTATTCCTGCACAACCATATTTAGACAGAAATAAGTTTTCTTGGGCAATTTAAACAATGTTTGTTTTAGAGACATATTTAGCAATAGTAGCTGATAATACAAATGAACACAATATAATCAATCTGCATTATTTTTATTATTATTATGTTATTATTTATATAGCGCCAATAAATTTCACAGCGCTTTACAGTGGGTGGACGAAAAAACATGTAGTTGTAACCAGACAAGTTGGACACACAGGAACAGGGTTTTTAATGATTTTTTGAAGGAGTGGAGACTGGGTGAACATCTAACGGAGGAAGGAAGTGAGTTCGACAGTAACGGTGCAGCCCTCGAGAAGTCTTGACGGCGAGCATCAGAGGTGGGCGTACTGACAGAATATAGACGTAAGTCTTCAGCAGAGCGTAAAGGCCTAGACGGGACATACTTGTGTATTAGGGAGGATAGATAGGTGAGAGCAGCATTATGTTAAGATTTGAAAGCAAGAACCAGAATTTTAAATTTAGCCCTATATCTTACAGGAAGCCAATGTAGTGACTGACAGAAGGGTGAGGCGTGGGATGTGTGGATGGACAGGAAGATGAGCCTCGACTGTATGGACTGTAACGGTGCAAGTTGGGAGCACGTAAGACGGATTACAGTAGTCAAGGCGAGAAAGGACAGTGGAATGGACCAGCACCTTAGTCGCATCTGGCGTTAAGTAGGGTCGGATGCGCGCAATGTTTTTGAGATGGAAACGACAGGTTTTGCCGATAGACTGAACATGAAGCGTGAAGGAGAGGTCGGAGTCAAAGAAAACACATGGGCAGCTAGCCTCCATGGTGGAGCTGTTGGTAGCAACGTTGACTTGGAGGGAGACAGACACAGGAGTAGCAACACTTGAGGGAGGAAAGACCAGAATTTCAGTTTTGGTCAAGTTGAGTTTAAGAAAGTGGGCAGCCATCCAGTTAGAAATAGCAGAGAGGCAGTCAGAGACACTAGTCAAGAGGGATGGGGAGAGATCAGGAGAGGACAGGTAGATTTGTGTGTTATCCACATGTAAATGATATTGGAAGCCAGAGGAGTTAATGAGTTTACCAAGGGAGGTAGTATAGATAGAGAACAGTAGGGGACCAAGGACTGAACCTTGGTGGACACCAACAGAGAGGAGGTGGGGAGGAGAAGCAGAGCCAGAGAAAGAAACACTGAAAGAGTGCCGAGAGAGGTAGGAGGAGCACCAGGAGAGAGCAATATCTTGTAGATTGATATTGCAGAGGATGAGAAGAAGTTGTTGATGATCAACAGTGTCAAAAGCTGCAGACAGGTCAAGGAGAATTACGATAGAGTAGTGACCATGAGATGTTGTCAGATTAGTTAATTATGTGTAACAAATCAACTGTAATGTGCAATGTTCAATCAAATATTGCCCACCACTTTGGCAGGTGTCTATTCAATAAAATAGTCCCTTCCTTGCTGTCCATTCTCATTTTTGATTAATATATTCTCTTCTATTTTTCCCAATGTCTGTAATTTGTAGTCAATAATTGGCTATCTGTCCTCATGCAATCCAACTCTATCATCCCATCTATTCAACCTATCCTCATAAGGACTCATAGTGAATTCCCTTACCTCGAATGAGATGATGTTAATGGACACTACTATACCTCGTTTAAATCTTATGGCTGATGTGGTGTTTGTAATATACCTGTCATGCGTTTCTCTTCCCACATTGTTGTGTACTGCAAGGCGATTTTTCCCCACAGTGTGAGCAATAGTAAAGATTTTTAGTCATCTAGTGTATCTACAGTTGTTTAATAAATAGGTTTGTTTAGGTATGTTCTGGTCTATCTGGTGGCACATGGATTTTGGTTATTTCACTTGCTTATTATTTTTTTAATCTTTTATATGTAGTTACAACAACATTGCACCTCTGACTTAATAGTTACCTTATGATAATTAAATGCCTATTTATACAAAATGTACAATAACCTATTATTCATCTACTAAGCTTCCAACTTTATTTGAAGTGGATTTATTGTTGGCATATTATATTATGTATTTAGCATCTCATCAGGCACAATTACTTTGCCAACTGTGGGGAATTTGTACCAGAAGTTAAGAAAATACATAAATATAGTTTTTATGACACAGGAGAGGCTTTCTCTAAATCCTTAACAACACTACATGGGAAAACGTATTGGGATACACCTCTTAAAATGGGTGGTTTTGAAGAGCTCAGTAATTCAAGTGTGATGCTGTGATAGGATGCCATCTTCGCAATAAGCCGGTTCATGAAATTTCATCCCTGATAAATATTCCACAGTCAATTGTAAGTGGTGTTATTGGAAAGTGGAAGCATTTAGGAACAGCAGCAAATCAACCAGCAAGCGGAAGACCACGCAAAGTCACAGAGTAGGGTCACCAAAGGCTGAGGATCATGGTAGGTAAAGGTCGCCAACACTCTGCTGATTCCATAGCTGAAAAGTTCCAAACTTCAACTGGCATTAATATCAGCACAAAACCTTTACAGTGGGAGCTGTATGCAAGCCTCACATCACCAAGTACAATGCTAATCATAGAATCAAGATGTACACTCTGGAGCTGTGCAAATGTGTTCTGTTGAGTGATGTATCACACTTCTGTGTTTGGCAGTCATCTGATGGGCTAGTCTGGGTTTGGCAGATGTCATGAGAATGTTACATGCTTGACTACATTGTGCCAACTGTAAATAATTTGGTGGAGGAGGAATAATGGTATGAGGTTGTTTTTCAGTGGTTTGGGTTGGCAGATTACTTCCAGTGAAGGGAAATCTTAATATGTTAGCATACCAAGATATTTTGGACAATACTATACTTCCAACTTTGTGGCACAAGTTTTTGGAAGGCCATTTTCTATTCCAGCATGACTGTGCCCAAGTGCACAAAGCATGGTCCATAAAAACATGGTTAGATGAGTTTGGTGTGAAAGAACGTGACTGACAGGTACAGAGTTCTGACCTCAATCCCATTGAACACTTTAGGGATGAACTGGAAATGAGGATTGCTGGCCAGGCCTTGTTGTCCAACATCAATGCCTGATAAATGCTCTACTGGATGAATGGACAAAACTTTATACAGAAACACTACAAAATCTTGTGGAGAGTTTTCCCAGAACAGTGGAAAGGGTGAGGGGCAACCACACATTAATATCGAAATATTTAGAATGCCAATGTCATACAAGTCCCTGTTGGTGTAATGGTAAGGTGTCCAAATATTTTTGTCCATATAGTGGATGTGTTACTGTGCGGGAACAGACTTTTAAAACCCTTTTTAGGTGGTATACAACTGCAGTGCAGCTGTACCACATGGTAAAATTCCCCTCAGATACTTGCTGACACTTATGTGGTAATCAAGAACCTACACACACACATGTGTGTAGTTCTGTCCTGAGGTTGAGGATTTTTCAAAAGGCATACAGGGGATGCTAACAAATGCTTTGGCTAGAAAAGTTCCCTTGGATACATGAAAACTGCTGTTATCTAAGCCATGGGATAGAACATAGGTAATACAAGACTGGGAATACTAAATAAAAGAGAGTTTGGATTCTTAAATAATCAATACACCAGGGTCTCACAGTCTTTTATTGCCTACCTAAGGTCCATAAAATTCAAGAAAACACATCTGACAGCCCAATAGTGTCAGGAATAGGATCAGTCTCCAACAAACTATCTGAATATAATGCCCAGTTCAACCAAAAGTACAAAATTGCCCCAGCGTTTTGAAATAATCCTTGAAAGTGCTACAATTTTTTTTGGAAAATATTACATGGAAAGAAAACAACATTTTGGTAACAGCAGACGTGAGTTCTTTATACGCAATAATAGCATATGAAAAAGACTGTGAAGCAACAGAATACTTTTTAGCTGATTCGGGTAAATATCCAAAGAAACACATTGATTTTGTCACAGAAGGAGTTTAACTGTTAAACAACAATTATGTTTGGTTCAGAGATAAATGTGTATGTGCAGAGCTGCGGAATGGTGATGGGGGCCAGGTTTGCAACCAATTATGCTAATTTATTTCTGGATTTCTGGGAACATAAATATGTTTACCAGGGACACGAATGGGTGCACTGCCTGGTGACCTATAGCTGTTACATAGTCCTCTGTTTTGTAGTAATTTACTACAAAATAAATAGGTTGCCATGTCTCTAATTGGCTTTTAAATGCCCCAAAAGTGCAACTATGCTGAGTGGAACACCATTGTACGGCTCTAAAGATGTTTGATACTCAAGCACAATTAGTGAACTCCTGCATTACAGCCCTGGAAAAGGACTATAATGAAGAACTTGTTAATAGAGCCTATAAAATGTAAGAGTAAAAGAATGTGATGCACTTATTAAACTAAAAAATAGAGAAGATATCAATTCAAATACATTTTAGTTATGATTTTAACTGTAATGGCGAACAGGTAAAAAGAATCATTATAGACAATGGCTTAAATAACAAATCAATCTAGATTTAAAAAGGATACTTCCAGAACAGCCCTTCACAATCTATAGGGGAACATCTAATTTAAAATCAAAGGTTAGTTTAAAGCAACATTAAAAAAAGTGTCCGCTGATCACTTTTTAAAGTGATGAGTAAACTTTTTTTGTGGGAACTATGCTGCCTGTGTAAAAACTGAGAATAAAAAACATATAGGGGAGGGGGCATGGTTTGACCGCCGAGTGTAATGGCTGCTTAGATGGAGAGCTCCGCACTCGTGACTCCCACAACAGCTCTGTAAACTGCTCGATCCCCTGCTATTACCCACCCAAGTGGCCGGGCATTCCTTGCACACACTGCGGCATCCAATTTTCACCCAAAAGGCACACAAAATGCCTTGCAACAGCACCCCATCAGTTGTGGACCTGCGAGCGGTGCAGAGGCCCTCGACCATGCGGTCCCAAGTTGGCTGCAGCCCGGTGCACCAGCATCCTCGGGCTCCCTGGGATCCTCTGATTTCACCTATCCAGATCAGGAGAAGACACCTGGGGGTATTTTCCGCTCACTTGCAGAATTTAAATGCTTCCTGGCAGCGGAATTTGAAAGGTCTGGAAAGGAGGTGAAGGCTGAAATCAAGGCTGTGCGCCTTCACAGAGATGCAGAGGAGTGGCAAATGGAACATGTAGTACAAGCACACAATGCGGCAGCCGCACTTACTAACACCCTCCTGGAAAGGGCTGCAGAGCTAGAGATGGAAACGGAAGATGCCTCCAATCGCTCAAGGATGAACAACATGAGGGTAAGGGGCCTCCCAGAGACTGTAAGTGATGCTGAATCGGAGGAAGTCCTTCTGGCCTGTTACAAAGAGTGCCTGCCAGACATCCCTGACCTACTATGACTCATAGACCAAGCACACGAAGCCCTCAGAGCGAGAGCTCCTGAAAAGGGCCCACAATGAGATGTCATTATATGGTGGCACTTCTTTTCAACCAAGGAAGCCATCAGGAAGCTTAGCAGGCATTGCATCTTCCAGCATGCTGGAAAGGACTTAGGCCTGTATCAAGACCTGGCGCCAGCGACTCTGAACCATAGGAGAGAATGGAAGCTGATTGCAGACCTCATAAGGGCAAAAGGACTGAAATTCTCCATGGGTTACCCCTTTAAAATTAGTGTCTTCAAAAGCCAAAAGCCAGCAGTGCTGATGCCCTCAGCCGACCCTAAAACGTTCCTACGTGAAATGAACATTGAGGTACCGGAGGGCCTACAAATGCCTACCAGGGGCCCAAAAGGCCTGGAACTTTTGCTGCATGAATGGATGGAGCAGGGAGTACGAGAGTGAGAAAATCACAGAATGCACGGTGGACCAAACATGCAGTGTTGGAAGGCAAAAAGCATCAACACGCAAGTTGACCTGAGATAAACAATCTCTCTAACTTAAACTTAATTTAATCTGTTACTAAACCTGGTTCAAACTAACCCAACTTAAACAGGGTATAACGGTAGCACAGTGGTAATTTAAATGTGCTTATGATTCATGTGTTCATGGAATTGCAAAAATGTATGGTGGTGCGGGGGGGGGAGGGGATCTGGGGATAGTCTCGTGAGGGGGGGGTGAGATGAGCGAAACAAGTACATTGCACACGACCTGTCTTCACCCTTTTGGGATCCTACACCCACTGGATCAGTTCCAACCCATGACTGACCCATACAAAGCACTCTTAAAGCGCGGATGGACACTGACTGAGAGGCCCATCTCAGGGATAGACAGCGACAGCAACCCCTAAGGACAAAATTTGGCACACTTCCCTAAACCCATGTGGGACAACTCCACCACTTGTTTAAAGGCGGGATCAAATTAGAGGATCAGACAGAGGAGGGGTGGGAATGTTACTATAAAGTGTAAAAAGTTGGGAGGGGAAAAAAAATGTAATCAAACAGGTAAACAGGATGTTCTTATGCAAACCTGTAAGTTTGCAAAAACCCATAAAACCTGTACATTGCGGGCACTGTTGTACTCAGGAGATGTTACTGAACACATATTGGGGTGTTCTTCGTCAGTAACACATAACAGAAACTGAGAATCCATGCCTAAAATGCAATGTGAGGGAAAAATAACACACGAAAAATTACTACTCAAATGTTTGACAAGGACTTGTGGTAGAATTAGTGCATGGAAAGTGTTAAAATACCACTATCTGAAACACCATAGGGTGTCTTCTTTTCAAAAATATATGGTTTGATGGGGGTAAATTACATTGGCCAGCTTCAAAAATGTCCCAAATAGGACATGGGAGCATGATGACCAGCTGTGAAAATTCCAAGTTGTAAAACTGGAATGCGCACCCTCCAAATAAGGCCTTTTAGCCCCCAGAGAACCCAACACACCTATACATGGGTGGTATCACTGTACTCAGGAGATGCTGGACACATATTGGCGTGTTCTTTGGCAGTAACCCTTAAAGTTCTTAGTTCATGTGTTCTTAAAGTGCTATGTGTGTAAAAAAAAAAATCACAGTCTGGTCACTAAGGGGTTAAAAAAATAAAAGACAACCATTTGATGGATAAATTAACTGCCCAAATTCTTAACATGGAGTCCTCCTTTAACAAGGTATGGCAACCGTGGGAAGACTTTGTGGCCCAATAATGGACGCCTGCCCATCCAGCCTTCCCCTTTTTTGGGGTCTGGGGAACTAGTATTTCATCCTCCTCCACCCCTCCTACCCAACCTCTCCCTCATCACTTCAGTTTCCTCTCTTTTATTTTCTTCTTTCCTTCCTTCTTTCTCTTCTCTCTCAATTCTCCAAACTCTTCAACATTACGAAAACATGAGCCAGGCAGCAGTCAAATCACTTCACATGACAAGGTCTAGCAATTGAGAGACGTACTCTGCTGAAAACAGAACAACATTAACCTCAATCAGCATGCACTAAGAGTCCCGATACAAGTCACTCAAGTGACTGGACGCGTGGGGATAACGACACCTTTATACCAACCTGAAGTACTTCGTACAGAACCTAATAATTTTAACCGATATCTCTTCTGTATTAAACTCAATATCTACAGTGTGGTTTATATTCTCCTCTTTTGAATAAATTGATAACTCTGTATCTTTACAATTTTATCACATGACAGGAGGCTTCATATTTTGCATAACTTTCTTTACTTTATGCCTCCAGCAGCACAAGTCAATTAATAAACTTTAAACCAATCAGTAACAGGCATCACAACCATATATGAAGCCCTGACAGACACATGACTTCCTCTTTCTTTGCTGCTTACCAGCCAAGGCACAGGTCAGAGTATTTGGCTCCAAACTGTTTTACTGATATTGCAATTGTCATTAGTTAATCATTTATTGCTTAACTTTCAGTTTGCTCCAAACTGTTTTTATTAATATTGCTATGGTCACTGTAGTTAGACACCTTATGCTAGACATTCAGTTTTAATCCTAACTGTTTTTTCTGGTTACCACTTTAATTAAACTTTATTACTTGACTTTCAGTTTGCTCCAACTGTTTTGCTATGGTAACTTTAGTTAGATTTTTAATGCTAGACATTCAGTTTTTGCTCCAAACTGTTTCGGGATATGCATGGCTACTTTTGTTAAATTTTATTAGCTTGTCCTGCAATTTTGGCCTAAATGTTTTCATTCTTTTGCAAAGAAAGTTATGCAAAAAAAAAACAAAAACAAAAAAACTTGCCTTCCATTTGGACTTGTATAGAGTGATATTCTTCCCCTGTTACTCTTCCCCCAAATTAACCCTGTATTTTCTGCTTTATTAACCTGTTTCTGTTGCTGGCACCTTTTCTTTCCTATGCTTTACTCTGGTCTCGGCAATCGCGGCATTTTACCGCGGGCACGCTTTTTATTCATTGGTGCTGGGACTTCAGGGCAGGTCTCTGGGGGTTGGGGGTGTCGGGGGGACTCTATTCCATGCCGGCGGGCCGCGATTGTATCCTCGATCGCTGGCCGCACGGCACTTTTGCGCGCGAACGGCGGCCATCTTGAATCTCGCGGCACTCGCGAGATTCACGTCGGCCACGTCGTTTGGCCAGTTCGTGATTCCCACGAACTGGCAGCTAGTTCTATACTGTTTCATATATTTTCCCTGTGAAATAAAAGTTTTACAAGTACTTTTGAGCTCAATACTGTTACATATCATGGGCATGTGGAATAAAGGTTTTCTATGTACCTTTTCTGGAAGATTATGAATGGACTGTTCACTGCTGAGCTCTATACTGTCATATTTCATTGGCATGTGAAATAAAAGTTTTATATGTAACTCTGCATGAATATGTAGGACTGATCCCTGCTGTGTGCATCTGCTGACAGTTTGCTCTATTCTGTTCTATACAATTGACATGTTGAATAACAGTTTTATTGTACATCTGGAGGATTATGAATGGACTGTCCCCTGCTGTGGGCATATAGTGGATGCATTACTCTATCTACTGGCAGGGAAATTAAATAGAGCTGATATCTTACTCCGCTCCCTACTCCCACTGGACCTCACAACCATTGGATACACTCCTTCCCCACAGGGATACACCTCCCAGGACACAGTAGTGGAGGCACATAATGGAGTGATTAACAGGGGTGACCCCCCTTACGCTGGGTGACCCCCAAGCGTGGCAGACACCTCTCCAAAGTGACATTGTGGTACAGGGGTGACCCCCCTCACGCTGGGTGACCCCCAAGCGAATCTGGTTCCTGTCCTAGTGACATACATATACTGGGGTGATCCCCCTACGCTGGGTGAACCCCAAGCGAATATTATTCCGGTACTAGTGACATACATATACTGGGGGAACCCCCACGCCCTAGGGCGGGCTCATATCCGCGGAGTACGATCTGTTACTGTATGCACAGACCGGGTCACACTGAATACATGTATATCGACAGAGCCAGGAAGGAGAGCTCACGGTGCTGCCAATTCTCCACAGTACTAAATCCTATAAGGGTGACCCCTTGGATAATTTGGAGGCTACCATACCTCCCCATACACGGGCTACGTCCCGACATTACTGACCGCTCATCCCGGTCTTATTGAGGGTGATCCCCTCCTCAGACCACTCCCAGGAAATCTCTAAGTGGTACTGATTGAAACAATTCTGGGTGACCCCCAGTCGTACGTGGAGGCCCACTAAGTGGCAATAAGTGTACTACCGTACCTGACACCTGTTCGGTACCCCATAGACCAAAAGAGTGTCCCAACATGCCATAAGAGACATTCATACAGGGGTGACCCCCCTATGCTGGGTGAACCCCAAGCGAGTCTTACTCTGGTGCTAGTGGCATAGGTACAAAGGGGTGACCCCTTACCGGACGGGGTGACCCCCGCACCCTTTCTAGGGCTTCTACCTTCAGAGTACGCTCTGTCATTGTATGCACAGACCAGGGCGCACTAGATGCATGTATTCTGGCACCTCTATGCTTCAACTGGGGTTCTGTACGCCCTTCCCTTAACCGAGAAGGAGAACTCACAGTGCTGCCAAAACTCCACAATTCTAGACCATATAAGGATGAACCCCGTGGACTATATATAGAGGCTTTCACGTCTCCCAGACTCGGGCTACGTCCCAACATTGCAGACCGCTCATCCCGGTCTTACTGAGGATGTCCTCATTCTCAGACCACTCCCCGGATCCTGCGAAAATGATACTGATTGATCAAAATTCTGGGTGACCCCCAGTTATACGCGGAGGCCCACTGAGTGGCAATAAGTGTACTGTTGTACGATCCTGTCTCCCACAGACCGAAAGGGTGTGAACCAACATGTCGGACTTACCTCAATATCCCCGACCGATTTTCAGGCGAGGATTATGGCCACCATGACAGCTCCGGGGGAAGAAGTCCTCTCCAGTATGCTGGCTAACAACCCATCCGACAGAGCGGGTGCAACGGCAGCAACACCAATGGAAGATTGAGATACCGACGTTAGGTCGGACACCCATCATCAGGGGACGAGGACTTCATCCTCCCCCCTTCTCTGGAGATCATGAAAGAATGAAGGGCAGAAGAGGTAAAAGTGACAAGACCGCCTAGCAAGAAAGGTTTTTTCTTTGGCACACTGGACACTCCTGTTTTGACTCACGCACCATCCTACAACCAGGGTCATCCGAATGGGGTTAACCGGAGCACCGGGCCCACTTCTGGCTTAGGAGGCCTATGGGAAAAGAAATCCGAGACAGGCTCAGGATGGAATGCCCACGCCCTCTATGTCCGAACAAGATAGTCCTCACTATGGAGCTCGTGGTGATATGTATGTCCCGATCAGGCCGGGGTCCATGTAAAGGTGTAGGAGGAGGACTCAAAACGAGTTAAGATGAAATACTGGATATGATCAGCCTGGGAAAAAAATTCTATACTTTGCGGACCTGACCCCACACAAGACTCACCTCTAGAAGCTCACGATGTGAGGGAATGGGTGCAAAGGGCAATATGTAGGTTGGGGAATGCAAGGCAGACAGGTGCACAGAACGGCGCAAAGCAGCCCGATTAAAGATGGATTTCAAACTATTGAAGTTAGGGACGAAAGAGCGAGGACCTCAGGCGGACGGACTATCGTTTGGAGAACCATTTATCTCAGCAACGGTTTGGTAGTAAGGAAGAAGATAGGAGACTATCACCCAGTCATCAACCTATGCCAACCCAATGGTTTTGGGGCGTACCGACAACTCAAGAAGGAAGGTATGCATCTCTTAGGGGATCTACAAGGTTGGACTTGAAGGGCACTTACCTATAGGTTCACATGGTGCCTCATGAAGTTTCTGAAGTCGGTCACGGCGCACTGAAAAGCAAAGGGTATCTGCTGTCACATACCTAGACGACTTACTTTTTGCAAATCCAATTCATGACTACGTTTACAAATGAGATTTATGTTTACAGTTTCGGGAATTGTTGGGATTCATAGTGAACAGAGAGGAGTCGGTTCGATCCCAGTTCCAAGTGATTCAGTTCCTCTACTTCAGAATAGATTCCACCTTGGGCGGATTACAACTTCCCACATCATTGATAGCGACGATTCGTAAGGAAATTCGACGGGTACGGCGGAAAGGCACCATAACCCTTTGACTATTTCCCAGGACTGCTTCACTACCGGGCCAGACAGTGGCTGAAAGCTCACTGCCTGAGATACGGACACACCTATGAAATTGGGATCAGAATAGCGAAGACTTCGATAGTACTCATTACTGCGGTAAAGGAGTCAAGTGTGACACCCAGAAGGGTTGTCCTTAATCAGGATCATCCTCTGCTCCTTCCGTTTTAACTTGCCTTCGGGCGGATCCAAAAGGAGAACATCATCCATTGATAATGCAGGAGCATCTGGCGTTGGTAGATTGGTGTCTTCCAGGGGAGACTGGTATGTCAAGGGACTATCGCAACCAACTACTATGGGACTCATGGACACCAGGTATTCCCCAAAATAACTTATCCGCATGGAACACCTGGAGTTCGCTGGTGTATGGGAAGGGACTGCGATCCCTTTATTACCCCTATCTCCACAATGCTGGATCTTTATCATACCTTTTCACTACAGGCCAATCGGAACGTTCCATTAACGGGCTACGTTCCGCGATTTCGACAACGCATAGCACGATTCAATCAAGAGCCTTTGTTATGCCATTTTCTGCGGGGTATCAAACCGTCCAGAACCATGCGTCAAAGTATCACTGGTGTGGGACTTTTATTTGGTTCTTTTGGAGCTAGTCAGATATCACGGTCCTATCCCTCAGTCAGCCGTTAGCCAGAGTCATGTTACTTTTAGGTCTTTTCGTCGGGTATCAGATGTACTGGAGTTCGACGTAGACGGTCTTTTCGGTATCACCGGAAAGAATGATTTCTACAGTGTCTCGTAGAACTATATCTTATCCGCGTCCGTATCGTTCCCTGTTACCGACGGTTTCCCAGTCTTTGTGCAGTTAAAGCGGTACTTTGTTACATGGAGATCACGACAACACTTAGAATGTCACATTCAGGACATCTGCTGGTCTTATACCAACCGTACAAGCCAGTTACCATGAACACTGTCTAGATGGGTTCATTGGTTGTTATCGCTAGCGAGGGTGGAGACGTGTTTGGGTACTCATTCGGTAAGAGGCGCGGCTGCTTCTCAGGCCTTCACGAGGGGGCCTCTATATTTTCAGCGACGAATTGGACACGGATAGACTACTTCCGTATATTTATTTTCGTCAACCACACACGCATCCTTCTCGCTCATACCACAGCTTTAAAAATGCAAAATATGAAGCCTCCTGTCATGTGATAAAATTGTAGATTATGCTAACGTAGTGTACCTATAATCTTAATTTTAATAATGACAGGAGGCGAATATTTTCCCTCCCTGTTTCCCTCCCTATACTCTGGAAAAATTTTATATTCTGGTTTGTCATTTTCTCAGTGTAAATTATAAGGTTTTGGTAATTCAGTATATTTATGGGATGCTTATTTGGTTGACATGTCTTAGATCCGTGTTGATTATTAAGTATATTATGGTTTGTTTAATGTTTCAGTATATTAACTTAATATTAATATAGACACATAGTACTGGATTTAATGTGGACAACAGTTGGTTTCCATCACCTTTCACGTATTTCTGTTCTTTTCAGCGTAATCATCATAGATGGATTCGACAAGATAAAGCTGGAAGGTTTCAAGTTTCGTTTCAAGTTATGTGCTACACGTTAATCAGGACTGTTATTTGAATTCCCTGACGTTATAATAGACTGTTTTTCGCATCAAAGAAAGAGGAAGTCATGTGTCTGTCAGGGCTTTATATATGGATGTGATGCCTGTTACTGATTGGTTTAAAGTTTATTGATTGACTTGTGCTGCTGGAGGCATAAAGTAAAGAAAGTTATGCAAAATATTCGCCTCCTGTCATTATTAAAATTAAGATTATAGGTACACTACGTTAGCATAATCTACAATTGTATTGTTACCCATGTGCATATGAGACTTAAAGAAAAGAGGAAAGACGGAAAGGGAAGATCTAAAGCCAGTGCATACCTCCTAAATGGGGGATAACCCCTGTAGTAGACAAAAAACAAACAAGAAACCAAGTGGAGGGTGCAACACTTGATACTGAAAATTGAATTCTATAAGGGTTAAATACCACCTATAATAAGACTTAACTTTTAATAAATCGTAGTATAAAAAAGTTCAAACAGGACTAGTTCAGGAACTAACCACAAAAATGACAAATAGTACTATAGACAAAAAAACATAATAAAAACAAGAGTTGTCCCACTAATGTCAATGTTGTAATTGGCACGATGGAAAAATTCTTATAAAGGCACATCGTAGTGTATTGATATACTTTTGGCAGATAACTTTGTAATGGTAATTGCAAATAATCACATTTCCACTGATACAGTGATTCATAATCAATATCAATAAATCACTGTTTAGTAGACATATGCAGAGAACTTAGTGTGAAGCTACTACTGAACACACTCATGCAGAAGTTTAAAATAATAGTATCGATGTCTAAAAATGCTACATAGATATGTTAAAAGATGTAACAATAATTGTTACCACAGTATTCCTAGAATGTAGCTAAATGTCCTAATAGTTTGTAGGAAGACAAAAAGGCAGCTGGCCGTGCCTGATACTAAAACAGGGTGGAGAAATAGGGAAACTGGCAATAAAAATAAATTGGGGTTGAGAAGCTTGCCCTTTTGTGCTTGCAAGGGCACCCAGAATAGAGGGAATAGGGAATAGAAGGGGGAGTGGGAGTGAATAGCTTTCCCTATTGTGCTTTCGTAGGCACCCCTTACCCCTAAAAAAATCCCTATCCTGTTAGAAAATGCACGTCAAACCAACCACCCATGGCGTGAAATGGCTAAAAAAAAGCCTAAAGTTCCTTGCCGCAACCAAAATAAGTTATTGCCATGCAAATGGTCAAAAAAATATTTGATCTAGAATGCCTGATTGCAATTCTAAAAGAAAATTCTTGTGGGAACAACGAAGCCCCTAGCCACTGATGCGCGTTTCACTAGTTTAGCCCCTCTGAACCCATGTGCATATTCTCATGTAGACAAATGACAAGCTGTGCTATTTTTCTGCCTGTGCTCCTAAATAAAGAATTAAAAAACAAATCAAAACAAAACGTCATATAAAAATTCTTAAATACCCACAAGAGAATCAGGTTTACAATATTAAACAGTTAATAGGTTGCTTTCTAAAAATGTGGTAACCGACGCATACTATGGACAAGGTTGTGCCGGAAATGACATTGCGCAATCTACGTCAATTCTAGCGGACACCGAAATTGCAATACATTGAATTGGATGCCAGTACTTCACCCACACTTCAAATTTATTGGTGCAAATTAAGGAGGCATGAAAATGTCTTGAAATTACAGGCTGTCTATAAGGGATGCCATCAGACAGCATTATTTACCACGTGATGAAGCCGAGTATACTGGTGAAACACGTTTTGATATAGAAAATTTCCTTTTTTTAAAATATATTTATGTGTTTTTAAAGATTCTGCAATATTTCTCTTCTTCCCATAACTCTCTTTTTCACCTGTCAGTACTTTACTTTCAATGTTGATTTTCAAATAACTATAGAATATATCAAGCTCCAACTTAAAAAAAAAAAAAAAATAGGCATACGTCACTATGCACTGATTTTAATATGTATCGCAACATACCTGTAATTGTACGACACACCATACTACTATATGTATACATCATGTACATGTACTTAATGCAGCAGTGCTTGGCTCATCGAAAAGAAAGATTGTTTTTTTTAAAAGCTCACTCTATGCGCCAGCCACCCCATCCTTGTAAATGCATTATGGGAGATGTAGTCCAAAAACATCTGGAGTGTCAAAGGTTGCCTACCCCTGATCCAGTTTGTAAACGCACAGGCTGTTTTTTAAAGAACTTTTTCTGTGGTGCTGCAGGGATTTGATTGATGCCCATGGGCTGTTTTCCATTTTGTTTGTATCAATGTGTCTTGTTGTATATTTTTATCTGTAAATGTTTGTTTTTTTGATACTGCTACCTTTTTTTTTCTTTGCTTAATCTGAAGAGCTCTGAAGAGAGTTATATAACAACTGCACATAAATAAATCAATGAAATACATTTTGAGTCTTAATACTGTTTTGTAAGAGAATATTTGTGTTCAGTATGGTGTATAAATGTATTAAATAATTCACATTTGCTTTTGTACATTTAAATAGTTGTAGTTAATACTATTTATTTTTCCCTTTTATTCAAATTTTTGTTATACATTTAGATCTGAAAATGTTAATAAAATGTTAAAGTTCACATTTATTGTGATATATATATATATATATCACAATAAATGTGAACTTTAACATTTTATTAACATTTTCAGATCTAAATGTATAACAAAAATTCGAATAAAAGGGAAAAATAAATAGTTTGGAATTGTGATACATTGCAATAAAAACAAAAGTGGTGTTTAATAATATCTCCTGTGTTATTTGTAATAATGAAATGAACAGATGATTAACTGGGTATAACTGTGTCTATATTACATTAACACCTTCATATCAGATTAAGTAAGGTGGTGACCTGAGCTGGAGCTCTAAATAACGACTTCCAAACCCCATTTCTGATTTTGGCACCATGTAATTGATTGTCCTTATCATATTGAAGTGAAATAACATCTCTAAATGCCATCTTGTGCCATTTTGAGTTAATTATATTATTTTGTATTTTGAGTTAATTATACAGCACAATGTGCAGATTTAATGCTGCAAATGTGGAAATAATGCTGTTGTGCATGGGTATTGCAATACTGTGCTAGTTTATACAGCAAGTGTGGAGTTTATAGAAATAGATTATAATAGATTATAATATTTCTAATGTTTTATTCAGAAAACATATCAGTGTTTAGAAGTCGACATAGATTCTGGTATAGGATGTAGTTTTGAAAATTGCTTAAATCAATATATGTGCCAGAGGACAGAAAATGAATGCATGGGCTGAAGCTTTTTCTGCTACAGAGCAAAAGCCCTGAGACTACATAAATGTGGATTATTATTATTATTATTATTATCATTAGCGGTATTTATATAGCACTAACTTATTCTGCAGCACATTGTAATATTAATATTATAAGAGCTGAAAAATTTACAATTAATATTACAGGAATAACAGGTAGATGAGGACCCTGCTCAGACAAGCTTACAGTCTGGATCAGAAGTGCCTAAAAGTTAGATCCGCAGATGTTGTAAAACTACAATTCCCATAATGCTTTGCATGCCTATACAATGCTTTAGGATGGCAAAGCATCATGGAAGCAGTAGTTTTATTTATTTATGTATTAATTAATTTTGCACTTACGGGCAAGGACCTCTTTATAAAATAAATGTAAAATGTAATTTTAACCACATCTTTGCTTTTGACTTGTCAATCGGCTGCTGTGAGACTTGTCACTGACCTGTTTGAGGAGATACTACAGAGGTTTTGAAAAAGGAACAAGAACAGTCATAGTTTAAGTCCAGCCAAAGGAAGCTACAGAAGATCAGCAACTTTTTACTTACGAAGTTTAAAAAAAAAAAAAAAAGTATTATATTTTTTACAGAATCTGTAGATTTAAAAAAATCTGGGGATCTACCTTTTGGGATCCCTGGTCTAGATAAACTAGAACTCTCTTCTCATTCGAGTAACTTATTAATATCTGTTACACAAATATGAATAAGTAGTTGGAGAACAGTAGGCTCTCCCTCTCCGATATTGATAGTATGCTCAGAAAGAAGAAGCTTATCTGTGTGTCTGTCAGAATGTCTGCAGCAAAAACTAATGTTGATTCTTTTATTTCATCTGGCTACCCCAAAGTGTTTTTTTCTTTCTGCAATTTAATAATGTCTATTTCCTAATATATGGGCCTTTATTAAGCAGGCCCCTGACTGTGAACAATAATAAGTTTTCAAGTGCATAATTGCATGCCATTACATTTGCAGACGTCGATTTCTTCCTATTCATATTGCTTCCTCATTCACATATTGCCCATTTATTTTATCACCTTTGAAGAATGTTTTATTATGATAGGATATTTGAGAATGTTGAGTTGTTATTAAACCAAAATGGCAAGTTGTTAACTTGCCTCTCACACAGAAACCTTATGGTATGCCATTCAACTGATAATAGCTACATTCTGACTTTTCTCTTAGTTTTATATAATTGTATTTTTATTTTCAAAGTTGACCCCTAAAAAAATTACAGATTTTAATAGGATTACAAGAAACAGAACATTTGACCAATCCTATGATTTTGCTAAATATTTGATGTATACGCTGATCAGTCACAACATTAAAACAACAGACAAGTGAAGTGAATAACATTGATTATATTGTTACAATTGCACCTGTCAAGGGGTGGGATATATTAGACAGCAATTGAACAGTCAGTTCTTGAATTTCATGTGTTGGAAGCAGGAAAAATGGGCAAGCGAAAAGCTCTCAGTGAATGGCCAAATATTGATGGCTATGGGTGCCAAGGCACACTGATGGACATGGGGAGTGAAGAACTACTGTAGCTCTAATTGCTGAAAAACTTAATGCTGACCATGACATAAAGGTGTCAGAATATACAGTACAACACAGATTGCAGACCATTTAGAGTGCCCATGATGACCATTGTTCACTGCCAAAAGTGTATTTAATTGGGATGTTAGCACCAGAACTGGACCATGAACCAACATAAGAAGGTTGCCTGGTCTAATGTGACAAACTCCCCTCTCCAAGTGAGTTTGCCACGAACTCCTGGAGGAGCCTGATTGCCAGCCTCATGCCCACAGACTATGGGCCCAGCAGGGAAACCTGTAAAAGGGATTCAGGATTTTCATGGAAGTCTTAATTTTGATCAAACGTTGTGTATTTGTTTTTACTGTTGTTTACTCTCAGGTCCAGGGGAGAGTGCCCCTTGCATGGGGGCATGCATATAAGGCCAGTTGTAGCTGCCATTAAAGGATTCCAACTTGCACTCCAAAACTGTGTGTCGTCCTGTTATTGGAGGGAAGGAAGATTTAACCCCTGTGTCTGCTATTTCAGCTTGCAGGGGATTCAATGGGGAAGGACTAGAGCTTCCAGGCCATTCAACTCCAGGAAGGAGTGATTCCAGGGCCCCAGTCAAGCCATGGCGACTGTGGACAGAAGTGCTGAGGTTTGTCCCCTATTCCAGCTAGGAAGCAGTCCTTGGCAGAGGTACCCGGCCAGGGGTAGAGGGAGCTCTGTTACATCTAATAAATCACCCTTTTTTTTTTTACATCAGGAGAATGACTGGGTGCGTCATTTACCTGAGTAAGAGATTGCTGCAAGATGCAGCAAGGCAGGCCGGTGTAGGCAGTGTTATGGTCTGGCGAATGTTCTGCTGGAAAACCTTTGGTCCTAGAACTTATGTTCCTGTTACTTTGACATGTACCACATACCTAGGAATTGTTGCAGACCATGTACAACCCTTCGTGGCAATGGTGTTCCCTTATGGCAGTGGCCTCTTTCAGCACTTTATTTCACACATAAATATAAAGATCCTTTGTACTTTCTCAGTATGTAATGCACCTTTATATCGAATGATATCACACAATCTACAATAAGACCAAACATGTTACTTTGATACTTAACCGCTGATTTGTTAAAAGACTTTCATAATTACTTTGTTAACAGCAATAAAATGTCTTGGCTGTTTATATAGGGTATTTCAATGGTAGTAGATTGGGACACTCTCATTTAAATATTAAATTACAAACTTGAATGCTGAACATGTTTCACGCCAACAGCTGTTGAGAAAGCACTGTTAGCACGATATATGTTCAGCATTTTGTCTCCCCATCTGTCATGTAAGTTTTCATTTTTTGTCACTGGCAAATGTAAATTTTAGGATTATAGGATGTGGTAAAAGGCAGGACAGAAAAGGAAGACTGGATAGATTTGAGTGATGTATTTAAAAATACTTTTTTTTAACAGTTAACAATATTTTTATTAATTTTCAATGAATATTCTATTTTATGGCAGTATGGCTGTAATTTACAACTTACAGAAATATGGTGACATTTTAGAGAGAGAATCAGAGAGAGTTATCATATCAAATATTTAAGTTACATCACAGACCTCAATTCAAATTTGAAAAAAAAAAAAAACCTTCACCTTTTTGGTCTAAAAATAACGTTGAAGGGAAGGGTAGTTATTAAAAAAGAAATTAGAGAAGAAGTTTCTGGTTAGTACACTTAAATGCATTTCATAGTTAGTAATTAGTCAAAGTCTGAAAAGAGATTGCAAATCACTTTTCAGACTCAAAACATCAATTATTAAAGTTTGTGTTATGTTGCATACAAATGCAGACAATTTGCTTAAATATTTTGGATTGTTTTTTTTAATAGAAAGACAGACCAGGATCTACCTCAATACAGATTTATAACCAACTACAGCCATTTTAGTGGCCTGGTGCCAGTGTGTAGTTTCAACAAATGCTTTGACACTAACAAATACTATAGGACAAAAGCAGTCATTAACAATAAGTTCAAACGGCATCAGGGGAGAACACCAGTACAGACGTGTCAACAAGAAATCAACAAAATGAATGTACAGACACATAAAAATAGCACAAAATACAATACCTCCTAGTCTGATCTTCTCTATAAGAATAGTGTAACTGTTGTTTTGATAAATGCTGTCTCTTAATAGCCTCACATTCCCTGTTGTTTTTCACTTATCAATAACTTTGTTCAGAAACACTGGGGCTACTCAATACCTGAACGTGTATTCTGAATGGCAAGCTAAATTATAGAAATGCAGTGTGAAATGAGGTATAAAAATGTACGTATTTATATGTAGAGTTGCAATCAAACTTTGAGACTGGAGAAGTAATTCTAAGTTGCAGTCTCAGCTGAATTTGGGAAAAAACACTTAAAGCATTTGTTGTGTTAAGCTATTTCAATTGCTTTTGTTTGATTTGTTCATTGCAAACAGCTGAATGTGTGTAAATGTTGACAATACACCTGATTATCAATGGTGGTTGAATACTTTTAATTACAACTATATATATGTATATGTGTATATAGTACAGAAATATATGGTATATATGAATAGGACAGTATACATTTATATAACATTCTTCATATGTCCAAATGTAGACTGGTAAGTGGTAGTAGGCATTAGACTTGTGCAAGGAAGACATATTGGTAATTCCAAAACACATTTTGTTTGAGGGATAGCAGAAATTAGTTCATGCCACTGCTTGGCTTGGCTGAATTTCCAATTTCAGTACAAGAAAATATTCTGGAAGGTATTACAATCAGCTAAAAAAGCAGGAGAAATGGTGTCTATCACTATACTGACATTGCTACATAATTGCCTGGCTTAAAGGACCACTATAGGCACCCAGACCACTTCAGTTCAATGAAGTGGTCTGGGTGCCAGGTCCATCTAGGGTTAACCCTGCCTGCTGTAAACATAGCAGTTTCAGAGTGTAGCGGAGAGCTGGTCTTACACAGCCTATCTCCGCTTTAGATCCCAGTAAGGCTCAGGAACAAGTATGATAAATCCACAGGGTAATATTTCCAGCAGGCAAAATACTCCAACAATATCCCAATCACAATCCCAATGACTGGACGACACACAGCATCAGGAGCAGAGCTAAACTTTTAATCACAGCAATTCCTTATAAAGGTTTCTCCCATGCAAGGGAGAGATTTACAATAATTAGGAAAGTAACCAGTAGTTCCCTCCCCTACATTCCCTCCCCTCAGTGTGACACTTAATCCACTTATTCCTGGTACAGTTTTCCCTGTTTTCTGGATGTACCCCAAAACTGTGGGGTACAAGGATCTAAGTGGCATCCCCTGGTAGCCCTGGTCTGGGTTTCGGGAGTTATGGGAATAAACTATTGGACCAACCGCACACGAATAGGTAGCTAAAAAGAGTTCCATGTGTTTTGGCCCTGCGGTTGGTCTACGTTCGGGAGGTAAAACAGTCACTAATCTTTGCCATCCATTGCTAATACGGCATTCACATGAATCCCCTTGTTCGTTAGATTGAATTCAACGAACGAGGGGTTGATTGGCCCCTGCGTTCGGGGGTTCTGGAGCCCTGGAGGTCTCAGCGGTGTTCGGGTATTTGAGTGTCCGATTTGAGTTCCAGACACTCGACGACCAAACACCGCTGAGAGTTCGTGCGTAAGATGGTCGCCACCACGTGTTCGCTTACCGAATGGCGGCCACCCAGATATAGCAATAAAACACCGATAAACTGTAGTTAGAGAAGTATGAAAGCCTTAATGAGGTACACACTTCTCTCTGAGGTGCTCTATTGATTCAGTAGTTTCCATTCGTATGAAATATGAATGAAACTACCGAACAAGTATACGAATTACACATACAATTTCAATTATACAGTAAGCTAAACACACGAACAGTCTTTTAAACCTAATCCTGGTGGACAGTCCCATGCCATCCGCTACACAGAGAATATGACAGATTGTAATATTATTTTCTTACTTTTGCTACCTTATATTAAAGTGGTACTTTCCACCCGCCTCTGGAAAAAATTGTATTTCAATAAAGATAGAATCTGTATGACATGCTCATTTTGACTGTGTTGGAATTTCACAGAAGTTCAGTCGAGAGATATACCGAAACAAAATAGGCACTACTTTGTCTCTGTATTTCTCCTCCTCCTGACTTTCTTAGACTCAAGGCAGAGTCTAAGAATCAATCCCGACAGCCTTCACCAGTGACAACTGCTGGGAATTGGCTGTGTCTATGGAGGATCCAGCTGTCCCATAGACATAAGAGGAAGGGCGTGAGGAACATAAAGGTGCCTGCAAGGGACAGGATAAGGTAATTCATTTCACAAAAGGATGCTCTTGTTTGCATTGATGTGGGTACTTTTTAAAAAAAATTAAGACATCTTGCATTGTATAGTACTTTCCTTTGCCTCAACCATGGCTTGTGCGGATCTGTTATAAAACAATATACTTTCATTTACCCCTATACTGGTAAGTCATATAAAATAAATTATTATTTTACATGTGAGTCAGGTTTCATGGTATACATTCTGAAGTGCCTGTGTGACCCTTTATATGTGGAATTAAAGACCACCTTACTAAACAAGAACCTGCAATTAGGACTGGGGAAATTGACATACCAGTACCTGAACATTTTGATTTCACAATTGAGATATCCAAATCATTGACAATGTGCCCCCTCTGAGATGGAGGTGGCAGTGACAAGATTAAGTTTTTAAAGAAAAAGGAAATATACTGGATCCATACATTGGATTCCCTGCAACCAGGTTTGAATTAGGAGTTGAGTTTGATTTGCATGCATTTTTTAAATTCAACATCTTTTTTCTTCAAGGTTTGGAATGCAGTAATGCATTTTAGGAGATCCTCTATTATCATAGAGGTACATATTTTCTGTTATGATATTCAGAGACAGTATTAGAATTACCAGTGCCCAGTTACCCTGTCCATCTACCCTTATGCGGGCTGATTTGATGTCCATTAATCAGTAATTATTTGTAAGATATGTTTATAATTTAGTTTCATTCTTTTTATGTTTACTTTCAAAATTTTGTGTAGATAAAATCTATTTATTATATAAAGCATCTTTTCCTTTTTAGCCCTCATTTGGACTTAAACAATATAAGCAATCTAAGCTCTCCTTAATTGAATAATTAAGAGTCTGAAATAATAGTGAATGAAAGGCTACATCTTTAAGAAACAATGATATTGTACAGTATGTTTAAATACCGGTTTAAGCGCAAACTCTCTGTAATATTGAATATAATGTTGTAGGGAAATTTCCCTTATTTTATAAATATGCTATTTACATATTTACATATATACTATTGTTGCATGTATTGTTTTAGTCTATTTTCTGCATTTTCCATTGCCCTTACAGGGACATTATAGTCAGCAAAACAAAACACCTTTAGCTTAATGAAGCAGTTTTGTTGTGTATATCATACTCATAAAGTCTAACTGCTAAATTCTCTGCCATTTAGGAGTTAAATTACTTTTGTTTTGTTTAAGCAACCCTAGCCATACCTCCTTTGGTTGTGACTGGCACCGCCTACTTAAATAAAATTGGATGTTAGTTACTTTAAAACATTATCTCCTGCAAGTTCGAGCAAGCTATTCACAGTGAAGGAGAAGATATTCTAAATGAAATAGAACTTACAATAAAGGATGTGTAGACATTAGATCTCACTTTACAGGAAGTGTTTAGGAAGGCTGTGCAAGTCACATGTAGGGAGGTGGGACTAAGGCTGCGTAAACAAAGGGATTTAACTCCTAAATGACTGAAAATTCAGCAGTGAGACTGCAGGGGCATGGTCTATACAATAATACTGCTTCATTAAGCAAAAGTTGTTTGGGTGACTAAAGCATCCCTTGAATTGGAATGTGGGATTGGATAGTCCAGTTGTTGACTTAACTTAATGAGAATGGGTGAGATGGTTTACATATGCTGGCTGTTATTTTGTCTGCATATATAATTAAGGCTTATACAACTAAGACGTTATATGTTATACATTGAACTAGGGCAATATGGGGCTTTAATAAATATTTTATTTGCATATCTCACTTTGGTGCATCATACTGAGGTGGGAAATTGGCACTGCCGAGGAGCAGAGATCCTCAAGATCTTTTTGAGTGTGGCACAGACTCTTTACTGGAGAAGAAGTCATATTATTGGGATTACTAGTTCAATGGATGTACAATCAGCTTTTTCTTGCTTCATCTTGAGTGTTACTCACTGCATACATAGTATGAGACAGTAGGAGTGAGGCATCCCTCTTCCATTATTTATTGATTTGTCAGTAATGTACCTGAGGTAGAGAGCAGGTACATTATTTTTAGTTAATGTGGAATTTCCTTTGCAATTTGTTCCCAAATTATTCACACCTCATGCATGATTCATAGGATTCAGGTCAGTTTGATAAATCAAATTATGTTTAATTTATATTTTTTATTTGGTTTCTTTAGAAAAAAATATTATAAATATCAGCCCAGATAAACATAACCCGTCACCCTTGTTGCAAATATAGTCTTTAAATTATACCACTTTTCTAATGGTGCATAAATGCATTATGTATTATTATGTATTTTTATATGCTACATTGTGATTAAAAACTTGCACTAACGTCTATATTTGGGCATCTTCCAAAAAAGAATACAATTCACTGTATAGAAAACAAACAAAAAAATGGTTTGGTTTTTGAATTTCTAGAAGCGAATACAAATATATTCCTTTTGACAAGATTTCTTTTGTTAGTACACAAGTGCATTTTTTTGACTTGGTATGTGACTCTATTTGGATTCCTATCTGATTTACTTACGTTATTATTAACATCCTGCCAAACTTATTCAAAGAAACAAGTTTCTAGTTCTTTATAAATTTAAGGTCAGAATGAATGTCAACTATTGCAGTGTTGCAGTGTTGTTGCTTAGTTAATCTTTTTCACTGACTGCTTCTTCATTGTAATACAATAAAAAAAAGCCTAATTAGCAACAGAATTGTTTTCCTTTACTTTTTTCCCCCCAAAGGAAAATACTCTGCTTAAGACTCCATTTTTTGTCATGACACCTACATTAGCAATAAAAAAGTAATATGAAATGCATTGTTCAAGTGTGAAAGAATGTTTTAAATGCACTGTTTCAGTACTGCTGTCTGTTTTAACAAAAGAGTATATTCTTTGTTTAGCAAAACAGACATTTCCTTTGTCTTTTGATGCCTCAGTCCACAGATGTGAGCTGTTGTCAGACTGATACAATATTGCTAGCCTTAGGTTTACTAAACAAGCCAAACAAAAGTCACTGGAGTAACAGAATGGATGTAATTGTTTCCAGCTAAATAAACAAGGCGGATTTTAATTGAAATCCTCAGGGAACAATTATCTGCCAATGGCACCTTGAATAAAACAATAAGTGTTGTTTTATTTTATAACTTAAAAAATACCTTGAAAATCTTATTATTAATTTTTAAGTTAAGATACAATTACAAAGTTTAACAAGACAACCAGATGTAGATTCATACGCTATATCTAGAGACCTTTTGCACTATTTTCTATGCTTACATTTATAAAGTTTGAATTAACAACTTAATTTTTTTAAAACTTGATGTAATTAGCAATTGTTTATATCATCTTCTTTGGTTGGTGGAATTTAACATGCACTGAGAATTATGCCAGGGAACATGACAATGACTTGTGTAGACTTTCAGGATGGCATCACAAATTAAATGCATGTTAACAGAGAGGTGATTCTTTCTATGTAGGTGTACATGGGGATTTGGTGAAGCTGTGACCATGTACATGTGAGTACAGTGACAAATTCAATATTAATTACAACCCCCTTTATGGTTTCAAAAGAAAGCTATGAACTTATGGTTCTTAACTTTGGATACAGGCTATTATGCAGAACACCAGAGCCTGGAGAAATCTCGTTTTGACAAATTGTATCAGATGATTAGAATGATTCAAAATCATAACGTACACATCAGCCAGCCTCTTTATCATATTTGGACAGCATTATTAAAAAATATAAGAGGATCAATGTCACCTTTGAGCTCCTCAGAGATCGTTCTCTGTATCTTGGAAACATTATTGTATGAATGAATGGTGGTCTTCAGTTATCTCACATCCCAAGACATTCTGACAGTAAGGTTGGTGACGTAGGGTTTAGACTTTTTGCCCACTGCTCCTTCAAATCTCTTTTCACCCTCCCTTCCTTCTCATTGAAGGTCACTCAATTTTCCTCTCTGTAAACATTACTGTTATTTACTGCCCCCTGGCTCCCTTCTTCTCTTCTTGCATGCATTTAATTATGCATTTTTTTCATTGCATATATCTAAAAACAACTTGCAAAACCTGCAGTTCCCTTGTCTGCTGCCTTTGTGAACCCTAAATTTTTTTAACACAGCCCAGACTTTCTGTAGCTGTCCAATTACAGACTTCCCAATGCAGCTCAATGAGATTTCTTTGCAGGACAGGTGCTCTGAGCAATTGCTGCCTCTTGAGTTTAGCTCCACAAAGGTAACCAAAACACGAAAATAACAGGACCTGATGACTACTTGAAAGCCAGGGGGTGTAAAAAGTAGTTCATATATGAAAAAGTCAAACTTCTTTTACTTTTATTCATTTTAGGACCTCCCTTAACTTGGCACAGATGCAAGGCCATCACTAAAATGTAAGGGTGTACACTTCATGGGAAATTCCCTGACTTAGGACAAGATGGCGTCTTAAAGTCTGAACATCTTATCTATTGTTTATTTGTCATGACCTAGACATCTTATTTATTATTTATACTAAAACGTAAGGGTGCCCACGTCATGGGAATATCCCTGACTTAGGACAAGATGGCGTCTTAAAGTCTGATAGCGTAACATAGCCTTGAAGATTTCTTGTTATTGTATTTCGTCTGGGACAAAATGGCATCAACATATTATGCACTGAAAGTAGGTAAAAGGTTATTGCTTAAAGGACCACTATAGTGCCAGGAAAACATACTCGTTTTCCTGGCACTATAGTGCCCTGAGGGTGCCCCCAACCTCAGGGTCCCCCTCCCGCCCAGCTCTGGAAGTGGGAAAGGGGTAAAAACTTACCTTTTTCCAGCGCTGGGCGGAGAGCTCTCCTCCTCCGATCCTCCTTCTCTCCGCAACGTCGGCTGAATGCACACGCGCGGCAAGAGCTGCGCGCGCATTCAACCGGTCACATAGGAAAGCATTATCAATGCTTTCCTATGGACGCTGGCGTGCTCTCACTGTGAAAATCACAGTGAGAAGCAAGCAAGCACCTCTAGCGGCTGTCAGTGAGACAGCCGCTAGAGGGAATGGGGGAAGGCTTAACCCATTCATAAACATAGCAGTTTCTCTGAAACTGCTATGTTTATTAAAAAATGGGTTAACCCTAGCTGGACCAGGCACCCAGACCACTTCATTAAGCTGAAGTGGTCTGGCTGCCTAGAGTGGTCCTTTAAAGAAACATGTATGAAAAACAATATGTTCCATTTTTAACACCTTGTCAGTTTGCAATATCTCTTAAAGATAAAGTACACAGTTTGAGAAATACAACATTTGCATTTGCCCATAACACCCGTATACTTTCTCAGTTGGAGATGCTCTGTCCTTGTGCCCTTTTGTTTTCTCTTTATACTGCCTCTCTTGGCAAACTTATAAATTCATTTGGATTCCGCTACCAACTGCATGATGATATAGACAAATATATCTCTCCTCCCCTGATTTCTCTCCTATTGTTCTAGAGTGCTTCACCAGTTGCCTATATTTCTTCTCTGATTGGATGTCCATCCGTTTTCTAAAACTCAGTCTTTCTGAAACTAAGTTTCTTATCTTTCCTCCTCATAACACTCATCCTACTCTTTCACTCTCCCAGCAAGTTGATGGTACCCATAATTTATAGAGTAATATCTGACTACATAAGGATTTTCCATAGCAATGTAACATTTTTGTATAACATTTATCATCAGTTACGGCCTGTTAATTATACCTTTCCAAGACATGCAAACACTAGGATGGGGTCCAGGTCAATACAGTCAATGGGAAAAACAGCAGTCAGCTGTCCTGATGTTTTGCACTAGAGTGTGAGTGAGTGTGGCGATGCGTAGACATGTGACTGGTTGGTTAACTGTGATTGGGCTGGCAAATATATCTAATTCAGTGGGTGAGGTGAATGAGACTAGGTGAGTAATTGTATGTAACTGTATGGGGTATATTAAAGAGTATGTGGCTAGGTGAATGTGACTGCATAA
This sequence comes from Pelobates cultripes, assembly GCA_933207985.1. Taxonomy (NCBI): domain Eukaryota; kingdom Metazoa; phylum Chordata; class Amphibia; order Anura; family Pelobatidae; genus Pelobates; species Pelobates cultripes. The sequence continues at coordinate 91,000,104 of OW240917.1, read as the reverse complement.
AGGGGTACATGATAGTTAAATGTGACTTATTTTTTCAAATGTATGCTCAATCTCTGTAATACTCCATTTCCTCTATCAGATCACCACCTCCTATTATTTGTTCTCGAGTGCTCCCACACCCAATATCCTCAACCTAACCCCCCGCAACTCAGGAGGAACCTGAATTCTCTTGACCTCCAGCAACTCCCAGCTGATCTCCATTCCAAACTCTCATCCATCCCTACCTTCTCATGTCTCTCTCTGGCTGTCTCCTCATATAATGCTCCTCTCACCTCTGCCTTAGACACTGCAGCCCCACACCAAGCACGCTCCTCAAGGAGGGCGCGCATCCAACCGTGGCATACTAATTCAACCCGCTACCTGCAGAGATGCTCCTGTACAGCTGAACGCTGCTGCTAGTCAGACTTTCTACACTATAAATTTGTCTTGTGCTCATACAGTGGAACCTTCACCCTTGCTAAACAGCCCTACTTTTCTCTTCTCATTAGTTCATGCTCCTGCAATCCTAGGCATCTCTTCAACACTTTTAACTCTCTATTTTTCTCTGCTGTGGCCACCCCACAAACTTATCTTTCCGCTGATAGCTGTGCATGTTACTTTACTGACAAGATTAAACAGTTAAGGAATGAATTCCCCCCTCCCCCCTTCTCCCCTCTCTATCTCAATCTCACTTAGACAACACCATCCCTACCCTCCAGCTACTGAACAGGAGGTGGCTGTGCTTGTCCTCTCCTGTTTTCCCACCATCTGTTCGCTTGATCCAGTACCTTCCCACCTCATCAGAGCTCTCAGCCCTTGTCTTGTACCATCATTAACACACATCCTAAACTGCTCTCTTTCATATGGTGTTGTCCCTGCTCCCCTTAAGAATGCTACTGTCGTACCCATCCTAAAAAAGCCATTCCTAGACCCGTCTTCCACTTCCAACTATCATCCCATATCCCTCTTCCTTTTTCCTCAAAGCTTCAAGAAAGACTTGTCTTTACTCATATGACTCATTTCCTAAATTCCAACTCCCCCCCCGATTCTCTTCAATCTGGCTTTTGCCCCCTCCACTCTGAGACTGCTCTTATTTAAGTTACAAATGACCTAATCACAGCCAAATCAAAAAAAGCCACTACTCCATACTAATTCTTCTTGACCTCTCTGCTGCCTTTGACACTGTTGATCATGGTCTCTTTCTCCTAGCTCTTCAATCACTTGGTCTCTGTGACACAGCTCTCTCATGGTTCTCCTCCTATCTCTCCCAACACTCCTTTAGCGTCTCTTTTTCCAACAGCAGCTCCTCTTAACATACTGTCTCAGTCAGAGTCCCTCAAGGTTCAGTTCTTGGTCCCCTTTTGTTCTGTCTCTATACTGCCTCTATTGGCAAACTCATTCATTCATTTGGATTCCACTACCACCTGTACGCTGACGACAGCCAGATATATCTCTCCTCCCCTGACCTCTCCCCTGCTGTCCTACAATGTATCACCGATTGCCTTTCTTCTATCTCTGACTGGATGTCATCGCTAAAACTGAGTTTCTTATTTTTCCTCATAACACTGATCCTCCTCATTCACTCTCCCTGCAGGTTGATGGTACCTGCCTCACCCCATCCTTTCAAGCTTGCTTTCTTGGTGTAACTTTTGATCTTGGCCTCACCTTTGTACCTCATGTGCAGTCTGTTGCTAAAACCTGTCAATTGGAACTTAAAAACATTACCCGCATACGCCCCTTTCTTACGCAAGATGCTGCCAAGGAGCTTGTTCATACTCTAGTAATCTCTCACATCAATTACTTTAATTCTCTCCTAATTGGTCTCTCCAGAAGCCATACTGTCCTCCTACAATCTGTGGTGAATGCTACTGCCCAGGTGATCTTTATGTCCTGTCGCTCCTCTCACACCTCACCCCTCTGTCGATCCTTACACTGGCTTCCTGTACCTTACAGGTGTCAATTTAAAATTCTAACCCTTACCTATAAAGTTCTAAACAACTCTAGCCCCCATACATTTCTTCACTGATTCATAGGTATGCCCCCTTTGGGTCTCTAAGCTCTACTGGTGACCCTCTCCTGTCTGCTGTTCGTACCCTTACTGCAAATTATTTTCCTTTGGATCAGCCTGCCTACCCCATCAGACTGTCCCCTAGTGATCAATCCTTTAGGAAGTCCCTCAAAACCCATATTTTCAGGAATGCTTATGGCCTCAAAGAGTAACTTCTATCTCTCAAACCTTCCTCTCGCTCTGTCCTATATGGCCACACTCCACTTTCACCTCCAGTTCTGCTACTTTCCCACCATGTCTATTTTCTGCCTCTCTCAATACGCTTCCTATTGTGTTTTTATAGCCCACCTCCTCCTTTAGACTGTAAGCTCGTTTGACTCAACTACCTATTGTTCCTGTTACATTTTGTTATTGTCTCATTTGTTAAACTCCCCTTTTAGTGTAAAGTGCTGTGTAATAAGCTGGCGCTATATAAATACCAATAATAACAATTACTAAAGCCAAAATGTATCAAAATCATGAATCAAATGAGGTGGAATCTGACTTCTGAAATTTCACTTTCGGGAAGTGCAGATTGCCGTTGGGCAGGGGTGCCAGTAATTGGCTGAGAGTGGTCGACTGGCATTCTCAGCCAATCAGTTAATCTCCATGCCCAAACCTGGCTTGAAAAAGTATGTTTCTTTCCAAGCCAGTTTTGTGAATGGGGAATCAATGATGAGCTGAGAGTGTCAGCTGAACGTCGGCACTCCTGAAATTGAAACTTTAGAAGCAACATGCTGCCTGGGGGGAGTGGAGATAAGATTTGGAGGCAACTTTGGGATTAAACTGTTTGAGAATGGTTTAACCACTTGAGGGCACCATCACAACTGAATTTAGATGAAGTTGCTATGGTGTCTTAAGGTGACTAAACTGTCCCTTTAATAGACACAATATATTAAAGAGAGGCTTTATTGTGTCTGTACCAATAAAGAAACTCATCTATAATTCCATAATGTGTCTATACTGCTGCACATACAGTTAGTGCATTGGGAGGTCATAGAACATACAGATTTAGAAAGATCATTTGGATAAAAGTAATAGAAAAGTCTATATTCATTGAAATGCAGCACACAATTATTGCTGATTTTACTATAAATATAATCAAGGTTGGAATGTGTCTGCTGACTGTGAGGTACAGGGTCAAAGTTTACTCAATGGTGAGTCCGTGGCGAACCGTTCGTGGCGAACCGTTCGCGAACCGTTCGGCGAACCATTCGGGACATCACTAAATATTAGCTGTTTCTACTAGAATTCTTCTCCAGGTTGCACTAAATGGCCACCAAATTAGTTTTCTCTAGGGGGCTATTATGTTTGCTCTCTTGCTTAGTAGGTGATTAATCAGTATGTAACTTAAGATCCAGCGTCTACAGTTGCAAGAAAAAGTATTTGAACCCTTTGGAATGATATGGATTTCTGCACAAATTGGTCATAAAATGTGATCTGATCATCATCACAACAATAGACAATCACAGTCTGCTTAAACTAATAACACACAAAGTATAAAATGTTGCCATGATTTTATTGAACACACCATGTAAACATTCACAGTGCAGTTTTTCTCACATCATCAACTCAATGCACGTTTTTTTTTAATAATAAAAAAAAATTATCTTTTGCAAGTGTTTTTTTTTAAATAAACTAAATTACTTTAACCAATTAAAAAAACAACAACAAACCCCCCCCACCCCCCGAAGCTTCCCTTTTTGAAGTTTGCAGGTGAAATTATTTGGTATTAAAACAAAAACAGCTGTGGTTGCAATTGGATCCAAATACAGTGAAGGCAATGACCAGTGCAGGAAACCTTGTCAGCGCTGACAAAGGTAATGCTCAAGCAATACTCTCACTACATCCATGGCTTGTATTAAAGCAGATGGTAAATTACAGAAGTAATATAACTCAGTATGTACACATCTGCCACACTCAACAAAGGAAACAAAAAGCATTTCCACAACTGTAGATTTCTTCGGAACACTGCAGGTTATTATTTATTATTAGTTTTCAAATGCAGATCATAACAAGATTGCAGAAATGTCTAAAAAAACTGATATTTTGCTGATTACATGCTAGAAGATACAGAACAAAACATAAAGTTACAGAGATAGTGACCTGGTTATACATTTCTCTGCAATATGTGCATGGAAGCAAAATAATTGTGGTATAATAATATATTAAGTTTACCAATTAAACAGTTGGGTTAATGTTTAACACCTTGGATGCCAGGCCTTTCCATAATCATGTTTAAAAGTGATTATAAGGTTCTTGCATTTACTGCATTTAAAGTCAGTCTATTCACCATAACATCTACAGAATCCTATGGCACCTCTACTCGCATATATGTAGAGGAAGTTCCTTTTTCTGCAACATAAATATAAATTTTATCTCTATGTGGAAGTACTTAATTGGAAAAAGGGGTAAAATAATTTTCTCAGCCAGTGAGTTCCATCTCAACATAGCTGGTTTTGATATCCCTAATGTGGAAGAAAGAACTTCTACCTTTAAAATATATAAAGAGGAGACCAAATGGATAGGAGGTGGGATCAAGGGACCCAGACTAGTGTGAAACTGTTCTAAAATGGTTTGACTACACACTATGGAATGGCATAAGGGGACTTCTGGGATCATAACAATTATAGCATGCTTTAATTGTTACTTTCTTATACTATAATTTTCAATATCATTGTTAATGATTTTTTTTCTGAGAGTTACTCTTACAAATGATATGTTATTTTTTTTATCAGACCAAACACTTTTAGTAAAGAATCTTAGTCTGCAATTATCTGAAATGTAGAAAAATTCATAACCACCCACTAGTGGGTGACTCAAGCTTTCATGGTGGGTGGTGGCAAGCAGTGACTTGCCAAGTGGGTACAAGTGTTGGCATTCAAGGTTCCCATGGTGCAGGCAGTGGGTTATGTTTTCTCTACTGTCTCTGGATTACTATGTCTCGGGACTTCGGCTCCTTTTATACCCGTCCGGGGAAGCTCCAGTGATGTAACTGCCCATATATGGACACATAGAAGGCCATGATGTCACAATGGAACCTCCTTACAATGGAATATTATGAAGAAAAAAGGAAGCTGCCGGGCAAGCTCATTCAAGACTGCAGTCCTGATCGGGACAGACAAACGAGTGATGATGTAACACACCAGAAAATAAGGGGAGGGCAAAGATCCAGGGACAGGAAGAAGCGTGGCACTTACAGTGGCTATTAAACTTTGGCAAGCTAAGTTCTGTTATTTTCCGTTGGTGAGCTAAGTTCTGGTACTTTCTGTTTACTTGGTTTTCTTAACATAAAATAAAAGAAAGAAGGAAAAGAAAAAGGAGCAAAGGAAGGAGGAGAGAATGAAGAGAAAGGAAAAAAGACCCCTGATACATAGATATTCCTTTTTTCTGTTTTATCTTTTGTTGTTGGCTAATAATAAAGTTGGCTACCTAGTTCAGCCTTCCTATTGGTGATTGCAATAAGGAAGGAGAAAAGAGAAGAAGAAAGGAAAATGACAAAAAAAGGAAGGAAGAGAATAAATAGAAAAAAAGAAAAATGTGAATAAAAATATAGAAAAAAAGAAAAAAGGAATCAAGAAGGGTAACTTCTTTTTATGGTGACACGTAATAAAGATGGCAACCTTATACAGCATTGTTGTTGGAGTTTTTAATAAAAGGGAAAAGCTTTTTAAGATTATTAAATTTAAATTATATATGTATAAACATGAATAAAGTAGAAATAAAAAAGATAACTACAAGTATATATATATATTTTTTTTAAATCCTCCTTTCTAAAAATGTATTCACACTTGCGCTATAAAATTTTGTTAATGTGGCATGGGTTGGCAGTAAGGAAATTTTACCATCAAAACAGATACACAAGTGGGCAGTAGGTATTAAAAAGTTGACTACTTCTGGTGTAAACTATAGCATCAAAGTTATTATTTTACAATTGTTTCAAAAATGCAAATTAAACTTTCATTTATAACAAGGTAGGATTCTATACCTATATTTTTTAATAGACCTGTCCGTGGGGAAAATAATTAAGCTTGTTCAAATTGTTTCATGTTAATTTTTGTTTTGTTTTCAGTGTTTCATGTGTCTTTCATGTTGTGTCTCAATTCAATCAAATTTTGGCCATGGTTTTAGGGAAAAACTGTTTGGAGAAACCAAAATCATGCAAAATGGGTTTATCAGTTTATTGCAATGTGTAATGTATATATATATATATATATTCTTTACCAAAAAGGGGGCACTCAGAGTATATAATTACATTTCACAAAAAGTTTGATGTTTTGACCCCTACAGGTTTTTTTCAAGATCAGTCAGTTATTATATAGACAATATGATATATGAGTTACCAATAGTGTGTAGCTCTGTCTCCCTCAGACCCGAACTTGGAGGTGCAGGGGACATCCACGTGACGTCCCGTGATGTGTTTACCAGTGGTTGCTATGGAACCTAAAGATAATAGTGTAACCACAAACCAATTATGAAACAGTTCATTCAGAGAAAAGTCTATATTTATGATTTATTGTTACTGGCATATATGATGACTATGTTAAGCAAATTAAGCCTAATAATAAAAGTCTACCAAATGTAGAAGTGTGGAAACAACCCTAGTATAACAAAAGAGATGCAAATGAAAAAGGCCTTGAGGGGAAGGCAGCAAAGAACTTATGTTACTGAATCATAACCAAGATAAGATACAATTACAGAGCCCTAACCTATGTAACAAAGCATTTTCAATCTCTCAACACAAACTCTTGAAGCAGATGCAGAATGCTCACTAATGAAAGGGTTGTCATATGTACCTACAACTCAACCCAATCTATTTCGGAGCGAAATTGATCTCTATAAATTTGGGAGAACACTACGTTTACGAGACTAGTATAAAAAGGACATAAAAAACAAGCAAACATAACTCCAATCTATTCAAAATTAAAGGCACATTTGACCTCCCTCCAAACCAGTTGTCTATTAAAACATTCCTGCACTCAGTACAACAGGAAGCTACAATTATTAGGACAAAGCACTACCATCACTCCAATATCACCAAGAGAGATAAATAAATCATACAATCCCATATCAATGACAGAAATCTGGTCATTCGACTGGACAAATGCGGGGGTATTGTAATAATGAATTACTCTGATTATAGATAAGAATTACTCACACAGTTGGGAGACTCCAGCACTTATCGGAAACTTGAATCAGATCTTACTCAGCAGATCATGAACAAAGACTATGAAACTGTACAGATGTAGAAGTCACAAGTTAGTAAGGCTACTGTTTTTTCAGGTAATAAAATTTGGCCTAGGTCAGTTGTGTCTTTGATACAAGTTGGATGTTTCTCAATAGTTTTCTTGGAGAGGAAGTGCAGCCACTTCAAGATGGATTCTATCATACTGCCAATCACCTAAACTATTGGTCTCCCTGGTGGATGTCTATCATAGCTATGGATCTTTGGTAAGATGTGTATTATAGGTGTTTGGATGATTGTTGTCCTAGAAGTTTTTAAAGTTTTTTTAAGAAGACTTTCACGCATTCCCACATTTGCAAAGTGTATCATATACAACTTAGACTAACCTGTAACACCAACCACATTATATACAAACTTCAGTGCCCATGTGGATTAACACATCTGAAAGACTAACCTACCACTGAGAGAGAGACTTCGCAACCACAGATCTACTATGCGTGCTGCAATTCAGGACCAAAATGCGGAACTCTCCGTTGCCAGACATTTTTTGGCACTAGGACATGCACTTCCCTCACTAAAGCTCATAGTCATAGACTGTATCCCTCCCCTCAGATGCAGGTATCAATATCCTTCTGAAGATACGGTCTCCAGTACTGCGTACAATACTCCAAGTGAGGTCTCACCAGTGTTCTGTACAATGGCATGAGCACTTCCCTCTTTCTACTGCTAATACCTCTCCCTATACAACCAAGCATTTTGCTAGTATTTCCTGCTGCTCTAATACATTGCCCCTTTCCTCGTATGTTGAGGTTAGGACTCTATCAAATATTCTGTACTCTGCCCTTGGGTTTTTACGTCCAAGATGCATTATCTTGCACTTATCCACATTAAATGTCAGTTGCCACAATTCTGACCATTTTTCTAGTTTACCTAAATCATTTGCCATTTGGCTTATCCCTCCTGGAACATCAACCCTGTTACATATCTTAGTATCATCAGCAAAAAGACATACCTTACCATCAAGACCTTCTGCAATATCACTAATAAAAATATTAAAGAGAATGGGTCCAAGTACAGATCCCTGAGGTACCCCACTGGTGACAAGTCCAAGCTTCGAATATATTCCATTAACTACAACCCTCTGTTCCCTGTCACTCAGCCACTGCCTTACCCATTCAACAATATTTGAATCCAAACTTAAAGATTGCAGTTTATTGATAAGCCTTCTATGTGCAACAGTGTCAAACGCTTACTGAAATTTAGGTAAGCAATGTCTACTGAACCACCCTGATCTATAATTTTAGTTACCCAATCAAAAAAATCAATAAGATTAGTTTGGCATGATCTCCCTGAAGTAAACCCATGTTGATATTGAAATCCATGTGATTTTAGATGTTCAACAATCCTATCCTTTAACATGGTTTCCATCACTTCCCCAATACTGAAGTAAGGCTTACTGGCCTATAGTTGCCCGACTCCTCCCTATTACCTTTCTTGTAAATGGGCACAACATTCGCTAACTTCCAATCTTCTGGGACTACTCCTGTTAACAATGATTGATTAAAAAAATCTGTTAATGGCTTTGCTAGTACACCACTAAGCTCTTTTAATAGCTTTGGGTGTATTCCATCAGGTCCCATTGACTTATTTGTCTTTACTTTTGACAGTTGAAATAGAACCTCTTCCTCTGTAAACTCACGTGTAATAAATGACTAATTTATCCTTTTTCTTAACTGAGGTCCCTTTCCTTAATTTTCATCTGTAAATACAGAACAAAAATATTCATTGAGGCAGTCAGCTAGACCTTTATCCTCTTCTACATACCTTCCTTCTTTTGTTTTTAATCTAACTAATCCCTGTTTTACTTTTCTTTTCTCATTTATGTATCTAAAAAATGTTTTATCCCCTTTTCTACTGACTGTGCTATTTTCTCTTCTGTGTGTGATTTGGAAGCTATTATAACTTGCTTAGCCTCTTTCTGCCTAATCTTATAGATAATTTTGATTCCTAAATGCTAACTTTTTGTTTTTAACTATTTTGGCCACATCTGCGGAGTACCACAGTGGTTTCTTGAATTTTGCCTAATGCAATTTTCTGTTGCCTTCAATAGTGCAACTTTTAAATAATCCCATTTCTCTTGGACTCCATTTAAATTGCTCCAGTCTGAAAATGACTCCTCTACACAGATTCTAATTTTAGAAAAGTCTGTTTTTCTAAAGTTTAAAACTTTTGTTTTTGTGTGGTGTGACTCAGTCACTGTTCTTATATTAAACCACACTGACTGATGATCACTGGATCCTAAACTTTCACCTACAGTAATATCTGATACAAAATCTCCATTTGTTAACACTAAACTAAATCTAGTATGGCCTCTTTACGAGTTGGCTCCTCAACAACTTGTTTTAGAGAGAATCCCAGTAGGGAGTTTAGAATATGTGTGCTCCTGGCACAAGTAGCTAATTTTGTTTTCCAATTTACATAGAAACATAGAATGTGACTGCAGATAAGAACCATTTGGCCCATCTAGTCTCCCCAATTTTCTAAATACTTTCATTAGTCCCTAGCCCTATCTTATAGTTAGGATAGCCTTATGCCTATCCCACGCATGCTTAAACTCCTTTACTGTGTTAACCTCTACCACTTCGGCTGGAAGGCTATTCCATGCATCCACTACCCTCTCAGTAAAGTAATACTTCCTGATATTATTTTTAAACCTTTGTCCTCTAATTTAAGACTATGTCCTCTTGTTGTGGTAGTTTTTCTTCTTTTAAATATAGTCTCCTCCTTTACTGTGTTGATTCCCTTTATATATTTAAATGTTTCTATCATATACCCCCTGTCTCGTCTTTCCTCCAAGCTATACATGTTAAGATCCTTTAACCTTTCCTGGTAAGTTTTATCCCACAATCCATGAACTAGTTTAGTAGCCCTTCTCTGAACCTCTCTAAGGTATCAATATCCTTCTGAAGATACGGTCTCCAGTACTGTGTACAATACTCCAAGTGAGGTCTCACCAGTGTTCTGTACAATGGCATCAGCACTTCCCTCTTTCTACTGCTAATACCTCTCCCTATACAACCAAGCATTCTGCTAGCATTTCCTGCTGCTCTATTACATTTTCTGCCTACCTTTAAGTCATCAGAAATAATCACCCCTAAATCCCTTTCCTCAGATGTTGAGGTTAGGACTCTATAAAATATTCTGTACTCTGCCCTTGGGTTTTTACGTCCAAGATGCATTATCTTGCACTTATCCACATTAAATGTCAGTTGCCACAATTCTGACCATTTTTCTAGTTTACCTAAATCATTTGTCATTTGGCTTATCCCTCCTGGAACATCAACCCTGTTACATATCTTAGTATCATCAGCAAAAAGACTTACCTTACCATCAAGACCTTCTGCAATATCACCAATCAAAATATTAAAGAGAATGGGTCCAAGTACAGATCCCTGAGGTACCCCACTGGTGACAAGTCCAAGCTTCGAATATATTCCATACATCAGGAAGATTAAAGTCACCCATGATGATAACTTCCCCCTTCATTGTCATTTTAGCTATTTTCTCAACTAGTAGATTATCTAACTCTTCAATTTGTCCTATACGAGTTACTGTGTGATTATCAAATTCTAACGTAACCCAAACGCATTCTATGTTAAACTCACTAACTTTTATTAGGATAGATTTTATGCTATCCTTCACATACAGGGCCACCCTTTCTTGCCTTCCCTGTCCAGAAGTCCAAATTACTCCCTTTGATTTTAAAAGTAACAGATTCTTCTGTCCAGGGGGCCTACAGCAAGGAAAGGTGGCATGATTATTGATATCTTGGTTATTGTTAATGTTTTTATTGGATATGGCACTGAATGACAATAGTCTCCTGACTGCTAATGGTCACTTAGCATATCAAAAGAACCCACTAAGAGGGGATATAGTCTTATGTTAGATTAGCCAGTTAGTTTACATTGACTAAGAGGCAACATTTCAAACCTTGCAGGGCCTCTGGTTGAAGTCACAGCTTTAAAAGAGGAATTCATGTTGTAAACAGTCTTATATCTATCACATTCCTATACAACCCCTCCCATGCTAAAATTGATAAAACCACCTTTATCAGGTAGCCAATTCATGTATGCACTGCACAAACTCTTCCTCTCTTTAACAATGCCTTCTTGTTTCAAACCTGTGTCTGGTTATCCACAAGTCGACATTTGTGTTTATGTACCTTTTCCTTTTGATATATAAGTTCAGGGGGTTTTCATTTGCCGCCTATCTCAAGTATACTAATCACGTTAAAAATGTATCCGTATGTTAAGTCTTGCCAAGTATTCTTCATACCGGCCATTACATATCTGGGGCTATTTTAGCATGCATTGTGTATTATTTTATGTTACTTTCTACCATCTTGTAATTTATGCAGAAAATATATAGGATTACAGCTATAATCCACTCAGGACAGGGAGAAGAGTACTCGCTGCACCATAAACTTTGCAATGATCTAACATTGCTCTGGTCTTACAGTGACCCTTTAAGAGAGTGATTTGAATTGTTGACTATTCAGTAATATGTTATATTAACGTTCTAGCACATGTAAGTGATATTTTCCCCTATCGCCTTGATAAGCCTCAATTACAGTATAGTTCTGGCAACATAGGATTTGCTAAACTCAAAAGATGGATTAATGCTAGGAGGATTTGTAACTGAGTATCACAATATTTTATATAACATTTGCACTGAGATGTGAACATATCAAAGAAACAAAAAGATAAACAGCAAGCTTCATTAAACTTGTAACACGTGCATGTTGTTTGTATCAAAAAGACAAGATAAAAGTAATAGGCACATGAAAATCTGGAGAGTTATATTTTCTTAAAATATATTTTTATAGTTTATTTCAATAACTTTTCATGTACCCTAAAAACAATAGAAAATTTAACGTTTTCATATCCTGTGTGAATTGTTTTAACATCTGTTCTTCACAATAACGTTTCTCTAAACAGTGTTATCCTTAATTTCTTTCTTGGACCAAAGCCGATCAATAATCACATATATATCTTGGCTTGTAAGGAAAACTAGCAAAATGCTTTACATGGTTAGTATGTTACAAAGTAAATATATGTTAAAAATATTAGGAATATAAATAGTCCTTTGGCGGTGCTTTGGATCATGAGAGTTATAGTTTGGTAATAGACAGAGATAAAACTGTTGGCTATCCAAGAAATAAACAAAGCCAGAAAACTGTGATCACTTGCACACATGCTCAAATGTTCAGCACAGAGGCTTACCAATCAGACAAAATTGGCTTAAAATCTGTGCTGGGAAAAAAGAGGAGTGGATGACTTGCAAAGCTATTGCAAGCTGTGTTTAGATATACCCCCAAAGTAAATAGAGTTTCATTTATTGGGGTTTTAATCGGGGTATATTAGATAGTGATTATTTATTTATTTTATTTTCCAAATGGAGAGTTATTTTAACCAATTCCCCATTGCTAGTAGTTTCTCAAATGTTATATATATATATATATATATATATATATATATATATATATATATATATATATATATATATATATATATATATATATATATATATATATATGTTTTGTACAATGTATTAAGACAACAAACTGGATTTTATAATAGGTACAACTGCAGATTTGAAAAGGGTTTAACATTTATATCTCACTTGTGGCAAAGTCTGGTCATTATTCCAAATATACACAGAAAATATGGAAATTGGGGGCACACACGGAACATGCATTTCTCAGTCATGCTCCTGCCATTAAGACCAAAATATACTCAAAATACAGATTAAGAATACAGATTAAGTTACAGTGCACACACACAAAAATACAGTTTTAAATTTTACAAGACAAATTAAAATCAGTTTTCCTGGCAGCATTTAACATATGGGTTTATCTCCTCCCAGTTACCCTCAGGACAGGAAACACAAACAATTAAACAATTAAGCATACCTTCCCCTGGTATAATAGGGACCCCAGTAGCCACCACTCCTCAGTCTTATTCCTGTCCTCATTGCCCTAGTGCACACACACAAACCAGTGGGGCTACTGTCATCTCCCTACTCAGCTCCCTCTCGCGCACTGTTTAGTGAGCTGGGAACCGGAGTGACGTCATAACCTGGCTCCCAGCATCATTGCAAGGTGCGCGAGGGAGCAGAGCAGGGAGCTCCCTCAGCGCTGCACTAAGTAAGACCTTCCTCCATCCCTTAGCTCTCCAAATGCCTGCTGCCCCCCAGCTTCAGTCGCCTGCCCGCCTCTGCTCTCAGGCAGCTGGTCACCTCAGGGGCTGAAAAAACTCAAAAATCCCAGGACAAATTTCCTGGTCGCCATGGCGACCTGGCGTCTGGGATTTGTCGAGCCCTGGGTTACGATCTATATGTTTGATAATTATTATACCAGTATTGATTTATTTAAAAATGTATTTTGTTTCAAAATCCTAACATGTGGCACTGTGCATAATTCATGCTGAGGTTTCCTCCAGGCCTTGACAAGCAGCAGATGTAGTAGAGGCTCCTCTTCAGCTCTATGCCAGAAGGATGTGTACATGCTGTCAACAATACACAATGAAATTACAGTACCAATGTCTGTCAGAGGAAGAAGTGAGCAGTTGGAAAAACAGAAGTGCATCATAGACTACAGCAAATGCATGAGGAGACTTTTCTCATCAATGACTATAGCCTTATCTGGCGAAATGAAAAACTAGGTCTTGGTACAAGAAAATTGCCACCTGTTCTTGATTTTATGTTACAACTTTTTTCTGATATTTTATGTTTCCAGTCCCCCAATCATCCCTCTCTGGAATCAGAGGATACGCAGACAATTTATGGCAAGCACTTTCCTTCCCGAATCCCCTCTTTCCTAATCCCACCCTGTAAAAAGTCACCATAGAGAAAGTGTTGTATTTGCAATAAGAAAGTTGTTCAAAAGGACTTTTGATATTACTGCCCTTCTTGCCCATCAGGCAGTTGTAGTTAAGCATGTGTTTTGCTGTCTGCTGGAAGCTGTGAGTGAGGTGTCAGACTTTGTATGGGTAGTTGCCTGTACTAGACTGGGGAAAAAAAACTTCCCTGGCATTTCTTGGCAATGCAACTTTTTCTTACAGAATCAAAAAAAAAAATAATTATACCTCACTAACTTACACAAGTACACACATAAAGAGACTGCAATCAGTTACAGTGACATTCATTCAGAGATGCACACAAGGACACACATACAGATACATAATTCACCATGACAAAGATGCATTCACACAAATACATGTGAATACAATACATAACACAAATGTGCATGTACAGTTTCATAACTATTCAGTTTCATAACTACAGTCTCAGACTCATGTTTATGTACATCAAGGCACATACATAAACATAGAATCTCAGAAATATAAAAATGCAGACACACGCATAGATAAAATAAATACACACTCACAGGTACACATAGACATATACAGACACACACATGCACACTCACAGATAAATATACAGATACATTCTCACAGATACCAGATACACAATCAGTCTTACTGCAGACACATGTGCAGATACATACAAACACTGTACAACGGGGCAACATTGCACTCGTGGGACTTAAAGGCATTTAATACTTGTATTTTATTGCAGTAAAAACTGACAGTATTATGACATTTACTATTAAAATGCCATGCAGAACTTGGAAAATAAAATGTCTTAATGTATCATTCTTATTAGATTTTATTCATATTCAATTAGGTTTCATATATAAATATTTGATGTGAAATGAAATCCCTATTTATCCCAAACAAAATGATATACAATAAGTGTGGGTGTACTTAATATGAAAGAGGTAAATTATGGTTGAACAAACATATAGCTTGAATTTTAATTTTGTTTTTGGTCAGAACCTGTACAATTGCATGGATTCTTAAGGGGTTAAGCAGTACACATTGCAACTAGAAGGTTAATTTCCCTTGGTAAAATCAGTGTAGGACCTACTGATATTGGGGTACTTTGACATAGTGGTGGGCTTAACACAATAAGACAATATGATGTAACTAAATCCCCATATTTCTTTGCTAAAATAACTAATGTTAAATAGCCTTGTAAAAATTAAAACTGTATTTTTATTGTGTGCACTGATCCTTAATCTGTATTTAGTATATACTTTATTCTATATGGCAGCACCACTATTGAGAAATGCATGCTCTAGGTGTGCCCCCAATTCCCTTTTTTTCTGTGTATATTTGGAATCCAGACCAGACACCATTTGGGCTGAGCACCTCATCTCTCCACAATAGGTGCCCCTTTGGAGATGACCACAGAAAAGCATACATTTGAGGAAAGTCTAGCAGTAGGTACTGCAGTTATCATACATATATACTTTGGTCTTTATGGCAGCACCACTATTAAGAAATGCATGTTCCAGGTGTGCTCCCCAATTCCATTTATTACAACGTATTAAAAAAAAAAAAAATAGAGATTTTATTGCCCTTTTAAATGGTGATTTAGTTGCTAACTATTACAGTTTAACACATATCTTCTCAACATTTTGTGTTAGTAATATAGTAAAAAACTTAGTTTTAAAGGGAATATGAAAGCTTCTTTTAAAGAGAACAATATTTCACTGAAGGATTATGCAAAATAGATATACAAGCCTCATTAAAAGATAGTATTTAAGCCTTTCGATGGTAAGAATTTGGACCAATAGAGCATGAAGCCAAAAGAAGAAGTTCTTTTGACACAGAATGTATCAATCCACATACATTTGCATTTATCAGTTACAGTGCAAAGACTGTTCATAAAAATTTACAAATCAAACATTAGGTCAGAAAACTCTGGTTGAATCTAATATGTTAGAAGTTTCAGTTGTATAAGAAGTTAAAGAAAAGTAAGCTATGTCAGACAGAATTTGATGGTGTGCTTGCATATCACAGTGTGGCTTTAGTTACTTACAATGAGCTGTGCAGACCCCCTCCTGCCGTGTGGTCCAACCTCTCCACAATGCCACGTGGCACACTTAGGTGGACTAACTTCCCTCGAGCTGTGCAGACTTCCTCCTGCCGCACTTCTGGCCAAACTAATTGGCCACGTGGCAGGATGTCTATAAATAGATGTGGACATGAACGTCATGCCCACTCTTAAAGTGACCACCCCATCATTGCGAACCTAATCTGTTTTGGGTAGCAGTGATGATGTGGACCTATCATAAATTAGGTAAGCCTATTTAAGACTTGTTGTAGCCTTAACACATCTTTTGGATCCACCTTTTGTGGGTTTACTCTTTCCTGCGTAAGATTATGCATTGGCATATGCAGCAGTCTTGGAAATATGTTTCAGTTCAAACTGCAATTTATCCAAATTTGGTCCAATCAGGTGAACATTCAAATTCACGACTTCTGAGCCAAAGTATACCTGAATAACAAACAGGAACACAGCCAAACATGTTCGTTTTCATTCATGATTCAGAATTGTCGTGGGGCCAAAAAAAAAGATATGGTTGATGGGATAAGAATTATTAGTGTACTGCAAAATCTATGCATCTTATTATATTATGCATATATTTTACAGTACACTGGTTGGCCCATTATTGTGTGTTTTTGGTTTGTCAAATTGGTTTCCGAATGCCTTTTCTGTACCAAATTTCTGCAAAGCTGAATCAACATATAGAAGAAATTTATGGGTCTAGAAAATGTTCTATTTCATCCATCCTATGTCCATCTTAAATAGTTTATAGTTTAAATGAATATAGTTTTGAAGCTGTGAAAACATGTATTGGTGTGAACATGATGTAAAACATGAATAATGAATAAATGGCAAATATACATTTTGGCAGGTCTGCATCAAGGTGCACAACCCACACAATATATGACTGTGATAACATCTCCAGTGTACAACTTACAGATTTACAAAATAAGATATTGTTTAAAGGATTGAGTTGCTTTTTTCCCCCATCTAGCCATAGTTCTTTCATATTAATGTTTGATCTTGAGAGATATTTTATAAATATGAAAGTAAAAATATTTTTTGATAACTTCTGAAAGGTGGCAATAGCCCCTTTATAGCCCCTTTAACAAGCAATTCAACCTCATTTCAAGCAGGTCTTTGCAATCACATTACCTTTTCTCCCCCTTCATCACCAGAAGTGGACACATATAACACTGGCAAAAAATATCAATTAAAAAAAAAATCCAGAAAAGGGGATATTGAGAAATTTGCTTACATGACCACAAGGAATTCAACATGTTGCCAGAGGAACAACAGGAGCTCAAAGAATTGCAAAATAATCTCAGTATTGTTTTCAAGGCCACTGACAAATATGGAGCCTTGGTGGTCATGAATGCAAATGTGGAGGAAATTTTGGATCAACTGAGTGATGCTGAAACATATGATAAATAGTCTATATATCTAAGCCAAGATCTAATGAAAGATGTAAAAACTCTTTTGGATAATGCTTTTGAGAACATGCTTAAGAAATATTTCTTATTCAAACAGATCCTGTCCTACCATTTTTGTATACGCTTCCTAAAGTGCATACAAATCCAGTAAAGCCACCTGGGTGGCCTTTTGTGGTGAGTAACAACTTTATTCTTCATTGTTTCTCTTGTTATGGACAAACTTTTGCAGCCTTTTGTAAAACTAGGTAAATTATTTTTTTGGATTGCTTTGATATGCTAAAATGTTTACAAAATCTCTCTATGGATGGACCTATTATTTTGTTTTCTTGAGATGTTACTAATTTGTACACATCTAATCCCAATGAACAAGGCATTGAATCTATTAGAGGAATACTCTGACTTTGATAATCCCCAAACAGATTTCCTTATTGAAATTTTTAAATTGATTCTGCATAGGAACTTTTTTCTTATTTAGTGATGCCATCTATAGTCGTGTCAGAGGAAATGGGATCTAATGTAGCCCCTTCATATGCCAGTCAGTATATGGACACCTTTGAAGAAAGTTATGTCAATACTCACCACTTATATCAAGTTAATGCAGTGGAATGGTGTTTTTCTTATCTTTGGCATATGGATGGGCTCCATAGAGGATGTACAAAGGTGCCTTAATCATACAAATGAGGTAGAGCATGTTAAATTCACTTTTTCGTCACTTTTGTCTAGACCTCTCTAATTACACTATTTATATTTTATCTCACAGCACTTTAGTTCCCACTTTACTCCAGACACTTGGTTTCATGCCTCCAAACACAACATACCTAAAGTCCAGGGGTCACTGATAGTCGGCAGTTATGCCAGACATATTCTTTCACCTTTGCAAGAAACACACTACACTTTCTGTAATTTGATTTGTTTTTATGTAATTGGTACAAGCACAGCCTTGGTTCCCGACCACAAATTTATATATTAACTAATGTGGATACTATTAGCTACGTGTTGCAAGAAAAAAAAATGTTTGTCTTGGTAAGATTTGCAATTTCCTTCCTTTGTCCTTTTTATTGAAAGCTGAAGATACTGCTGAGAAGCTGAGCAACAATTTATGCCAAAATATTGGTGAATTTGTGAAAAAAATGCCACGTTTTGAAGTTATTTGCATGCTTACTGTAGCAGATGGTACTGTGGCTGTCCTTAAAGACTAGGAGAATCCTGCAATTCATGTGTTGTTTCTGCTTTGTATTGAATTGGAAGTAGCATTCGTATGATTGTTCGGTAGTTTCCATCTGTATTTCATACGAATGGAAACTACCGAACTAATAGACCACCCCAGAGTGAAATGTGCCCCTCGTTAAGCTGCAAAGTGCTTGCTAACCGCAGACTAATAGGTGGTTTATGGATGTATCTGGGTGGCCGCCATTCGGCATGCGAACACGCGGCGTCGGCCATCTTACGCACGAAAGGCTCAGCGGTGTTTGGTCGTCAAGTGTCTGGAACTCAAGTCAGACACTTGATTACCCGAACACCGCTGACACCTCCAGAGCTCCATAACTCACGAACGGGAAGACGAATCAGCCCCCCCGTTCGGTGAGTTTAGAGTACCGAATGAGGGAAGTCATGCGAATGTAACTGTATTAGTGGATAGCAGGTTTTTATGTGTCTTTTACCTCCCGAACGGAGACCGACCACAGGGCCAAAACGCATGGAACCCTTTTCAGATACCACCTCGTGTGCGGTCGGTCAAATTTCACCCTCCACCTAACTCCCGAACCCCTGGTCTGATCTGGGTGAATTTTGGATATGTTGGTCACCCAGATCAGGGGTACCCAAAGTATTGGTGTACCTGCTAATCTTGGGGTACATCCAGATCTTGGGGAAAACTATAACCTGTATAATGGGATTAGGTGTCATACTAAGGGGAGGATATGTGTGGGAGGTAACTGCTATTCCATTGGGTACTATCTTAATGAATGTGAATCCCTCCCTTGCATGGGAGAAATGCTTAAAAGAAGGTTGAGTGAATAAACGTTAGTTCTGCTCCGGATGCTGTGTGTCGTCCAGTCACTGGGATCTGTATGGGGATAGTCTTGGATTACCTTGCTTGCTGGAATTATTACTTTATGGGATTTTTCATCACTTGTTCCTGAGCCTCACTGGGATCTTAGTGGAGTTAACCTGTGAAATACCAGGCCTCCACTACACTTACTTTTTGTTTAAATTTCAACATCTACCATTAATTAGTTTGTACTAGTTGTGTAGAAATTCAGTTGCATTTGCTGGAAAATACTCAATTCTGATGGATTATTATATATTATGAGCATTTGGTTGCACATTCTCATCATATGGTTTTGAATTTCACCTGTTTTGTAGTGTCTGGAGAGGGTGAAATACAGACACCATTCAAGTTTATTCGGTAGCTGTTCTTCAAAATCTGGACGGTGATGAATGTTGGTGTCTTTATGCTTCTGCACTGTACCAGATTGTTTTTCATAATTCAGACTGGGGCATTAGAACTATAGTAACTAAACCCCAAAAGTGAATTTCAAATTTCAGGTCAAAATAGCAAGAGTAAAATCATACTTTAATGAATAGCCAAGATTTAGGTGTAATAAAAAAATAACTGAGCTGGAAATACATTTTAGATCTTTTCTAGTTAAAATTCTAGCCTAAACTTTGTAATTAAAGGTGTCAACTGTCCCATTTAGTAAATGAATTCTAAATTTGACAGAACATTGGTCTATATTTAACAACTCAAAGCTGTAGCAATTCTGTTGCCATTATAAACCTACAGCAATGAACAGAAACATTCAGTTTTCTTATAATGTAACAGTTTTCCTCTGAATTTCACCAGTTTTGTCCAATTAAATATGATCTATTATTTTTTAAAAAATCTGTGTTAGTTGTATGTAATCATAAATACATTATGACACTTATTTTATTGAGTTAGTTCTTGAACAAGATTACAGAAAATAAAGTTAGTCTGATGATATGAACATGAAGGAGACTCTGAGACTATTTTAAAAGAGATGTATCACAAAGAGTATAAATACTTAATGAATATATGTTCAAGGTCAGTATCTTAATTTGTCCTTTGAATGTTTATGCTGCTTATTTTATCCATATGACCCAATGAGATAAAATAAGGAAGTTTGCAATTAGGATTGGACATATAGGAAATACAATGTCAGTAGTAATGAATTACAAAATCAAACAATGTAGAAAAATGTCCACATTCCTGGAGATGCACTTAAAATTGACTTATGATAACTAAAAAAGAAAAATGTTATGTATTTATATATTTATAGTTGAATGTTGCAATGTATTTAAAATATATCAATCATTTTTTCCATAGATACTTTCCTTACTGTATCATTTGCATTAACATTTTTACTGGGCATTTATTCTATCCTAGGTAACCATTAGCAAAAAAGAATATCTACTAATTAGCGAATGCTTTGGACAGGTTTTTATGGTTAATAGCCTGCATCAAACTAATTGCAGATTGTGTCTTGCTTTGAAATCTGTTACATTGAGCAAGGGCACTAAGCATCCTGTGTGCTCAATGTCAAGGTAGTGTTAATACACTCAGAATAAAAAGGGGACAGTTGATCTCACAAGGCAAACATTTTTGTGTATCATGGTACATAATCAAAATGGAGGCTTGAGGTGCTTCACAGGGGCATCAATAGGAGGGATCTGGCTACAGCCCTGAATATGGGGCCTCTGTAATCTTAAATCTTTCTGCCATGACAGGCTGCACTGCTCTCTATGCTCCCTTTCCTTAGATAGAAGTTAGCTGGCAGAGGGAAAAGTGCAGTGATAGAGTTACAGAAAAATGACAAGCATCTCTCTATTGTTGTGCTACTTCTGGTTCCAGCTGAAACTAACAGAAGAGAGCAGACTTGGAGTGCACAGAACAGCATGATGACGGACCTGGGGACCTAGAGAACAAAGAACAGGACAAGCTAAATAAATACCAGACTTGCTTAAGGCCTTCCCCCACCATCTCCAATGAAGCCCTTTTTACGTTATATAAGAATGCTTATGTGTGCCTGTATGTGTATTTATATGCTACTGTGTAGCTGTCTGTATCCATGTGTGCCTCTCTGTGTTTGCTTGTCTGTATCTGCCTGTGCATAGTCTGTATCCATGTGCATGAATATGCCTGACTGTGTCTGCCTGTATGTGCCTATTTGAGTCTGTCTGAATCTGTGTGTGCCTGTCTTTGTCTGTGTGTACCTGTATCTACCTATTTGTATTTGTCTGCAAATTTCTCTGTTTTTCTGTGCCTGTGCATAGTCTGTATCTGTGTGTACCTGTCTGTATCTGTGTGCCTGTATGAGTCTATATCTGTGTGATCCCAGGTGTGCCTTTTTGTGTGTTCTTGACTGAGTCTTTGTGAGCTTGTCTGTATCTGTGCACCTTTCTTCATCTGTGTGTACCTATGTGTTCCTATTTGTCTGTATATATATCTGCATGTATAGGTGTGTGCCTCTGTGTACCTGACTATTTGTCTGTGCAAATCTATGCCTATGTGTTGCTGTCTGTGGCTTTTTGCGCCTGTGTGTACCTGTCTGTATCTGTGTGTGCTCGTATGAACCTGTTTGTAACTGTGCATGCCTGTATGTGTGTGCCTTTGTGTACCAGTATGTATCTGTGTGTTCCTGTATGTAGTCTTCATCTGTGTGTGCATCCATGACTGTGCCTGTGTGTACCTGTCTGTATCTCAGTTTTCCTTTCTGTGTCTGTGTGTACGTGCCTGTATGTGCCTGTGTGTGCATGCCTGCACCTGTATATGGCTGTATCTATGTGTGCTTGTCTGTGTCTGTATATGCCTGTTTATGTGTGTGTGCCTTTGTATGTATGTATGTAAGCATGTGTGTGCCAGTTCGTGTCAGTGTATACCTTTTTATGTCTGTGTGTGCGCCTCTGCGTATATGTATTATGCCTGTGTGTGCTGTTTGTGTGTTTCTGTCTGTTTGTCCATAACCATCTGTGTCTTTGTAAGTCTCTTTGTTCCAATTAGATCCTGTGTGCCTGTATGTCTGTGGGCCTGTGTATCCTGCATGTGTGTGTCTGTATCATGGTGTGTTTGTAATTAAGTGTCATTGTATCAAGAAGCGTGATAAGGGGTGGTGTTTACAGGGGAGGGGGGGCAATAGTGGGGCTTTAGAAAAGGGTTACAAAATTATTTTGGGGCTCAAGCCCTGGGTATTATTTTGACCCTAGTAAAGTCCCTGGTGCTACATAGCCCATATTTGGTTTTATTAAAAAATGATACACTACATGATGATAATGTCTCTGCCGTATAATGTATCATCTAACTCAACAAGGCTGTTAAGATTACAGAATTTTAATACCTTTAAAAAAAAAAAATAATAATAAAATTGAAAAAAAAATCAGAACATGCTGAGTTTGGACAAGAGATAAGCTAAATACACATTTAATGGAAATGAAATAACAAACCATATATTTGTTATATGCTACCATTCTTGAAATGTACAATCATAATAACATAATCTGATATAACCTACACTCCATAAATGGCAATATCAAAAAATAAATAAAAAAATCCCTATATGATCACCTAGAAAAGGAAGTTTAAAGTAAAAGACTGGCAATCAAAACATAGTTAAGATACAATACAACAATATTATATCGTTACATACAGAGCAGCCTCATATAAAAAAACAAAACAAAACAAAAACATAGGAACTAAAGTCACACAAGTTATATACCCATGAAGAGGATGGTAAGGTAATTTTAAGGTTGCATGTTTATATTGCAACCTCAATAAAATATGACCTGCATCACTGACACCATGCAAAGGAGCAAACTTGCCTGAAAAAGGGGCATGTCAGCCTGGTATGAATATACTCATGTTTGAGCATAGCCCACCTTTAATAGGAACTACAGTGTGCTCTCTGCCTGCTTTTAGAGCCCTTAGACTAGCTCAAACAAGCCTGAGACGATGGGACAGGAATCCAAAGCATGCATGGTCTTGATGGATTTGGGACTGTTGGAATGCCTGTTTATCTTTTGAAGTGGTTGTAAAATGCCCAAGTGGTTGTAAATGTCCCAAGTAATACAAATAAGTGTATGCCCATAGCATTAAAGTGCCCTAATCGCAATAATTAAGCAGTCCCTATTTTACATTTTTTTATATTGGTTTTAATGATGGTGCTTATTAATTCTACTCCATTGTGTCTTTGTTCTTCATTTTATCCCATATGTACTTGTCACCAGCATTAACCATACATTGTCACCGAGCATCATAAATCATATGTAAGAAAGCAAGATCTAGACATAAAAAATTAAACAAATTAATGCATAATTTATTTTTTACAGATATATTAAATGCTTTTTACCTTACTTTGAGTTTTAAATTCAGCATCAAACTTGTTGGTTGTGAATTACAAAAGTAAGCTCACTAAATCACATTAGCACTCATTATTGTCACATATTCCTTTGAGTTTTCAGTACTAAGCAATTCTCTCTAAAGATACTACTCCCTAAAGCTTTGATTTATTTTAAAGAAATAGTTATTAAGCTGTGCACTGCTATACTGAAATACACGACTACTTTAAAAAGCGCTGACACAAACATTTTTTTCACACAACTTCTTTAGTTAGTTTTTCTGTGAATGTTAAATGAAGGACAGGATCATCCAGTTTATATCTGCACGGAGGTGATGGTGCTGTTCATTCATTATTTAGCCCTGTAGTTTCAGTTTTATGACGCGATTAACTGGAGGCATGTATTCATTGAATGTTCATTAATTCATATTTACTCATACAAACACACAACCTTATAATATCACCTTAGGTCATTCAATATAGAGTAATTTCCCACTTTTATTGTGCAAGGTTCACTAGAACAAAAAGGATGAAGAAAATTACAAGCATAAGCTCCACACACAGTCTCTAATTGATAATGGAGATTAGTATTTTACCATATTTGACCATTGACCACATACCTGCTATCGTTTAAATCAGGCTTCCTCAAACTCCGGCCCTCCAGATGTTGCTGAACTACAACTCCCATGATTCTATGAATGAAATAGATAGGCTGCGAATCATGGGAGTTGTAGTTCAGCAACATCTGGAGGGCTGGAGTTTGGGGAAGCCTGGTTTAACTCCTTAAAGACCAAACTTCTGGAATAAAAGGGAATCATCACATGTCACGCATGTCATGTGTCCTTAAAGGGGTTAAAGTGTACTAAAGTCAGCATTTGAAGTGAGGATGGCTCTACATTAAACCACTTTGCATGAAAAATGTTTGATTGCCAATTACTGCACATATGTATATGTCTATGTCTGCACTAAATTCAAATATCAAACGATTCCTGAAACAATATTTTCACATCTTTCCTAGGATTCCATGAAAAATAAACACAGATAATCACTTATTTCAAAACTCTTGATTTTATTGTTTAACAAATGCACTGGTTGTAATTTCAGTGGCTCCAATGCCAACTATTGATTGTGCTGTTTTAATTTGACAATGTAAAACAGTACACTTTTTTATATTTCAGATACTCATATCTGTAAGTCCCCTTAGCAATGACCTGTTTTAGATATACTTCATGCTGTCAGATAGATTGAGCCACAAGTGGCAAAACTTGTGATAGATAGATAGTTACATAGCTGAAAAGAGACTTGCGTCCATCAAGTTCAGCCTTCCTCACATTTGTTTTTTGCTGTTGATCCAAAAGAAGGCAAAAAAAAAAAAAAAAAAAGTTTCAAGCACTTCCAATTTTGCAACAAACTAGGAAAAAAATTCCTTCTTAACCCCAGAATGGCAGTCAGATTTATCTGGCAGTCAGATAGATAGACAGACATTTATGTTTAGTTTGTCTGTTATGTATTTCCCCATCAATTGTTTATTCATTTTCAGATTTTACATTAACTGAGTAAAATAATGTTTTATTTCAGATTCAAAAGATGTTATTGCACTTACAACTCAACCAATTGTACAAATATGGTAAAACATTTCACAGAGGATAATTAGCATTAGTAAATGTTGTTAGACGTGGAGAATAAGTTGTAGTCTGTCACACTGTGTAGGTGTAGTGGGGGTGGAATACCTAGGATGAACCAAGTAGTAGCCGGAATTTTAGCTGGGCAGCTGGACGAGCCATGGGAATAGTGGGCACCTCCTGTCTTCTAGAGACCCCAGACATTTAGCCGCGTATTTGCATTGGCCATAATTTTAAATTGCTGAGGTAAATGGTTGCCATGCCTTTTGAAAAAAAAATTAATTTATTGGGAGAGTCTAGGGTCATGCGTTCGTATGAGTAGTACTGATTTACTTTTTCGAGTAGTTGGGGAGCAGTGGGGCATGTTATCTGTTTCCAATTCAGTGCTAATAAGTTCCTGGCAGCCAGAATGATGATTAGTGTTGTAGTTCCATTGATTTATAGTCAGTATTTTGTTGGAACTCTTTTGCTAGTGAGATTTGATCTTTTAAGTTCTGATTGGTTACTTTAAAGTGTTGTTGTTCAAGTTTAATGAGATATTGCATTAATTTGAAGGAGCAATCTAGCAGGATGTTATTCTATCCTGTCAGGTTCTCCTACGGGTCTTCTTTTTCTGGTGTAGATATATTCAATCGGAGACCTCGTGATACCAGTTTTTTCTCTACATACTGTTTTAGGCTTGCCAACTCTCCAAATCCCCTGATTTGATTTTTATATAGATTCTGTGTTGTAAAGAATGTGTCATTTGGGTCACTTGGATTAAGATTTGGCAAGGGATTTAGAGAAAAACAAAAAACAAAAAAACACAACATTAATAGTCCCATTGGATCCAAAATCTGAATTTGGTAGTTGAGATAAATATGATCCCATAACTATACGTATCCGTTCCAATACTTAATTTTAACTGGCTCTAGAGAAGCAGGTATTGAAACCTTGGTGTTATTACCAGAAATAGAAAACAAGAGAGAAAAATAAAATATAACAAGCCTTTTGTAGAGACACCTTAAGGTAGCATGCAAAAATGGGGGATAACCTCTAAATAGTGAGTTTAGAATACACAAAAAAACAGAAACAAAAAAAACCTCTACCTATAAGTAGTATAAACCTTCAGTGTTTGTAGCTAGTTTCTTAAATCGAGAGATATATAAACTAACATTTAGGAGTTTTTTACTCCCAAAGCTCTTATATAGTTATTCTCTTTGTTGGAACGGATAGGTGTCTGAATGAACTTAAACATTTTGTTTAGGTGTTTTTAACTAATATCTAGCTACAAACACTTAAACACTAAGGGTTTAAGTCTATTTAATATCTGTTCCAGTAATGATAATTACCATGCTCATAAAGATTAGTGAGAGTAGGAAACTTTTTACTAATGTTATTGTACATATTTTAAACTTACTATT
>OW240917.1:90956641-90968747 GCA_933207985.1 Pelobates cultripes | reverse complement strand
CACCAATACTTTGGGTACCCCTGATCTGGGTGACCAACATATCCAAAATTCACCCAGATCAGACCAGGGGTTCGGGAGTTAGGTGGAGGGTGAAATTTGACCGACCGCACACGAGGTGGTATCCGAAAAGGGTTCCATGCGTTTTGGCCCTGTGGTCGGTCTCCGTTCGGGAGTTAAAAGACACATAAAAACCTGCTATCCACTAATACAGTTACATTCGCATGACTTCCCTCATTCGGTACTCTAAACTCACCGAATGGGGGGCTGATTCGTCTTCCCGTTCGTGAGTTATGGAGCTCTGGAGGTGTCAGCGGTGTTCGGGTAATCGAGTGTCCGATTTGAGTTCCAGACACTCGATGACCAAACACCGCTGAGCCTTTCGTGCGTAAGATGGCCGACGCCACGTGTTCGCATGCCGAATGGCGGACACCCAGATACATCCATAAACCACCTATTAGTCTGTGGTTAGCAAGTACTTTGCAGCTTAACGAGGGACACACTTCACTCTGGGGTGGTCTATTAGTTCGGTAGTTTCCATTCGTATGAAATACAGATGGAAACTACCGAACAATCATATGAATGCTACTTACAATTAAATACAAAGCAGAAACAACACATGAATTACAGGATTCTCCTAGTCTTTAAGGACAGCCACAGTACCATCCGCTACAGTAAGCATGCAAATAACTTCAAAACGTGGCATTCTTTTTCAAAAATTCACCAATATTTTGGCATAAATTGTTGCTCAGCTTCTCAGCAGTATCTTCAGCTTTCAATAAAAAGGACAAAGGAAGGAAATTGCAAATCTTACCAAGACAAACATTTTTTCTTTTTTCTTGCAACACGTAGCTAATAGTATCAACATTAGTTAATATATAAATTTGTGGTCGGGAACCAAGGCTGTGCTTGTACCAATTACCTAAAAACAAAGTCAGTTAAAGTGTGCCAGAACTGACAATCAGGTTATTCCTGTAAATAAAGAGAGACTACCAGGGGAGTAATATTATGGAATTAAAGGGTGAGGAGGGTGGGGTTTGTCCAGGACACCCCTTGTATTTTGTCCCAGCCCCCAGGAGAACGGAAACCCCGAAAACCACCCATACATCACCCGGATACTAATGGTGGAGGTACCCTCAATGAAGACACTGGTGGAAGAACTTGCAGCTGTGCAAGCCTTCCCTACTCACCATCTCACACAGTATTCTGTAACCAAAGACAAGTACGCCTGTGATAATGAGGTATGAGCCACAGGGGTAGTTTTAAGGCCAGCTTAACCCTCTTAACAACTACAGGCCTATGGCCTTAACATTTCTGGTCAGAAACCAAGGCCATGTATGTGCCAACTACCTAAGGTAAACTTGGTTGAAGTGTGCCGGAAACGATGGTCAGGTTAAGTCTGTAAATAAAATGGGATACATTTTGAATGCAATATTATGCTTATATAAAACAACAATTTCCAAATCAAATTACAGAAAGTGTAGTGTGTTTCTTGCAAAGGTTAAAGAATATGTCTGGCATAACTGCTGACTATCGGTGACCGGTGGACTTTAGGTATGTTGTGTTTGGAGGCATGAAACCAAGTGTCTGGAGTAAAGTGGGAACTAAAGTGCTGTGAGATAAAATATAAATAGTGTAATTAGAG
The DNA here is from genome assembly GCA_933207985.1 of Pelobates cultripes. Taxonomy (NCBI): domain Eukaryota; kingdom Metazoa; phylum Chordata; class Amphibia; order Anura; family Pelobatidae; genus Pelobates; species Pelobates cultripes. Next base: position 90,967,105 of record OW240917.1, on the reverse strand, counting down.
AGGTCTAGACAAAAGTGACAAAAAAGTGAATTTAACATGCTCTACCTCATTTGTATGATTAAGGCACCTTTGTACATCCTCTATGGAGCCCATCCATATGCCAAAGATAAGAAAAACACCATTCCACTGCATTAACTTGATATAAGTGGTGAGTATAGACATAACTTTCTTCAAAGGTGTCCATATACTGACTGGCATATGAAGGGGCTACATTAGATCCCATTTCCTCTGACACGACTATAGATGGCATCACTAAATAAGAAAAAAGTTCCTATGCAGAATCAATTTAAAAATTTAAATAATGAAATGTGTTTGGGGATTATCAAAGTCATTACGTTCAAGTATTCCTCTAATAGATTCAATGCCTTGTTCATTGGGATTAGATGTGTACAAATTAGTAACATCTCAAGAAAACAAAATAATAGGTCCATCCATAGAGAGATTTTGTAAACATTTTAGCATATCAAAGCAATCCAAAAAAATAATTTACCTAGTTTTACAAAAGGCTGCAAAAGTTTGTCCATAACAAGAGAAACGATGAAGAATAAAGTTGTTACTCACCACAAAAGGCCACCCAGGTGGCTTTACTGGATTTGTATGAACTTTAGGAAGCGTATACAAAAATGGTAGGACAGGATCTGTTTGAATAAGAAATTTCCTTAAGCATGTTCTCAAAAGCATTATCCAAAAGAGTTTTTACATTTTTCATTAGATCTTGGCTTAGATATATAGACTATTTATCATATGTTTCAGCATCACTCAGTTGATCCAAAATTTCCTCCACATTTACATTCATGACCACCAAGGCTCCATCTTTGTCAGCAGCCTTGACAACAATACTGAGATTATTTTGCAATTCTTTGAGCTCCTGTTGTTCCTCTGGCAACATGTTGGATTCCTTGTGGTCATGTGAGCAAATTTCTCAATATCCCCTTTTCTGGATTTTTTTTTTTAATTGATATTTTTTGCCAGTGTTATATGTGTCCACTTCTGGGGATGAAGGGGGAGAAAAGGTACTGTGATTGCAAAGACCTGCTTGAAATGAGGTTGAATTGCTTGTTAAAGGGGCTATAAAGGGGCTATTGCCACCTTTCAGAAGTTATCAAAATATATTTTTAATTTCATATTTATAAAATATCTCTCAAGATCAAACATTAATGTGAAAGAATCTATATGGCTAGATGGGGAAAAAAAGCAACTCAATCAGGGGTCAAGTCTTGGGGAAAAAGGTGTGGGAACTCACCCAAGATTCCCGCCCTGGGTGTGTGTGTGCTGGATGATGGGTGTGTGAGTGCTGGATGATAGGTGTGTGTGTGTGTGTGCTGGATGATGGGTGTGTGAGTGCTGGATGATGTGTGTGTGTGTGTGTGTGTGCTGGATGATGTGTTTGTGTGTGTGTGCTGGATGATGTGTGTGTGTGTGTGTGCTGGATGATGTGTGTGTGTGTGTGCTGGATGATGGGTGTGTGAGTGCTGGATGATGGGTGTGCGTGGGGGGGGAAGCATTTTTTTACTTTATGTATAATTTGTATTTATCCCCCCTCCCTGCTTCTTACCTTGTCAGGGAGGGGGGAGATCGCCTGGTGGTCCTGTGGAGGGAGGCAGCCGCTGCACACAGGGGCCATCACACGCTGTGTTCCCTCTCCAGCTTTAACTCTCGCGAGACTCGCCTGTGCGGAGCGTTGCCATGGTAACAGCCGCGGGTCTCGCGAGAGTTATAGCTGGAGAGGGAACACAGCGTGTGCTGGCCCCTCTGTGCAGGTAGCAGGGCCGGTCCTGCAGGACAGGTAACTGGAACGGTGTTCCTGCTTTGGAAAAAGTGCAGGAACGCCGTTCCCATGCGTTCCTGCAGGACTCGAGCCCTGAACTCAATCCTTTAAACAATATCTTATTTTGTAAATCTGTAAGTTGTACACTGGAGATGTTATCACAGTCATATATTGTGTGGGTTGTGCACCTTGATGCACACCTGCCAAAACGTATATTTGCCATTTATTCATTATTCATGTTTTACATCATGTTCACACCAATACATGTTTTCACAGCTTCAAAACTATATTCATTTAAACTATAAACTATTTAAGATGGACATAGGATGGATGAAATAGAACATTTTCTAGACCCATAAATTTCTTCTATATGTCGATTCAGCTTTGCAGAAATTTGGTACAGAAAAGGCATTCGGAAACCAATTTGACAAACCAAAAACACACAATAATGGGCCAACCAGTGTACTGTAAAATATATGCATAATATAATAAGATGCATAGATTTTGCAGTACACTAATAATTCTTATCCCATCAACCATATCTTTTTTTTGGCCCCACGACAATTCTGAATCATGAATGAAAACAAACATGTTTGGCTGTGTTCCTGTTTGTTATTCAGGTATACTTTGGCTCAGAAGTCGTGAATTTGAATGTTCACCTGATTGGACCAAATTTGGATAAATTGCAGTTTGAACTGAAACATATTTCCAAGACTGCTGCATATGCCAATGCATAATCTTACACAGGAAAGAGTAAACCTACAAAAGGTGGATCCGAAAGATGTGTTAAGGCTACAACAAGTCTTAAATAGGCTTACCTAATTTATGATAGGTCCACGTCATCACTGCTACCCAAAACAGATTAGGTTCGCAATGATGGGGTGGTCACTTTAAGAGTGGGCATGACGTTCATGTCCACATCTATTTATAGACATCCTGCAACGTGGCCAAGTAGTTTGGCCAGAAGTGCGGCAGGAGGAAGTCTGCACAGCTCGAGGGAAGTTAGTCCACCTAAGTGTGCCACGTGGCCTTGTGGAGAGGTTGGACCACGTGGCAGGAGGGGGTCTGCACGGCTCATTGTAAGTAACTAAAGCCGCACTGTGATATACAAGCACACCATCAAATTCTGTCTGACATAGCTTACTTTTATTTAACTTATTATACAACTGAAACTTCAACCAGAGTTTTCTGACCTAATGTTTGATTTGTAAATTTTTATGAACAGTCTTTGCACTGTAACTGATAAATGCAAATGTATGTGGATTGATACATTCTGTGTCAAAAGAACTTCTTCTTTTGGCTTCATGCTCTATTGGTCCAAATTCTTACCATCGAAAGGCTTAAATACTATCTTTTAATGAGGCTTGTATATCTATTTTGCATAATCCTTCAGTGAAATATTGTTCTCTTTTAAAGAAGCTTTCATATTCCCTTTAAAACTAAGTTTTTTACTTTATTACTAACACAAAATGTTGAGAAGATATGTGTTAAACTGTAATAGTTAGCAACTAAATCACCATTTAAAAGGGCAATAAAATCTCTAATTTTTTTTTTTTTTAATACGTAGTAATAAATGGAATTGGGGAGCACACCTGGAACATGCATTTCTTAATAGTGGTGCTGCCATAAAGACCAAAGTATATATGTATGATAACTGCAGTACCTACTGCTAGACTTTCCTCAAATGTATGCTTTTCTGTGGTCATCTCCAAAGGAGCACCTATTGTGGAGAGATGAGGTGCTCAGCCCAAATGGTATCTGGTCTGGATTCCAAATATACACAGAAAAAAAGGGAATTGGGGGCACACCTAGAACATGCATTTCTCAATAGTGGTGCTGCCATATAGACTAAAATATATACTAAATACAGATTAAGGATCAGTGCACACAATAAAAATACAGTTTTAATTTTTACAAGGCTATTTAACATTAGTTATTTTAGCAAAGAAATATGGGGATTTAGTTACATCATATGGCCTTATTGTGTTAAGCCCACCACTATGTCAAAGTACCCCAATATCAGTAGGTCCTACACTGTTTTTACCAAGGGAAATTAACCTTCTAGTTGCAATGTGTACTGCTTAACCCCTTAAGAATTCATGCAATTGTACAGGTTCTGACCGAAAACAAACTTAAAATTCAAGCTATATGTTTGTTCAACCATAATTTACCTCTTTCATATTAAGTACACCCACACTTATTGTATATCATTTTGTTTGGGATAAATAGGGATTTCATTTGACATCAAATATTTATATATGAAACCTAATTGAATATGAATAAAATCTAATAAGAATGATACATTAAGACATTTTATTTTCCAAGTTCTGCATGGCATTTTAATAGTAAATGTCATAATACTGTGAGTTTTTACTGCAATAAAATACAAGTATTAAATGCCTTTAAGTCCCACGAGTGCAATGTTGCCCCGTTGTACAGGTTTTGTATGTATCTGCACATGTGTCTGCAGTAAGACTGATTGTGTATCTGGTATCTGTGAGAATGTATCTGTATATTTATCTCTGAGTGTGCATGTGTGTGTCTGTATATGTCTGTGTACCTGTGAGTGTGTATTTATTTTATCTATGCGTGTGTCTGCATTTTTATATTTCGGAGATTCTATGTTTATGTATGTGCCTTGATGTACATAAACATGAGTCTGAGACTGTAGTTATGAAACTGAATAGTTATGAAACTGTACATGCACATTTGTGTTATGTATTGTATTCACATGTATTTGTGTGAATGCATCTTTGTCATGGTGAATTATGTATCTGTATGTGTGTCCTTGTGCGCATCTCTGAATGAATGCCACTGTAACTGATTGCAGTCTCTTTATGTGTGTACTTGTGTAAGTTAGTGAGGTATAATTAATTATTTTTTGAATCTGTAAGAAAAAGTTGCATTGCCAAGAAATGCCAGGGAAGCTTTTTTCCCCAGTCTAGTACAGACAACTACCCATACAAAGTCTGACACCTCACTCACAGCTTCCAGCAGACAGCAAAACACATGCTTAACTACAACTGCCTGATGGGCAAGAAGGGCAGTAATAACAAAAGTCCTTTTGAACAACTTTCTTATTGCAAATACAACACTTTCTCTATGGTGACTTTTTACAGGGTGGGATTAGGAAAGAGGGTATTCGGGAAGGAAAGTGCTTGCCATAAATTCTCTGCATATCCTCTGATTCCAGAGAGGGATGATTGGGGGACTGGAAACATAAAATATCAGAAAAAGGTTGTAACATAAAATCAAGAACAGGTGGCAATTTTCTTGTACCAAGACCTAGTTTTTCATTTCGCCAGATAAGGCTATAGTCATTGATGAGAAAAGTCTCCTCATGCATTTGCTGTAGTCTATGATGCACTTCTGTTTTTCCAACTGCTCACTTCTTCCTCTGACAGACATTGGTACTGTAATTTCATTGTGTATTGTTGACAGCATGTACACATCCTTCTGGCATAGAGCTGAAGAGGAGCCTCTACTACATTTGCTGCTTGTCAAGGCCTGGAGGAAACCTCAGCATGAATTATGCACAGTGCCACATGTTAGGATTTTGAAACAAAATACATTTTTAAATAAATCAATACTGGTATAATAATTATCAAACATATAGATGATAACCCAGGGCTCGACAAATCCCAGACGCCAGGTCGCCATGGCGACCAGGAAATTTGTCCTGGGATTTTTGAGTCTTTTCAGCCCCCAAGGTGACCAGCTGCCTGAGAGCAGAGGCGGGCAGGCGACTGAAGCTGGGGGGCAGCAGGCATTTGGAGAGCTAAGGGATGGAGGAAGGTCTTACTTAGTGCAGCGCTGAGGGAGCTCCCTGCTCTGCTCCCTCGCGTGCCTTGCAATGATGCTGGGAGCCAGGTTATGACGTCACTCGGGTTCCCAGCTCACTAAACAGTGCGCGAGAGGGAGCTGAGTAGGGAGATGACAGTAGCCCCACTGGTTTGTGTGTGTGCCCTAGGGCAATGAGGACAGGAATAAGACTGAGGAGTGGTGGCTACTGGGGTCCCTATTATACCAGGGGAAGGTATGCTTAATTGTTTAATTGTTTGTGTTTCCTGTCCTGAGGGTAACTGGGAGGAGATAAACCCATATGTTAAATGCTGCCAGGAAAACTGATTTTAATTTGTCTTGTAAAATTTAAAACTGTATTTTTTTTGTGTGTGCACTGTAACTTAATCTGTATTCTTAATCTGTATTTTGAGTATATTTTGGTCTTAATGGCAGGAGCATGACTGAGAAATGCATGTTCCGTGTATGCCCCCAATTTCCATATTTTCTGTGTATATTTGGAATAATGACCAGACTTTGCCACAAGTGAGATGTAAATGTTAAACCCTTTTCAAATCTGCAGTTGTACCTATTATAAAATCCAGTTTGTTGTCTTAATACATTGTACAAAACATATATATATATATATATATATATATATATATATATATATATATATATATATATATATAACATTTGAGAAACTACTAGCAATGGGGAATTGGTTAAAATAACTCTCCATTTGGAAAATAAAATAAATAAATAATCACTATCTAATATACCCCGATTAAAACCCCAATAAATGAAACTCTATTTACTTTGGGGGTATATCTAAACACAGCTTGCAATAGCTTTGCAAGTCATCCACTCCTCTTTTTTCCCAGCACAGATTTTAAGCCAATTTTGTCTGATTGGTAAGCCTCTGTGCTGAACATTTGAGCATGTGTGCAAGTGATCACAGTTTTCTGGCTTTGTATTTCTTGGATAGCCAACAGGTTTATCTCTGTCTATTACCAAACTATAACTCTCATGATCCAAAGCACCGCCAAAGGACTATTTATATTCCTAATATTTTTAACATATATTTACTTTGTAACATACTAACCATGTAAAGCATTTTGCTAGTTGTCCTTACAAGCCAAGATATGTGATTATTGATCGGCTTTGGTCCAAGAAAGAAATTAAGGATAACACTGTTTAGAGAAACGTTATTGTGAAGAACAGATGTTAAAACAATTCACACAGGATATGAAAACGTAAAATTTTCTATTGTTTTTAGGGTACATGAAAAGTTATTGAAATAAACAATATAAAAATATATTTTAAGAAAATATAACTCTCCAGATTTTCATGTGCCTATTACTTTTATCTTGTCTTTTTGATACAAACAACATGCACGTGTTACAAGTTTAATGAAGCTTGCTGTTTATCTTTTTGTTTCTTTGATATGTTCACATCTCAGTGCAAATGTTATATAAAATATTGTGATACTCAGTTACAAATCCTCCTAGCATTAATCCATCTTTTGAGTTTAGCAAATCCTATGTTGCCAGAACTATACTGTAATTGAGGCTTATCAAGGCGATAGGGGAAAATATCACTTACATGTGCTAGAACGTTAATATAATATATTACTGAATAGTCAACAATTCAAATCACTCTCTTAACCCATTCCCGACCCAGGACGGTTCAGGACCGTCATCGGGATTTTCCCATTGCGGACCGATGACGGTCCTGAACCGTCCTAACGGTTTCCGTTACTTACCTGATCGCCGTCGTTCCCCCGGCGGCGATCAGTGTTGCTCCGGTTGTGGGGAGACTGCCTGCAGCCCAGACAGTCTCCCCACACTGATTTAGGACCCCTGTGGCCATGTGATCGCTTAACACAGCGATCACATGGTCACAATAGGTGTCCTAGTGTCTGCCTGCAGGGGGACTGCCTGTGCTGACAGGCAGTCTCCCTGCTAGTGTAAAATCAAAAAAATAAAATAATGTTAGTGTTAATAAAATAAATAAAAATAATTATATATGTGTATATATGATATATAGACATATATTATATCTATATAATATATGATATATATCATATATATAATGCCATACTAAGTGTATTTTTATATTAATATGTACTTATATTAATATAAAAATACACTTATAATTAAATTACACACGTGTATATATATAATATATATAATAACTATATAGATTGTTATAAAATTATTATAAAATATAAATAATAAGTAATTTAAATTAAATAATTTTTTTTAAAATAATAATAAAAAATTAAAAAAAAATTATATAGCTATATGAAATTTTATTCTAACTGTATTTTAAAATTAATATATATATATTTATATCAAAATACACTTAGAATGAATTTGTATATATATCTATGTATATAAAAATAAATAAAAATAATAAGAAATATACATATGTCCATATACAAAATTACATAAATAATTATATAAATATACACGTAGACTTCAAATATATAAATATGCATATATATTTAAATTCTAAGTGCGTATTTACTAATATTTTACATAATTCAGTAATTTTATTGATTGCAATTTGAGGGACCTGCCTGCCAACCCAGGCGAAATTCAGAAATTTAATTTACTAGCTACTGTTTTACCCTGTAACATTCTATGACACCCTAAAACCTGTACATGGGGGGTACTGTTTTACTCGGGAGACTTCGCTGAACACAAATATTAGTGATTCAAAACAGTAAAACATATCACAGCGATGATATTGTCAGTGAAAGTTACTTTTTTGGCATTTTTCACACACAAACAGCACTTTTACTGATGATATAATTGTTGTGATACGTTTTCCAGTTTTTAAACACTAATATATGTGTTCAGCGATGTCTCCCGAGTAAAACAGTACCCCCCATGTACAGGTTTTATAGCATTTCTGAAAGTTACAAGGTCAAATACATGGGTCAAATATTTTTACATTGAAAATGGCCAGGTTGGTTACGTTGCCTTTGAGAGCGTATGGTAGCCCAGGAATGAGAATTACCCCATGATGGCATACCATTTGCAAAAGAAGACAACCCAAGGTATTGCAAATGGGGTATGTCCAGTCTTTTTTTAGTAACCACTTGGTCACAAACACTGGCCAAAATTAGCGTTCAATTTAGTTTTTTTACTTTTTTCACACACAAACAAATATGAATGTTTACTTTGGCCAGTGTTTTCGACTAAGTGGCTACTAAAAAAAGACTGGACATACCCCATATTGAATACCCTGGGTTCTCTACTTAAAAAAAAATATGTACATGTGGGGTGTTATTCAGAGATTTATGACAGATAATAGTGTTACAATGTCACTATTGATAAATTTAAAAAATTTATGTTTTGAAACCGCAATATTCTACTTGTACCTATAGCCCTATAACATGCAAAAAAAGCAAAAAAGCACGTAAACACTAGGTATTTTTAAACTCAGGACAAAATTTTGAATCTATTTAGCAGTTTTTTTCATTCGCTTTTGTAGATGAGTAAAAGATTTTTCAAGTAAAAGTCAAAAAACATGTATTTTTTTCAATTTTTCATCATATTTTTTATTTTTTTTAAATTAAAATACATGAGATTATATAAATAATGGTATGTAAAGAAAGCCCCCTTTGTCCTGAAAAAAACAATATATAATTTGTATGGGAACAGTAAATGAGAAAGCGGAAAATTACAGCCAAACACAAACACCACAAAAGTGTAAAAATATGCCTGGTCGCAAATGTACAACATCGCAAAAACAGTCCAGTCCTTAAGGGGTTAAAGGGTCACTGTAAGACCAGAGCAATGTTAGATCATTGCAAAGTTTATGGTGCAGCGAGTACTCTTCTCCCTGTCCTGAGTGGATTATAGCTGTACTCCTATATATTTTCTGCATAAATTACAAGATGGTAGAAAGTAACATAAAATAATACACAATGCATGCTAAAATAGCCCCAGATATGTAATGGCCGGTATGAAGAATACTTGGCAAGACTTAACATACGGATACATTTTTAACGTGATTAGTATACTTGAGATAGGCGGCAAATGAAAACCCCCTGAACTTATATATCAAAAGGAAAAGGTACATAAACACAAATGTCGACTTGTGGATAACCAGACACAGGTTTGAAACAAGAAGGCATTGTTAAAGAGAGGAAGAGTTTGTGCAGTGCATACATGAATTGGCTACCTGATAAAGGTGGTTTTGTCAATTTTAGCATGGGAGGGGTTGTATAGGAATGTGATAAATATAAGACTATTTACAACATGAATTCCTCTTTTAAAGCTGTGACTTCAACCAGAGGCCCTGCAAGGTTTGAAATGTTACACATGAGTTGCCTCTTAGTCAATGTAAACTAACTGGCTAATCTAACATAAGACTATATCCCCTCTTAGTGGGTTCTTTTGATATGCTAAGTGACCATTAGCAGTCAGGAGACTATTGTCATTCAGTGCCATATCCAATAAAAACATTAACAATAACCAAGATATCAATAATCATGCCACCTTTCCTTGCTGTAGGCCCCCTGGACAGAAGAATCTGTTACTTTTAAAATCAAAGGGAGTCATTTGGACTTCTGGACAGGGAAGGCAAGAAAGGGTGGCCCTGTATGTGAAGGATAGCATAAAATCTATCCTAATAAAAGTTAGTGAGTTTAACATAGAATGCGTTTGGGTTACGTTAGAATTTGATAATCACACAGTAACTCGTATAGGACAAATTGAAGAGTTAGATAATCTACTAGTTGAGAAAATAGCTAAAATGACAATGAAGGGGGAAGTTATCATCATGGGTGACTTTAATCTTCCTGATGTATGGAATATATTCGAAGCTTGGACTTGTCACCAGTGGGGTACCTCAGGGATCTGTACTTGGACCCATTCTCTTTAATATTTTTATTAGTGATA
>OW240917.1:90928314-90956298 GCA_933207985.1 Pelobates cultripes | reverse complement strand
ACTCTCTCATTGCACCTTTTTGCAAAAAGAACCAATTTGTTCAATCCGGAAGTCTATGAGAGTCCTGGGAGTTTAAACATCTTAAATTCCAGCAGTAAAATGGTCAATGGCTGCCATGAGAAATCTTCAATGGGAAATTCTAGAGAAGTGGTCAAAAAAGGAAGATAATCTAGATTTGGAAATTGTTCCTATCAAAACTTCTATCATTCAAACAAAAATGATGGCTAATCTTGACTACATACGCTTCTCAACTTGGTTGGAGTGCTCATTTCCAATCCCATATGTGCCAAGCATCTGGTCCACAAAATACTCTTATAAATCATCAAATTTCAGAAAATTAAAAGCTATCCTCAATGCTCTTCTTCATTTCAAACAATGGATCACAGACAAAGCAGTAAGAATTTAATCAGACAACAGCACAAACATTGCTTTTTTGAACAGACAAGGGGGAACAAGAATAAAACACATTCATCTTCTTTGTTTAGACATTTTCCTTTGGGCACAAAAGGAACTTGAAGACTTGGCCACTATGTACATAGGGGAAAAACAACATGGTAGCAGACAAGTTGAGAAGTTCTCAAGCAGATTGGTCTCTACATCCAGACCTATTTTCAGTTCTCAGCAGAAAACTCAGAACTCCAGATGTGGATCTTATGGCCAGAAGGATAAATTACAAGGTCTGGATGTTCGCTTCTCTTCACAAACAAGATCACCCTCGTTTTTAAGACGGGATGTCCAGTTGAAATTTTAGACTAGCATACGTATACCCTCCAGTGGCTTTAATTGCAAGAGTAATCCAAAAGATCAGGTGAGATCAGGCTCGGGTGCTGGCGATTATCCCTTACTAGCCCAACAGAAGTTGGTTTTCAGAGTTACGGATGATGGCAGTAACATTCTGGGAACTTCCAACTGTTGGAGAACAGGCAGCTGCCTATCGACACCTTGCTCGTATTCAAAATAACAGCATGGCTGCTGCAAGGCTAATGCTTCAAAGTCATGGCATCCAGGGTAATAGATTTGACCTATTGATGGGATCTACCACGAAGTCAACTCTGAGAATATATTTAAGAATCTGGAATCGGTTTCTTCACTGGTGTTATGAACACAACTGTCTACAAAGTTCCCCTTTTATTGACACAATTATCCATTTTCTTCATGATGGTTTTTTATCTGGTCTCAGTGGCTCAGCGTCTCTACATTGAAAGTACATTTGTCTGCCTTGAGCCATTTCCTCATGAAAGAATTTGCCTCTGAGTTGTTGATTTGACGTTTTTTCAAAGCAATCCAGCTACTAAGACCTCCTTGTAAATCCTTGTGGTGTGACTACACCTGCTACTTCTTGCAATGTAGTTAAGTAGTTAAGTTATCTCACTTCCTTAGTTTGATATATAATTATTTAATTTTGGCAACTCAGAATTTGCATTGCAAAAATGCCTGATATCACAAAGCCATTAGGTCAGGCAATATTCTAGTAATTTTTGCATGTCAATTTTTCCTGCTTTTTTTTCTGCCTGAGTTGCTTTCCAGTTTTTTTCTGTATTAAAATTGAACAACAGCATGAAGTACATTCTAAAAAACAATTTTGTCAAAGTGGTTCATAAAATGTAAATCTTTGTATTTTTTATCATATGTACGTGACATTTACAGTTGTTACATTCTTATAATGTATACTAGTTGATAAATATAGTTGTTATATTCCTTCTCATTTGTTGGTGTTGAGTGAGTTACCCATTTTCAAGAAGTCTGATTTGACGCATGCATTAAAACATAGATACTTCCTGACCCAAAAAATAGCTTAAAAGCATTTGCTGTTGGCGGGGCGTGAGCGGTAGGACAAATGGGCGTGTCTCCCTTGAGCACTATGATTATACTCAATAATTGCTGATCAAAAGTCTGCAAACATGCTCAAACACTGATATTCTGGGACTTACCTAATTTTGAAGCCAAACAGGGCTCTTTGGAGCAGTGTCAACATTTGATTCTTCAGCAATCTGGAGATCCGTGTAAGGCGTGTTGGATAGGTGAGGCAGCCGATCACCTGTACCATTTGGCGCTGAACCCATTTAGGATACTGGGCAGCCCTGTTCCCTCCCTCTGTACCAGTGGGGGGTTTATTGTGGTCCCCACTGGTGTAACCTGCACACTAACGAGATTCTATACTACCTCTGATAAGTAAGCTTGGACCGCAACCATGATTCAGCACGAATCTCCTTCTATCAAGATGCTGCCTGCACCTATACTCCTAGGTGTGGAGTCTCTCCAGTCAGAGGGAGAAATGCTTGACCTTAACTTGGGCTCTCCCTTCCTTCCAACACTCTTCTCTACTATAAGCCCACCTAGACTGAAGGCCATCAAGGACAAGTACTCTGCACCGTACCTGTTTCACTGCAGCCTCCCACAACTTCAGTGCTTCCACCAGGGACATTCCAAAATTGGGCATAGACTCGACGCATCAAGCAGCTGGCACCTCCGCAACCCACTCTCAGGGACCCCCCTATATCTTGCTAAAGCCAGGGTGCTTTCTTTAACAAGTCTCCTCAGTTTTTAAGAAAATTTGCTCAGTTTCTGATATGCCTATACTTTAGCACTGCTTTGAGCTATCTTTGACACTGGGTAGCTCATCATTAACCAGTGGTTTCCTTTGTCTAGCATGTTACATAATCATTTTGTTCCCATTTGTATTATTCACATAGTCTGCTGATATAGACTGATTTTTATAAAACAGCATTTTTCACACTGACTAAATCTCCTACTACTATCATACAAAAATGTGCAGTCTTTCTGAATGCCATGTCAATGATTCTATTGCCTGTTTTTGATTTGTTTGTGATTGCTTTTGAGGCTTATCAAACTTTTTGTTATCCCATGCACAACATAAATAAAGATTGAAAAAAAAAAACATTCGCTACTGATAATTGTAAAGATAATAGTGTAAAGTGTATGGGAAAAATGAGAATATTTTCCAATTGTCTGTCTAGCAATTAGAGACCGCTGTTGTGTATTTATGATTTTATCTGGGATTTGCTTGCATTCTTATTGACATATTGAGATGACAGATTGAGATATGCCTGTTAATAAGTAATATAATTTTTGCAATAATTGTTCTATAACTAGAGATTTTTAGAGAATGTCAAAGATTTGTAAATCAATCTGTATGTTTCTTTCTTAACCTAAATATTTAGTGGAACTTCCTAGATTATGAAACCTTTACACAGTGACTTTGTACGATAAACAAATGCAATGAGTTTTTAAACCTATAAACAATACACTAACAAATTGAATTGAATTATTTATTAACATTAAAGATCACTAAAGTTAGCTTGAGCTAAATTGATATGTTACCCCTACTGTGCTAATTAAATTTTTGTCACTTTTTATGCAGATATATCTAAATATATCTGAATCCTATTGAAAATACATACACTGATCATTCACCACAACATTAAAACCACCTGCCTAATATCATGTAGGTTCCCCTTGTGCTACCAAAAAAGCTCTGATGCACCAAGACATGGACTCCACAAGACCTCTGAGCAATGGTGTAAGTAATGTAGAGAGGGCTCTGGTGCAATAAATATTTCCCCCCTCACCCAGGACCGTCTTTAATGCGGGGCAAGCAGGACAGCTGCCCCAGGCCCAGTTACTCCAGTCCTGGGGGCCCAAAGCAGCTGGCCCATTTGCCCTCAGCCCGCAACAGTTTATTTTAGGATCACCAATCATAAAATAAAGTGTTGTAGGCAGTGGGCCAGCACACTAAGGGGGCCTATCATGTGGCCCATGCTGTTAGGGCATTTGTAAGCATTGGCTCCTTGCTTTTTGGCAGTATGTGGGAAGAAGTGAGTTGCGCAGGAGGAGAACCCAGAAGAGGCAGTGCGGAGGGAGCAAGGCCAGGAGAACTGGACCCCAACTCCCAGCAAACGCAGCCAGCACACTGGACCCCTGTGAATCCACCCTCCAGCAAAAGGAAAGGGTGGCTGTCAAAGTGTAGATTTTTCATGTGTTTCTCAGTGTGTGTCAATATGCCTGTCTGTGTGTGTGTGTGTGTGTGTGTTACTGCCTGTGTGTGTGTGGCAGTGTATGTGTATACATCTCAGCATTAAAATGCCAACACTACACACAAATACACCCCTGCATTTAAACTTCAACACTACATACAAACACATTCCTGCATTAAAATGTTAACACTACATACAAACACACCCTGTGTTAAACACCAAAATTAAATATAAACACACCCCTGCATTCAAAAACAAACACTACACATAAATGTATGCTTGCAATCAAACGCCAGTACCACATACAAACAAACCCCTACATTCACACAAACAGACTCCATACACAAACATGCTTACATTCAAACATAAATGCTAAATACAACATTGAAAGCGTGGGAAAAAATAGAGCCCCAGCTGTCAAAGCATTGTTTGAGATGCATGACAAATGGGGACCTTGCAATGGCTGGGCCAAAAATAAGTCTTGCACCAGGCCAGGGCCCTCTCTACTTTAGTTCCGCCACTGTGTCAGGGAGTGGGGGGGAAGGGTCCAGGGGGCCCAAGCAAATGCTTGTCCAGGGTCCAACCATTATTAAAGATGGCCCTGCCCTCACGCCACACTCCAGGGCACGTGTGGCCAAAATGTAAATTTCCATCTATCGTACATCTCCCATAGCTGTAAATCTACAATCTGACCATCCTTGCAGGGTTTTATTTGTGGGCAGTTTTTGTGTTTGAATGACAGCATGGTTTTGTATGAAGTGCTTGTGTGAATGTAGGGGTCTATTTGTATGTAGTACTGGCATGTAAATTCAGTTGTGTGTTTGTATATACTGTTGCAAGTTGTGTGCAGTGTGTTTGAATGCAATGGTGTGTTTGTATGAGTTGTTGATACTTTAATGTAGTTTTGGTATTTGAATGTTGAAGGGGTGATTGTATACAATGTAAGCAATTTAATACAAGAGTGTATTTGTATGTAGTGTTGGCGTTTGTTTGCAGGGGTGTATTAGCATCTAGTGTTGGTGTTTGATTGCATGCAGTTTCTGGTTTGATTGCGTGCAATGTTGGTGTTTGATAGGAGGGGTGTGTCTGTATGTAGTGTTGATGTTTTAATGTAAATACTTGGATGTATACACACTTATACATATGTGGCTACATACTAACACAGAGAAACACATACACATTGGCACACATACATTTATACATATTCATACATATACCCAAACTGACTCACACACAGATACACACACTCTGCCTCACAGTTACATACACACTGGTGCACACACACACTGGTGCACACACACTGACACACAGATACACAGATAAAGAAGCACAAGTTGCGATTTACATATTTTTATCGACCGCTCTTCTTTCATACATTTTGGATGCAGTAGGTTGGCTTCCTTGGCCGTCTGAGGTTGATGGTAATCTGAGGTAGCCTGCAGTGATCTCCCTTGGCCCCTTTATTTGCCTTTTTTGTCCTTTCAGTCTCCGTGCAGTATTTAAGCTAGGCGTAAGTAACAGGAAATCACTTCCTCCCTGCACAGGGTGCTGACATTAAAGGGGCCTGGTTGCAATGCTAAAGGACTTCAGCACTTGACCGAGTCCCTGATCAGACCAGCCTCCTTTTCAGTTTGCCCTAAATGCATTGTCTACCCATTGGGCCCAAAGCAAATAGGCTGTGCCAGTGGTAGTTCCATCACTGCCTCTGAATGTGTCCTGTGGTATTTGACACCAAGACAATAGCAGCAAATCATTTAAAGTGACAATCCTGGCACCCAGACAACTTCTGCCCTTTGGAGTGGTCTGGGTGCCAACTCCCACTACCCTTAACCCTGCAGCTGGAAATATTGCAGTTTTCATAAACTGCAATAATTACATTGCAGGGTTAACTCCTCCTCTAGTGGCTGTCTACTAGACTGTCTACTAGACATCCACTAGAGGGCACTTCCTGGTTTCTAGCACAGGTTTTCTGTGCTAGAGCGTCACTGGACGTCCTCACGCTATGTGAGGACCTCCAGTGTCGCTCAATTCCCCATAGGAAAGCATTTTTCAATGCTTTCCTATGGAGAGGTCAAATGCGTGCACACGCGGCATTGCTGCGCATGTGCATTAGGTCTCGCCCGCCGGCGACTGCACATGCGCAATCGGTCTCCCCCGCTGGATGACGTCAGCGGGGGAGGAGCGAGGGCAGACCTGAAACCACTGAGACATTGGCGGGGATCTCAGGTAAGTCACTGAAGGGGTTTTCACCCCTTCAGCAAAATGGATGGGTGGTGGGAGGGAAAAACGATTTGTTTTCCTGGCACTGTAGTGTCCCTTTAAGTTCTGCAAGTTGTTCCAGGACATCCATCAGATGCTCACTCTGAGTTAAATTTGGGGAATTTGGAGGCCTAGCCAACACCTTTAACTCTTTGTCATCATCCTCAAGCCATTTCTGAACAATTTTTGAAGTGCACTCAACAAGTTATGTGGTTGTGCAAAGTAACATACATATGAATGCCAGGACCCAAGCTTTCCCAGCAGAATATTATCCAGATTATCACACCGCCTCCATTGTCCTGCCTTTTTCCCATAGTGCATCCTGCTGCCATCTCTTCCTCAGGTAAATAACACACACCTGTCCATCCACCTAATCTAAAATAAAACATGATTCATCAGACCAGGCAACCTTCTTCCATTGCTCCATGGTCCCGATTCTGATGCGATTTTGGCGGTGGACAGGGTTCATCATGGGCACTCTGCCGGGTCTGCATCTACACATCAAATTTCTACATTGAAATAAAGAATGACACAAAATAATTGTAGGATTTGTTTGTAACAAATGTCCATACATATTTCACAGTTTTTGGTAATGTATGAACATTTTTCACTTTTGCCTTGAATAGTGTCTGTGCATATCATCCTAGACAAGAACAGCTCAATACTTTGCAAAACCAATTTGTATAAGCAGTTATACATGCAAACTCTGTCTGCAGCAAAATCTGCTTTGGGGTTTATTCACATTATTATAGTTATAATACTAAGGTAAAAATTTTTAAAATGTATTTATAAAGTTGATTTTTGCATTAATGAAAGCTTGGAGAGCAATCTGTGCAATGAGAAAGACATGCGTCAGATTATTTAAATAGTAAAAATTTGACCTTACATGTCTTTAAATTGTTTAAAAATCAATGCGTGATATATCTGAGAAAGTGTTTATATTGAATTTGAATTAATAACCCTTACTGGGAGGCATATGCTTATGACAGCTTTTATTTAATTTTACTCTTTTTTTTTTTTTTTTTATAGCAAGATGCTGGATTTACATTATACACACACTGCAAACTGTGTGTCTAATATACTTTATTTCTCTACAGTATGTTGAAGCATTTACGGTTTGGCAGAAAACTAGCTCACCCAAAGCAAGGAATCATTTCTATGCAAAGAAGGTATGCATATATATTTGTTATGCATGAGAAGAAAAAAATAGTACAAGCACGTACATCTGTATAAGAAAACGATATAGAGCTTTGAGCTTCTGCACATGAATGCTAATTATGCTTTGCATTATATTTGTAACATTTCATATAATATAACTTATTAGTAGGATGCAATGAAAAGCAAAATAATTTGTTATCCTTGCAATGGCTCCCATTGCTACTTTTTATATTAACTGCTTCAGAGCAAGTTAATTAGTTCCCAAATATATTTCTCAAAATAATTCTCCCTCACAATGAAAGAATACTATCTTATAATTCTAAACAGATCTAAATAAAAAAAAGTAATCTGTTGTATTACTTCTTCTTATTATGGTCATGGGCCAATATACTGTTTGGTTATTATTTTTATTTAATTTTTTATGGGCGGGGGGGCACTTTTTAGAAATCAGTAACAAATAACTATATCAGTAAAGTTTAATACTTGTTATTTACTGATACCAAATAAAAACAGAATACAATAAAATAAGTCCAGATATTTTATTAATTAAAACAAGCTAGGAGAAATTTCACTAAACCGTGAGTTGCTGTGAGTTATCAAGTGACACTTAAGTGTCTTAATATTTTCCAAATTGTCTATATTGGGTTAAATTTGACATTTAGAAACTCACCGCACACTACTCTGAACTACTTCTAAACACCTAGAACTTGAAACAAGAATCAACATGTACAACTAGCATCACAATTAAAATATATATATATATATATAATTTTTTATTTTTATTTTTTTTTTTTATTTTTTTTTTATTGTGATGCTATATCTTTGCTTCTGGGAATCTTTTGCTTACATATTCCTCAATATTAGAAGAATATCAGAAGAGAGGTAATCAGGTTTACAGTAGTAGAAATGGTTGTATCTGCTGCATTTTGCTTCTGCTGTCTCTACTCATTTGGATCCTCTTGAACAAGCAGTAACATCATGCCTCTCCATAGTAAAAATTAACATCAAAGAATTTGGAGAGAAGAACATTAGATGCTCAATAAATTTATTAAATCTAGATTATAGAGTATAGATCTTTAAATATGATATTGTTACG
The DNA here is from genome assembly GCA_933207985.1 of Pelobates cultripes. Classification (NCBI taxonomy): domain Eukaryota; kingdom Metazoa; phylum Chordata; class Amphibia; order Anura; family Pelobatidae; genus Pelobates; species Pelobates cultripes. Next base: position 90,947,790 of record OW240917.1, on the reverse strand, counting down.
GGCAAATGCAAATATTACAAGTTTTAGAATGAAATGTTGTATTTCTTAAACTGTGTACTTTGTCTTTAAGAGATATTGCAAACTGACAAGGTGTTAGAAATGGAACATATTGTTTTTCATAACTGTATCTTTAAGCAATAACCTCAGTGCATAATATGTTTGCGCCATTTTGTCCCAGACGAATTACAATAACAATAATGCATAAACAAGCTTCAAGGCTATACTACGACACTTGCAGTACACAATATACTGTGGTAACCCCAAGTTAATGGAACTTCCCCAAATCCGGGAATCTCCCACGACTGTACACTTACGACTTAGTATAAACAACAGATAACCTATTCAGACTTTAAGATGCCATCTTGAACTAAGTCAGGAAAATTTCCATGACGTATACACCCTTTAGTTATGGCCTTGTATGTTTGCCAAATTAAGGGAGGTCCTAAATTGAATAAAGTAAAGAAGTGTTACTTTTTCATATTTGAACTACAGTAACCTAAAATGGAGACACCTAAGGTATAAATAGGTGTACTTTTAAATGTTAAGACACAGAGGAGAGACTTGGAGACAGACGCTGCTCCATCTTAAAATGACAGAGAGGCTGACATGATGACATGTTCAGAAGGGTATGTTAACCTATTAATGATATTTGCAAGCATGTAATTTAATCTTATAAACTCTGCTACAATGGATTTTATATTTTTATATAATAAATATCCAAAAGACAATCTTGCTTCCAAGACAATCCTTATTTTATATTGTATTCTCAATTATTTATATATGTTAAATAGAGGATCTCTTACACTATATAAAATTATGGCTAAGATATCTGTATGGTTAGCCCTACTAAGTTCTATGCTTTAAGACATTATAGTGGTAAATAAGGGAACCACCAGCGGTTACAATTGGCGACCACGAAGGGACTTTGTACTTGGAAGCTTTAAATATAAAATAAATACCTAGGTAACCTCTTATACGTAAGAGAAGACACAATACTTTGTCATGGCACAAGTCTTGAAATATCAAGAATCTATTGAGCTACTTGTAGCCCAGACTCAGAGAGAGATCATCATTAGAGATGATTTTAATGTGAACAAGGCACTGTGAGTTCAGGTGCAAGGTACAATGTAATTAGCATACAATGCTGAAATTGTGGATCTTAACTAATATCATAATAGAACAAATGCCTAATACACCAGCATAGCATGGCCCGTTAGTTCCAGGACAGTGGATTGCAGACAGGGGGATATGTTCTCTTTGTAGCTGCTTAGTATGCATGCGCAGGAAAAAGATTAATGCAAAATGTTGTCAAAAGAAAAGTCATAAGAGAGCGATGAAATAGGAAGTCTAATTCTAAGAATGCAAAGAAAATTGCATTATGGCTTAATGAAAACATTCATGCAACAGACAGACAGGATTTTTAATTATTGCATTACTGCGTTCTGGATTCTAATGTCCACTATATAAGAAAAGTTTTATAAAACAGTGATATTTTCCATATTGTCAGTTACGCTAGCTGTTGATTGAAAATCAGGAATTCTAACAGCATAACTATTTTTGGAGTCTGGAATTTCCAGCCAAGGTTGCGGAGATACAGAGACGTGTAAACATTCCAAGGAATTGAGAAGTCGTTGTTTTATATTCCAAATTATGAACAACATTATTACATACAGCCATAAAGAGAAAGACATGGCTTTTAAATAAATTCAGTGCAGTACAATGCAGTACACTGCAGCATGTATTTTATATAATATATGCTAACTAGCTCATATTTTTTCCTAAACAGAGTTTAAATTATACTACCCTTCTAGAAAAAAGGGCAACAGGTTGTTATACATCCTTTGCTTCTCTAAATTCTCTGCAAAAATAAATATTGATAAAATAATTAAAAATAATATATACGTAAGATAAAGCGGGGCAAAATAAAATTGTAACTATACAGGATCTCTGATAACTTTTAAACTGAAATTATTAAAGGCTTATTTAAATAAAATGTTAAATATATTTACAGCTTTAAATGTGACCAAAAGATATTAAATGACGTGTTAAGCAGCCAGCCCAATTCACTAGGATAGCATAAGTATTCTACTATTTAAAGTGCACAATTCCTGCACATAATGACTTTGCTTACTCAGGCACAGTCTTTAGTCTATTGCAATGGCAGTAAAGTCCACCAATTTTAAAAAGGAAATCTTACTTAAATCAGTGGTACTATCCCACCGTACTAGCAGTAAGGAAATTAGAACAATGATATTGTACTACTGACTGTAATCCGATCAGACACATGTAATCTCAGTGAATTTCATAAACTAGGTTTTCATAAAATAAGATTAAATATCAAAGTTGTTTATATATTAATGTTGTTTATAAATAAAAGTATGTAGACTAGGCAATAACAGCATTTACATGCATTCAGCAGCCTGCTCTCTCAAAGCCAGAAACAGATTTATAAAAAAAATAAAAAGTAGGTTTTAAAAAGTCCACAGTCAACCACACATGAAGGGTGAAATAATTGCTTCTTTAAAAGCTATATGCTGCCGCAGTTATGTATATAAATACAGATTAGGGAACAGCGTAGAAATAAAAATTGTTTTAAATCTCATATATGAGGATTCAGTTCCACCACATATTCTACAATTCTGAAAGAGGCTAATTTTAATAATATGTTCTCTGTAGTAAAAGTTCTCGGAGTCACCCTCTCCAGGACAAACTAGCCAACAGTAAGAAAAGGTTGGTGGTGCGGTGAGGTGGGCTGGAAAAAAAATTCCCTAAATTTCTCTAATAGAACCAATGGTTCTAAGCTCTCCCTGGTGCAGAAATATGTTTGTCAGTGAAAAATATGTAACATTTCATATGGTGTCTCACCATTTGTATCATCAGGTATGTTGTGAATGCTCATCTGTACCATAGGAATAAATAGATACCACTGTGTGGGGCAAGCAACTAGTAACTTGGTTAATAATCATTTAACCTCAGCATTTTCCCAGACCACAACCCCACTTCTTTGGGGGTGGTTGGGGCACTGAAATCCCAAAGTAACCCAAATGTGGTTGCCCAGTTTTAGGTTTCCTTTGCAGTAACTGCAGGACCACCATCCAAATGGATGGTCCTGGGATTATCAAATGCATACTAAGGAAGTGAGACTAGAAAACGTGGCATCAGAGGTTGCACTTCGCACAGGATATATCCAAGTAAACCTGGTACATGCATCAACACATACAAAAACATATTTATAACCATGAGATGTTGGCAAACTTTCAATATATAGTAATTCAAAAAGTATGTTAGATATTAATATTTCAATAAACAGTACATCAGTAATGTGGCAATAAGCAAATGCTTATGATTACTAAACACATGAATTACAGTATTTCCCATATTGTGACCACCAATATTCCTTTTCAGGAGTCAGAAGTACATTACCTCTCTCTATAAGAGCTTGTCCTAGCCATGAAAAAGCTTTTGGGCAAGTCTATCTTTCCTCTATAGGAAGAACAACCAACATATTACCTTCAATGGTTATTATGTAATTAACCCCTCTAAACGATAGGAGTATTTATGCGGATACCAGGTGGATAAGGTCTGGATATCCTTGCAAGCATAAACTCTGCATCATGACTGAGAGATAGGGTATGCGATGTGATCCAGTGACCACAGAAAAGCGTTGGTAGACACATTGCATCAAAGTGCCTGTTAATGACCAACTACATGAGGAGAGGGTCCATGCTTTGTTATAAGCATGTCCATACACATATTACAATGCCAGGCTTTCAATTTGTTTCCACAAAGCAAAATGCAGTTGTGGATATAAACTCACGACGTATCGTAAGAAAAACTGTTTGAACACCAGACTGAGATTCGAGATCAGTGAACAGTGGACCAAAATAGATAAATGAAATCCTATCAATTAATATACTTTCTTTATATTACTTTATCCTCTGTATTAACTATGAAATATTAAAGTTAAAAACAATAACATTTAAAAGCCAACTTTTAGTGTGTATAGGAATTACAAGGCCGTTCATAATGTGAGATAAAGAACAGCTTTTTAAAACCGAATAGTCTGTGAACACAAGATGACCTTGCGCTGAAAACTCACTTGCAGGGGAAAAATAAACATTTTTTCTTTTTCTTTAGTAAATTAATTAATTAATTAAACGTAGTTAGAACCTCCCTCAAAGTCCCGATGACTTTGCAAGAAACATGTCGTCCTTAAATACTGGGTAAGTCTATTAAACAGTGACATAGCATTGTTACCATGTGTATTATGTTGTCAAAGCTATAATGTGCAGTATAACAAACTATTTTATAAGTGTTGGGCAAACTGTTCATTAAAAGCCAGTAGTCTAGTGAGCTATAGAACATTTATTTATTTATTCTTTAAAGCTCTGACCTCAATCGGCAAAGCAATATTGTAATGGTGTCCATTGCAATCTGCTGTCTTACTTGCTGCTCTTAAAAATTCTGAATATGTTCAGAGATTTCTTGGGCAATAATAAATCCCCCAAAACAACAACTTTGCATTTATGCTAAACCTGCCTGTTGTAAACATATTCTGTATATTTCTTGACATAAGTACTTGTACTTGAATCTGTATAACAAAGCTGTTTATATTGTGCTGTAAAATATATTTTTATTATTAATTTATTTTTTTATTTTATTTTTTTTTTAACTTTGCTTAATTTTTAAAGATACCTGCATATTTAATTAAATATTCTTTATATGTCTTTAAGGCATAAAATATCTGCAAATTAAGATTGTATACAAAAATGCATGTTCTGGGTGTTCCCGTGATTCCTTTTCTATCATTTATTTATTTATTTTAAAAAAAATTTAAGTCTGGAATCTGATTCCTTTTGGGATGAGCACCCCTCCGAGCCCCCCAGTTTCAGAGGCTTCTTTGGAGGTGACCACTGAAAAGTATAGATTATATAAAATAGATGTGAGGGGGCATTGGACAGTAATGTCTCTGTTGCAGATGTGATCTACCATCGTACTCCTTGCTCTTTTGGTATAACTATACCAATCAAAACGTTAAATGGCTCCATAGAATCAAACGACAAAGCATTCTTGCTATATTCTGGACTTCCAGGAATGTGGTGCATGGACAGAAAATTATAATTACTAAAGCAATCATGCTATTTTTTCCCCTGTATCAGAAATGTGTCAGTGACAATGTGTAATATAATACAGATACTATAATTAATGGTATAAGAAACACATAATGTGTTAATTACAAAGGTGGATAAACTTTGTGAATATCTGAAACGCAATTGAAGATTATTCCTAAAATGCCATATGCAGCTGCAGTCTGGCCTACAAACAAATATATTAAACATACGTATAAGAGCATAACAGCTGATTACCCAGATAAATAATTGAATCATGATAGTTAAAGATCATATGATTGCAATAACAACTGCAATAATGAATAATGTTTAAACTTTAGAAGAAAATTTAAAATGTTTTTATTAAATCAGAAACTACTCGATATTCGTTTAAGTTTGCAGAGTGGTATAATTAATATAAGTGAAATACTTCAACAGTTAAAATTGAACTGAAAGACAGGCAGAAACTTTACTTCAACTATCATAAAGTTTAATTATAATGATAAAAATATTCAGTCTGCCAGAGCTAAGTCCAGTCAAGGGAAAGTAAAAGAGTATTATGGATTAACCCATCCAGGTGATATACATGATTATTTTGGAAATTGATAAGTTAGGTCACCTATTGCAAACTTGTGAAAAGATGTCAAAGATATAAATTCAACATCCATACCACTCTATGTATATATATTAAAATACACGTAATCAAATATTTTATCAGTTTTTCAAATACCAAGAAAATGTTATTTGATTTGTAATGGTTAAAGGTACATAAAACCACTTATACAAAGGTAGAGTTAAAATATAAATACATTCAATATTGTATCGGAGTGCTTTCTTAACTCACTTTTAGAAATAATACAAATTCTAATCATCTCAAGCTACACCCAACAGCCACTGAAAAATATACTTAAACAATTAAGATTCTCATTGTTGAGCATCCAATCTCACGTATGTAACTTTCCACAATGGCTGTCAGATCTTGGTTAAAAAAAAAAAAAAATGGTTTGAAGACAATTTTGGGGTGTTTCTGGTATTTTAAGCCACTAATAACTGTAGTTATTATATTTACTAATTATATCTTAGGCAATAAGTTGTCTTCTCCCTAACAGGACAAAGAAAGATAATTAACGTCATATTTCCAATTAGCAACTATTCTAAATATATTGAGACATTTTGAATAAAGTAGTATTTTTACAATTTAAAGAGAATGTAATTTTACATACCATTATGAACAAAGGCGGTAAATACTTTGCTGCTTCAAATTATCCCTATATCTCTAAATCATATACAGGGGTGTTTATCTTTAATACAAAACACTAGAAAGATTAACTATGTTACTATTTCATCTATCATTATTATACAAACTATAACAAATGTAAAGATTTTTCCACAGATTTTACCTGTTAACATTTTTAGCACAACAGCACTTGATGTCAGTGAGATGTCTATCACTGAGATGTTACAAAGATTCCAATACAGCAAAAAGAGGCGTTCTTGAGGATCCACTTAGAATGCTGTATCAACATAACATTTACTATAATGGGATCCATGTCACTTAAGACAATGTCTTGGAAATTATGTCAATTAATTGATTCCGTAAAAGAATATCGGAGAGAGTATCCAATCTATACACATCATAAACGGTGTAAAAATTTCATGGAAAAAACAAAATAAAATGCAAAGACAAATACCAACACCATCACCATGGTGATAACAGATGATGCTGATTCAATATCTGCGACCAATTCTAGCCAAATATTTGGAAAGCTGGACTCTACAACCTATACTCTACAACTAATACCGGATATTCTACAAACACAACCTCCAGCAATGTATCTAAGGAATGTAAACTTCTACAGGCCTTTAAAGACTTTGGATTACAAATACAATTACTACTTTTAGCTTTGGATTACAATTCGTATCCAGATCCATCCAAGTATATCTTACTCTGGAACTTGGTGTTCTTTTCAATTCTTTCCCAGACAAAAGCTTTGCTCATTTTAATCAACCACCTTTACAGGCAAAAATCACACTACGGATATTTTACTGTTACAACAATGATCAAAGATGCTGGGAGCACAAAAAAAACAAAAGACAGTTGGAGAACTTTGGTTTACTAATTTAAGAAAGAAATGCGCTACAATGCCCACAGTTTAATGGAGAGGGTGTTACGGGCAAATGCAAATATTACAAGTTTTAGAATGAAATGTTGTATTTCTTAAACTGTGTACTTTGTCTTTAAGAGATATTGCAAACTGACAAGGTGTTAGAAATGGAACATATTGTTTTTCATAACTGTTTCTTTAAGCAATAACCTCAGTGCATAATATGTTTGCGCCATTTTGTCCCAGACGAATTACAATAACAATAATGCATAAACAAGCTTCAAGGCTATACTACGACACTTGCAGTACACAATATACTGTGGTAACCCCAAGTTAATGGAACTTCCCCAAATCCGGGAATCTCCCACGACTGTACACTTACGACTTAGTATAAACAACAGATAACCTATTCAGACTTTAAGATGCCATCTTGAACTAAGTCAGGAAAATTTCCATGACGTATACACCCTTTAGTTATGGCCTTGTATGTTTGCCAAATTAAGGGAGGTCCTAAATTGAATAAAGTAAAAGAAGTGTTACTTTTTCATATTTGAACTACAGTAACCTAAAATGGAGACATCTAAGGTATAAATAGGTGTACTTTTAAATGTTAAGACACAGAGGAGAGACTTGGAGACAGACGCTGCTCCATCTTAAAATGACAGAGAGGCTGACATGATGACATGTTCAGAAGGGTATGTTAACCTATTAATGATATTTGCAAGCATGTAATTTAATCTTATAAACTCTGCTACAATGGATTTTATATTTTTATATAATAAATATCCAAAAGACAATCTTGCTTCCAAGACAATCCTTATTTTATATTGTATTCTCAATTATTTATATATGTTAAATAGAGGATCTCTTACACTATATAAGATATCTGTATGGTTAGCCCTACTAAGTTCTATGCTTTAAGACATTATAGTGGTAAATAAGGGAACCACACACGGTTACAATATAAACTTCTGTCAAATACAATGTGAGGTTTAATGTCAGGTTCCAAAACTGACATGCAAGACTTTTTCGTTTATTACTGCCCCTTTAATTTCACTTCCTTATTTTCACCTCTAGTGGCCTCCCTAGCCACTAAACTTTTCTCTCACCCTATCATCCTCACCTGTATTGAATAATGAGGAGGCTTCATAAATCGACACCCTGCACACATCAGTGCCTTGACATTGAAGTCAGTGTTCTGACATGGAGCTTCTGAAAACAACCTGTATTTATCTGCATTATTTCAATCTTAAGAGATTTACCTGCTTGATCTACCATATTGAAGATCCTTAACTGCTTCAACTGCTGCAAAACTGCATGATCCTGTAAGCAACCTGTATTACTTTATACTGGAATCTACTTACCTGTCTCAACTACTGAAACTCTGCATAATCCTGTAAGCAACCTGAACTATATTATACTGAAACTATTTACCAGCTTTAACTATTTCAACCTGGTATCATCCTGAACCTGACTGCAGTGTGACATTCCACAAACTACTAATCTCCTTGGAATCACTTCAAACCTACTTGTATATAAAATACTTTAATTCATTTACTTTCAAGATATCCCATTTGTGGCATATAGGCTTTTATTCTGTTTTTCTTACAAAATATTCTATTTGTGGCAGATTGCCTTAATTCTTTATTTCAAGTAAATTGTTTTGTCTAAAAAGACAAAGTTTCAACCAATAACCCTGGCAATCGTCTCCTCTCTGGCCTGCTCAGGAACATGACATTTAAATCAGGTATAGCATTTAGTACAAAGTCCAAGAAATGAATCAATGTGAAGCAAACATTTTGTGATTATAATAAAAGGACAGATATTTCATGTAAATTATTTTAATGGTACTTTCTAGGCAAGAAAACACTTACAGTCATTCTTCTGATGAGACATCTTCACAGAAATAATCCAGACTTTATTTGCATGGTGTATGCTGTATATTTAGAAAAATTACAAAGGCAAATGTCTATTTTTGCTATATCACTAGTTGACATTTACTAATCTATTTTTACTAATCTTTACTAAAAAGTGAGTGGTCACAAAATTTCATGAATGCACAAATATGTTCATAAATTACTCCCTTACGGACACATGACAACACTTTTCCATCACGTTGGCCTTTTATTTCTGAAGTTGTGTCCTAAAGGAGTTAAATATATTAAATTACAATTTTGTAGATATACCACAGCTTGTACCTTCAAGGTGGCCAGCTAGATTAGTGGAAATTAAAGGACCACTATAGGCACCCAGACCACTTCAACTTAATGAGGTGGTCTGGGTGCCTGGTCCAGCTAGGGTTAACCCTTTTTTTTTCTATAAACATAGCAGTTTCAGAGAAACTACTATGTTTATAAATGGGTTAATCCAGCCTCTAGTGGCTGTCTCATTGACAGCCGCTAGAGGGCTTCCGTGCTTCTCACTGTGAAAATCAGTGAGAAGACGCCAGCATCCATAGGAAAGCATTGAGAATGCTTTCCTATGGACTGGCTGAATGCGGTGCTCCTGCCGCGCATGCGCATTCAGCCGAAGAGGAGGCGGAGAGGATGAGGAGAGTTTCCCACCCGGCGCTGGAGAAAGAGGTAAGTTTAACCCCTTCCCCATCCCCCCCCAGAGCCTGGCGGGAGGGGGGCCCTGAGGGTGGGGGCATGCTCAGGGAACTATAGTGCCAGGAAACACTATAGTAGTCCTTTAAGCTTATCAGGGTCAGAGGTCTAAGGCTGCTCTCTTTGCTGTGTTGCTCAATGAAGGGAGGCACAATGCTCTTGCTGTATGTGACCCAGGATTTAGCCTGACTCTTAGACTATGAGGATTCTAGGCACTGCCAATGTGTGGCTGCAGAGGAGACATTCCTCAACCAGCCCCCAAGGTACAGGGCCATCCTTTTTTTCCATTGTGTATCTATATTCCCATGTGTGTGTGCTTGACTTTGTCTGTGTTTGTGTGTGCTTGTCTGTGTTTATCAACGCCTGTTTGTCTATCGTGAAGAGATACAGGGAACATGACACGATACAGTTGTGCTCAAAAGTTGACAAAGAAAATGCCTTATATAACAAATTTTAACATGTGGTTTGGCTATTTCATTGCTGCATATACATTACACCAGCTTTTTCTTATTATACATACAAGTAACAGAGTTGTGACTTTTATACTATAACAGTATGAACTGGGGAAGGGGTTAGATTGGGGGGAGGGTGAGAAGGAAATATACGTAGAATCATTTTAGGTTAATAATGTGTTTTATAACAATAGCAGGATAGATAGTTGTCCCTTTCTGATTGTCAGTGGGGCAAAGGGTCAGAAGTTACTACCTCGCCTGATTGTGCATTGGGTGGCATAGCCTTCTATTGTGTGTGTGTGTATGTATGTGTATAGCTGCTCACAGCCCCTACAGGTGAGGTTTGTTAGGCAGTGAGCCAGAACTCCTTAGAAAACCTGGGCTGGACTCAAGCACAGCCAGTTTGACAGTGGGTGGAGAATTGGCCGACCCTGCTCTTCCAAATACTCCACCCCAGGGACCCAAATAACAGAGAAAAAAACCTACATTTAACTTTCCCTGGGGCTGCATGTGCTTACCACATGTCAGGATAGTGGCTGTGCAAAAGTCTGGGTGCCAGATATACACCCTTGACCACCATCCCCAACACTCACATATCCTCCCTCCCCTAGCTCAGACCTAGTGGGGTGAGTGACCACAGATAATAAACTCAGTTGTGAAAAAACTGTCAGCATTTCCATGTTTAGAACCGGGCCTATGTTCAGCTGTAAAATGAAATGGTTGCAGATACCCAGCAGATATTTTAGTGAGTCTAAAGCCCATTTTATGGCAAGGCATTCTTTCTCCACTATAGAATAACTTTTCTCAGCGGGAGTCAGCTCCCTACTGGGTGTTCTTCACCCTGAATTTCCTGAGACAGAACCACCCCTAACCCAATCTCTGATGCATCGGTTTGCACAATGAACGTTTTAGTAAAATCCGGGGTTACCAGAACTGGTTGGGTGTACAAAGCCTCTTTCTAATTTACAAATGCTTTTTCTGTCTCTAATGACCACTTCACCACTAGTGGGGCTTTTCCTTTTGTGAGATCAGATAAAGGAGCCTCTAATGTAGCAACATCAGGAATAAATCGCCTGTAGTACCCAATAAGTCTCAAGAAAGTCCTGACTTGCGTTTTAGTGAGGGGGCATGGCCAATTTTGTATGGCCTTCACTTTTGCTGTTTGGGGCTTAACAAGCCCTCTCCCAGTCAAATAACCCAGATATTTTGCCTCTTCCAAACCTATAGTACACTTAGATGGGTTAGCAGTTAAACCAGCTAGGCGGATAGAGTCCAGTACTGCCTGCACTTTGGGAAGATGTGAAGCTCAGTTAGAACTGTGAATGACTATGTCATCTAAGTATGCAGCAGCATAACGGCTATGAGGCTTGAAACTCCTATAAATTAGTCTTTGAAATGTGACAGGGGCCCCATGTAACCTGAATGGTAGCACCTTGTATTGGAATAATCCCCCTGATGTTGAAAAACCTGTCTTTTTTTTTTTTTTTTTGCTCTGTCTGTAAGAGGTACTTGCCAATAACCCTTCGTCAGCTACCGAGCCTTACCCAGTCTCTCTATTAGTTCATCAACCCTAGGCATTGGATAAGCATCAAACTTTGACACACTATTTAATTTATGAAAATCTTAACGAGCCATCAGGTTTTGGCACCAGTACTATAGGGCTGTTCCACTCGCTTTGTGATTCCTCAATAATATCAAGACCTAACATTTTCTTAATTTCAGCATTTACAGCGTCTTTCTGTGCCTTTGGAATTCTGTATGGTTTAATACTTATCTTCACCCCTGGTTCTGTAACAATATCATGCCTGATAATGTTAGTCCTGCCTGGAACTACAGAAAATACATCCTGGTTTCTACCAATAAAGTCCCTTACTTCCTGTTTCTGGTGGGGGGACAGTGTGTCTGGTATGTTTACTTCAGGTTCACTATCAGTCCTATTTGTGACAATTGAAATAGTTAAGACCTATCTGTCTTTCCAGGGTCTTAGTAAATTTTTATGATATATTTGCTCAGGTTTTCTCCTATTGGGTTGTCTCACTTTATATTTAACTTCCCCAACTTGTTCAATAATCTCGTAGGGGCCATGCCAAGATGCTAGAAATTTATTTTCTACTGTAGGGACCAAAACAAGTACCTTGTCTCCTGGGTGAAAAATTCTCAGTCTGGTATTTCTATAACTGTTTTTCTGGCCCTCTTGGGCTTTCTGCATATTTTCTTTAACTATTGGCATGACATCCGCCATCCTAACTTGCATTTGAGCTATGTGCTCAATTACACTACGGTACGGATTGGATTCGTGTTCCCAGGTTTCTTTTGCTATATGTAGCAGACCTCTGGGATGATAGGCGTATAGAAGTTCAAAAGGAGAGAAGCCCGTAGAAGCTTGTGGCACCTCCCTTATGGAGAACATTAGATAGGGTAGTAAGCAATCCCAATTCTTACCATCCTTGTCAATTACTTTCCTTAACATACTTTTTAAGGTCTTGTTGAACCGTTCTACCAGTCCGTCTGTCTGGGGATGATAAACAGAGGTCCTAAGATGTTTGATTTGAAGTAGTTTGCAAAACTCCTTTTGTAACTTTAGACATAAATGGTGTACCCTGATCTGTCAAAATTTTCTTTTGGTATGCCCACCCAGCTAAATATGAGCATGAGTTCTTTCGCTATTATCTTCGCAGACGTATTCCGTAGGGGCACTGCTTCCGGGTACTTGGTAGCATAATCCAGAATCACCAATATATACTGATGCCCCCTTGCAGACCTTACCAGAGGACCTACCAGGTCCATTGCAATCCTCTCAAAAGGTATTTCAATTATAGGCAATGGTACAAGAGGACTGCGGTATGCCTTAAAAGGGGTGGTTTGCTGACGTTCAGGACAAGAAGAACAGTAATTTGCAACTGAAGCAAATACCCCAGGCCAATAAAACCTCTGTAAGACTCTCTTTTTTTGTCTTTTCTATGCCTAAATGTCCCCCCCAGTATATGGCTGTGTGCAAGATTTAGGACAGTATGTCTGAAGGGCATAGGAACAAGTAGTTGCTTTATAACATCCATCCCCTTTTTCTCCACTCTATAAATCAAATCATTATGTACCTCAAAGTAAGGATACGAAGGGGCTCTATCTAGTTGAACTGGATCATCATTAGAAACCTGGTTATTTTTACAGGCCTCTGCAAGAGTGGGGTCTTTCCAATGTGCTTTCCTGAAGTAAACAGGACTGACTTCTAATTCAGGAAGGTTAATGCCTTGATCCTGATCGTTATCGGATTCCTGACTATTGTGGCCTAGGTCATCTCCTATTAAAGCTGGCATGTGACGTGAGGCTTCAGCCTTCTTTTTTCTTAGGCCTAGTCCTTCCCATTCTATGTCAGAAAAAGGAAACACATTTCCAGAATTATCATCATTTGCTATACAATCAGGGGCTACTTTTCCTGGAGACCCCCACAAGTCTAAAAATTGGGGGAAAATCCCTTCCCAATATTACGTCATAAGCCAATTTATCTCCCACCCACGCTCTATGATTCACCATACCAAAAAGGCTTTCAAATTTCAGCAAAACTGTAGGATATTAACGTTTGTCACCATAAACACATTATACCAATTTTCTGAAATGCATTTTGTTATCAAGGTAGCCCTACTTCCGGAGTCTAATAGCGCTCTAACCTCTTTCCCATTCACGTTTTTGGAACATATCTGAGGATTGTGACTACAGTTGGCAACAGCAGATTCCATATAATTCAGCAGACAAGACAATTGTACATCCTGACTGATCATATTGCATTGCATACGTTCATCAATCAAGGGACAGTCTCTAGCTTTATGTCCAAGTTCATTACACCGGAAACATTTAATCTTATAATCTGTCCCCCACCTAGACCCTTTTCCAGGAATAACATTTCTAAGCATAAGCGTATGGGGTCTCTGAGAATATGTCTCTTGTTCCTCTGTGTCTCTGAGACCTTGAAAAACCTTACCAGGTCTTTCAGCAGCTGGAGTCTTAACTCTCTGCATATACTGTTTTGTTAAGCCACTGTCTGTCATCCGCAGCAACATATCTTTCCACCAATTAATTAACTCATCGGCTGATTGTGGATCACTCTGACTGACCCATCGACACAGTAAAGCAGGTAAGCCCCGCAGGAATCTGTCCATCACAAGAAGTTCCATAATGTGGCTTGCCATATTTATTTCTGGTTGTAACCACTTTCTAGCAAGATGTATCAGGTCAAACATCTGGGAGTGGATGGGTTTCTCTTGGTTAAAAGTCCAGGCATGAAATTTTTGGGCACGAACTGCCATAGTCAGTTCTCCAATAAGAAAAGGTGCTAGTATGCTTGCCCACTCAATCACTGGCCACTCTTCTCTCTCAGCAGTCCTCTCAAAAGCTAGCAGGTATGCTTCCACATCATCTGTAGGTGTCCTCTTCTGCAGGTAATGGCTGGCTCTGATCATCTTAACCTCGGACTGCGTCCCATCCGAAACACTGGTTAGTCCCTTGGTCAAAGCCTGTATCTCCTTCTGTATCATGCTGGAGGCCTGATGTTGCTCCTCCCTGAGCAGGCGGTTTGCCTCAGCTTGGGCTGCCACAACCTGCTGGATCATGGCATCTGTGTTGGCCTTTTGCGTGATTACCAGTTGCTGTAGGGCTGCAATATTTTCCTGTTGTGCGGCTGTGGCCTCCCGCTGTATGGCTGTAGCCTTTTGCTGTGCCACTGTAGTTTGCAACAACACTTTCACAACCTCCTCCATATTCCTCCAGGCTTGTTTGGCTTCCAGTTAATACCCACAGGCTTCTTCAGTGCAGTGCCCACATTCTCCACCATATGTGACAAACTTACTTCCCTGTGTGTGTTTGTCCAGGATCTTTTGGCAACTGCATAGCCCTCTAGGGTAAGGAAGCCAGGCCAAGACAAAGTCTAGTTTCAAAGGCCTCTGGCCTTTTTATTTTATGTTGGTAATAAGTAACAGGATACACCAAGCAGTAAAACTTTATTTCTCCTCAAAACACTTCCCTCCTTCCACCCTGCTTTAACTGCAGTTATATAGCTGCTTACAGCCCCTACATGTGATGCTAATTACCTCGTTAGGCAGTGAGCAAGAACTCCTTAGAAAAGCTGGGCTGGACTCATGCACAGCCACTCTGACAGTGGGTGGAGAATCGGCCCACCCTGCTCTTCCGAATACTCCACCCCAGGGACCCAAATAACAGAGAAAAAAACCTACATTTAACTTTCCCTGGGGCTGCATGTGCTTAACCACATGTCAGGATAGTGGCTGCGCAAAAGTCTGGGTGCCAGATATACACCCTTGACCACCATCCCCAACACTGTCACAATATATATATTGAAAATCAATTTGGTGTTTGGCTGTAATCTGAGGCATTGCATATTTTCTTGCCTTTATAGCTTGTCTGTCATGCTAAAGTGTAATTTTGCTAGCCCTGTATGTAATTGTTTTTTCACCTATATGCATTACTCTATTCCCCTCTGATTTCTGACTGACCTCTGACCCCTCCCTTCTTTTATTGGTATGTTTGTTTTTATTTAAATAACTATCCCTTCATCTCTGTACCTAGATACCTATCCCCCTCCCTCACCTTTATTGCAAGCCTATCTGACCCTCACATATCTTTATTCAACAGCCTGATTTCAGAATTAACCAGCCCCAATACTGCTGTAATAGTCTGATACCGACCTCCCATGCTCATTATTACATTTATAGATTGTCTGTCACACCCACATTTTAGATAAGTAAAAATAACAGGTATACACATTGCCTCTTACTGGTACACTCCTGCACTTTCTTAAACCATACACCTCTAATATTTACCCTACCTTCACCTGCTCTTGATATTCCAATTATTTCCAATTTACTTTTTCCCAGTTTAGCAATGATCTATCTTCTCCTCCTCTTTATTTCCTCCTTCTCCCTCAGTATAAAAATCTCTCCTTACACCCACTTCACTCATCTCCCATCCTCATTTACATATGCTGCTACACTCCCCCCTTCTCTCATCTCATGCCTTACACTCATTTTGTTTACTCTTTCAATCCTACCCACAATCGATGTCCTCCTATAACCCATTCACACCTCCCGTCACTTTCTCTCCTCCTGCTCCTAGCAGCTAGTGATGTCTCTCCCAACCCAGGCCCTTCACCTTCTCTACACACACTAAGAAAACCAGAAACCCCACAAACCTCACCACAATAACCTGTCCTTTACCCTCACTTAACAACATTCAGTGTGTACTTTGGAACACCCGCACCATCTGCAGTAATTTACAATCAACAGTCATACACAACTTTTTCATCTCAAACTCACTCACACTACTTTCCCTTACAGAGACCTGGCTGTCCCCCTCTGATAGCGCTACTCCTGCCTCTTTATGTTTTGGTGGGCTACAATTCTCTCACACTCCCAGGCTCAACTGTAAAGGAGGTGGTGTAGGCATCCTTCTCCCAATCAATGTACGTTTCAACCAATCATAACTCCGCCTGCCCTATCCTTTTTCTTCTTTTGAAGTTCACACTGTCCGCCTATTTAAACCTACTCACTCCTTTAAGAATTCCTACTATCTACCGCCCCCTGTTCATTCTAGGCTATTCATTAAACACTTTTCTTCCTGGCTTCCCCACTTCCTCTCATCTAGCACTTCTTCCCTTATATTTGGGGATTTCAATATACCAATCAACAACCCCAACTGCACTGATGCCTCTCTTCTGCTCTCTGTAACCTCTTCCTTTGGCCTTACGCAATAGGCTAACTTAGCAACCCACACAGCGGGAAACACTCTTGATCTTGCCATCACCAGTCTCTGTACCGCCTCTAATCTCTCCAATATTCCTTTTCCTCCATCTGACCATGATCTGCTGACATTTGATATCGGCATACCTAAGACCCACTTGACACCACCGTCTGAACATCAATCTCACTGAAACCTACCATGTCTTTGTGGCAAAACTAGCCACTTCATTGTGGAGACTACGTTAATTCATCTAGTTTGACTTTACGAACAGAACATGGACATACTGTTCATGAAGTCGAACAAACTACCGAATGGAAGACCACACAGTGGAGTCGTGTGTCTCCAATTACGAAACTGCAACATTGTAAACCGCAAGATCCTAATGGTCAGATGGGTGGTAGCCGTTCGTATGAACGAACACGTGGCGGCAGCCATCTTGGAGCATGAATGCCCAGCAGTGTTTGGTCATCGAGTGCATGGAACTAAAATCGGCCACTCAACAGCAAACATCGCTGGGCTTCATTTCGGCATGTACTCCCATTCATCCATACAGAGCGGCGTTCGCTTAAATGAAACCACTGACCTCCAGAAGCACGACTACCCCGTTTATAAATATGTATGTTCATTTGTTTTGAACTCCTGAAAGAAGACCGGTCAAAGCCTGCAATTGCCCGGAACTGTTCTGTTTTGGGACTTCATCTCGTGGCTGACTGGTCCACAAATTCACTCGAATGGCTTTTCTATTGTACCGAATGGATTGGTATTTCGACAGATTGGGAGCTCAGATCCCAGTTATTCAGTGAAGTGCCTTTCGTGGAGTTAAGATAAATATTATACGGAATATGTTTTTTAAAAATTGTGTAATGTTCTGAACTAAGATAATTTAATTAAAAGCTTTTGTAATTATCTCTCCAGTACAGAAAAGGATCCTGGGAAATGTTAGTGTACTCTCAGTTTTCCACAAGATCCACCAGGGGAAAGCCCCTGGAATGTCATTATGAAAACCCCTTGCATGGGGATTTGTATAAAGCCGGCTGTGGTTCAATAAAAGTTCCGTTGACTCCCAAAACTGTCTCATCCAGTTGTTGGGGAATGGGATTGGAATTACTACGCTAAATTTTATTTGTATGCTGACTACGTCTATTGCAGTTTATACTTCTACTCCGCTAGAGTCTTGACCTAGAGTATTTCTACGCTAATCTCCAAACTCCTTTTACCTATCTCAAACCTCACCTGTCCTAGCTCTCCAAACTCCTTCTAAGTCCACCCTCTCCTCTCAACTAGACATCATGGCACCTCCTACAGTTAAACGCAGAAAGCGCCCCCAACAACAACCTTGGCACACCAAGCTGACTCGATATCACCAAAAATGCTCCAGAACTGCTGAAAACTGTTTGAAAAAGTCTCACTGTACATCTGACTTTCTCCACTATAAATGTGTGCTGCGCTCATACAGCTTGGCTCTTTCCTCTGCAAAAGTAAATTACTTCAATACCCTCATAACCACACTGTCCCACAAACCCAAACAACTGTTTCACACTTTTAACTCTCTTCTTTGCCCTATTGTTCCTCCCCCACCTACTAACTTGACCACCTCAGACTTTGCAACTCACTTCACTGACAAGATCTCTATAATCGGGGAAGAGATCGCTCATCTTTTTTCTTCCCCTTACAATACTTCCCCTAACCTCACTCCCTCTGCTGTTCTATGTTCATGCACACCCGCTACAGTGGAAGAGGTTTCTGCTCTGCTCCAGTCCACCTGCCCCACCACCTGCTCCCTAGATCCAATTCCCTTGCATCTCATCCGTACACTGTCTTCTTCTTTCTCTACCTCTCACTAAAATTCTCAATCTCTCTCTCTCCTCTGGCATATTTCCATTGCCCTTCAAATGTGCAACTTTAACCCCAATTCTAAAGAATCCCAACCTTAACTCCCCATCCAACGACCATCCTATCTCGCTACTGCCTTTTGCATCCAAGATCCTTGAAAGAGTTGTGTATGTGAGATTGACAGACTTCCTCGAGTCCAACTCTCTGCTTCAGTTTGGTTTCTGTGCTAAGCACTCTGTGGAAACAGCACTGACCAAAGTATCCAATGATCTACCCACTGCAAGATCTTGTGGTCAGTACTCTATCCTAATTCTCCTTGACCTTTCTGTGGCTTTTGACACTGTTGATCCTCAACTGCTTCTTCTCATCATCTGTAATATTGGTCTACAAAATATTGCTCTCTCCTGGTGCTCCTCCTACCTCTCTCAGTGCTCTTTCAGTGTTTCTTTCTCTGGCTCTGCTTCTTCTCCCCAACTCCTTTCTGGTGGTGTCCCCCAAGGTTCAGTCCTTGGTCTACTACTGTTCTCCATCTATACTGCCTCCCTTGGTAAACTAGTTAGCTCCTTTGGCTTCCAATATCATTTCTATGCAAATGACACGCAAATCTATCTGTCCTCTCCTGATC
>OW240917.1:90904750-90919423 GCA_933207985.1 Pelobates cultripes | reverse complement strand
CAGAACTTAAAGGGACACTACAGTGCCAGGAAAACAAATCGTTTTTCCCTCCCACCACCCATCCATTTTGCTGAAGGGGTGAAAACCCCTTCAGTGACTTACCTGAGATCCCCTCCAATGTCTCAGTGGTTTCGGGTCTGCCCTCGCTCCTCCCCCACTGACGTCATCCGGCGGGGGAGACCGATTGCGCATGCGCAGCAATGCCGCGTGTGCGCGCATTTGACCTCTCCATAGGAAAGCATTGAAAGGACAAAAAAGGCAAATAAAGGGGCCAAGGGAGATCACTGCAGGCTACCTCAGATTACCATCAACCTCAGCCGGCCAAGGAAGCCAACCTACTGCATCCAAAAGGTGTGAAAGAAGAGCGGTCGATAAAAATATGCAACTTGTGCTTCTTTATCTGTGTATCTGTGTGTCAGTGTGTGTGCACCAGTGTGTGTGTGCACCAGTGTGTATGTAACTGTGAGTCAGAGTGTGTGTATCTGTGTGTGAGTCAGTTTGGGTATATGTATGAATATGTATAAATGTATGTGTGCCAATGTGTATGTGTTTCTCTGTGTTAGTATGTAGTCACATATGTATAAGTGTGTATACATCCAAGTATTTACATTCAAACATCAACACTACATACAGACACACCCCTCCTATCAAACACCAACATTGCACGCAATCAAACCAGAAACTGCATGCAATCAAACACCAACACTAGATGCAAACACACCCCTGCAAACAAACGCCAACACTACATACAAATACACTCTTGTATTAAATTTCTTACATTGTATACAATCACCCCTTCAACATTCAAATACCAAAACTACATTAAAGTATCAACAACTCATACAAACACACCATTGCATTCAAACACACTGCACACAACTTGCAACAGTATATACAAACACACAACTAAATTTACATGCCAGTACTACATACAAATAGACCCCTACATTCACACAAGCACTTCATACAAAACCATAATGACATTCAAATACAAAAACTGCCCACAAATAAAACCCTGCAAGGATGGTCAAATTGTAGATTTACAGCTATGGGAGATGTACGATAGATGGAAATTTACATTTTGGCCACACGTGCCCTGGAGTGTGGCATGAGGGCAGGGCCATCTTTAATAATGGTTGGTCCCTGGGCAAGCATTTGCTTGGGCCCCCTGGACCCTTCCCCCCCACTACCTGACACAGTGGCGGAACTAAAGTAGAGAGGGCCCTGGCCTGGTGCAAGACTTATTTTTGGCCCAGCCATTGCAAGGTCCCCATTTGTCATGCATCTCAAACAATGCTTTGACAGCTGGGGCCCTATTTTTTCCCACGCTTTCAATGTTGTATTTAGCATTTATGTTTGAATGTAAGCATGTTTGTGTATGGAGTCTGTTTGTGTGAATGTAGGGGTTTGTTTGTATGTGGTACTGGCGTTTGATTGCAAGCATACATTTATGTGTAGTGTTTGTATTTGAATGCAGGGGTGTGTTTATATTTAATTTTGGTGTTTAACACAGAGGTGTGTTTGTATGTAGTGTTAACATTTTAATGCAGGAATGTGTTTGTATGTAGTGTTGAAGTTTCTTATTGCTACATCACAAGAAGTAGCAGGTGTAGTCACACCACAAGGATTTACAAGGAGGTCTTAGTAGCTGGATTGCTTTGAAAAAACGTCTAATCAACAACTCAGAGGCAAATTCTTTCATGAGGAAATGGCTCAAGGCAGACAAATGTACTTTCAATGTAGAGACGCTGAGCCACTGAGACCAGATAAAAAACCATCATGAAGAAAATGGATAATTGTGTCAATAAAAGGGGAACTTTGTAGACAGTTGTGTTCATAACACCAATGAAGAAACCGATTCCAGATTCTTAAATATATTCTCGAAGTTGACTTCCTGGTAGATCCCATCAATAGGTCAAATCTATTACCCTGGATGCCATGACTTTGAAGCATTAGCCTTGCAGCAGCCATGCTGTTATTTTGAATACGAGCAAGGTGTCGATAGGCAGCTGCCTGTTCTCCAACAGTTGGAAGTTCCCAGAATGTTACTGCCATCATCCGTAACTCTGAAAACCAACTTCTGTTGGGCCAGTAAGGGATAATCGCCAGCACCTGAGCCTGATCTCACCTGATCTTTTGGATTACTCTTGGAATTACTTTTGGAATTAAAGCCACTGGAGGGTATACGTATGCTAGTCTAAAATTTCAACTGGACATCTAAAAAACGAGGGTGATCTTGTTTGTGAAGAGAAGCGAACATCCAGACCTTGTGATTTATCCTTCTGGCCATAAGATCCACATCTGGAGTTCTGAGTTTTCTGCTGAGAACTGAAAATAGGTCTGGATGTAGAGACCAATCTGCTTGAGAACTTCTCAACTTGTCTGCTACCATGTTGTTTTTCCCCTATGTACATAGCGGCCAAGTCTTCAAGTTCCTTTTGTGCCCAAAGGAAAATTTCTAAACAAAGAAGATGAATGTGTTTTATTCTTGTTCCCCCTTGTCTGTTCAAAAAAGCAATGTTTGTGCTGTTGTCTGATTAAATTCTTACTGCTTTGTCTGTGATCCATTGTTTGAAATGAAGAAGAGCATTGAGGATAGCTTTTAATTCTCTGAAATTTGATGATTTGTAAGAGTATTTTGTGGACCAGATGCTTGGCACATATGGGATTGGAAATGAGCACTCCAACCAAGTTGAGAAGCGTATGTGGTCAAGATTAGCCATCATTTTTGTTTGAATGATAGAAGTTTTGATAGGAACAATTTCCAAATCTAGATTATCTTCCTTTTTTGACCACTTCTCTAGAATTTCCCATTGAAGATTTCTCATGGCAGCCATTGACCATTTTACTGCTGGAATTGAGGATGTTTAAACTCCCAGGACTCTCAAAGACTTCCGGATTGAACAAATTGGTTCTTTTTGTAAAAAGGTGTAATGAGAGAGTCTTAGAATTTATAAGGAACCATAAAAATTAAGCTTCTGTTGAAGGATGAAAATTAGATTTTTTTCGAAATATTATGGAGCTTCCTTACTACTTTTATGATGAATCTTAAAAATCTTCTTGACGTAAGTGCTATAGGAACATGCAAATAAGCATCTGTGAGAACCAGGGTGTAACGGATCACCTGGCACTCCGACTGGGTACCTCCGTTGAAGGATGCTCCTAGCGCTTCCTGAGGACTCCAAGCACTGCAGCAGACACCACACCCACCGAACCAGAGAAGCATATGAATGCTCTCAAGCATATGAATGTTGTATACAGCCGAATAGGAAAAACCATGCGAATAGGTTTACACTCCTAGCAGTCAAACTGGAAAAGCATACAATAAATCCTCCCCCAATAATGAGACGACACTTCACTTTGAGGGTTAAGCAGGAACTGACTGTACTGGCACATACAGTCTCTTTTATTCCCAATCCACAAACTTAGTACTGCCCACAGGGTTTTACAGAACAACCAATCAATCTGTACAATACACACAGACACTCCCACACAAAATCATCCCCTCTGCCTGTAATACAATTACCTTACACAATGGGTAATCTAATTATCACAGACAGAGAAATACAGTTTCATAAAACACATCACAGGGACCCCAAAATATGCAATAACCCCATAAAAACCGGGGTATCTGGGTGAACCACATATCCGAAATTCACCCAGATCCGTTCAGTACTTTGGAAGATACAGTTTAATGCAGATTCTGCAGAACATATACAGGCTAAATGAAAAACAATCACTGTATAATGTGTCCCCTGCTGTATAGTCCAAAACCACTGCACGATGTTTCTGTGCACCAAATACTGGCAAGATAGCACCATGTTGAAAAGTCCAAACAGTGTCTGTGAGTTAAAATGGCCGCCATCCATTGTTCTCACCATGTGCTTCATCCATTGTTCTCACCATGTGCCTCTGATACAGGAAATGGTGGCCACCCAGTAACTCCACAGTATGTCCCCAGATGGTTCTTAAAGGGCCAGCAGCAGCACAACACAAATCCCTTATGGCCAAATCATGTCTTTAAAGGGCAATACATCCCAGGGGCCATAGTCACATGGCAGGAGGCTGGCAATCAGTCTTCTCCAATGCCCAGTGGCGAGGTCGGTTTCGCCACACAGGGTATTCATGAAATCTCCTTTCTGTTGGATATGAATGGCTGATAAAATAAACTCCATACAGAATTTTGGGTATTGGCTGATTTTGTTTAAATTCTTTAGATCCAGAATAGGCCACAATAATTGATCCTGTTTTGGAACTAGGAAAAGACAAGAATATGCGCCTTGAAATTCTTAATTCTTTAGTTCTTTCTTTATCACCCCTTTTTTTTAGAAGAGACACCTTAGCTCGTCTGGTGGGAACCCCATCTCCACACTAGATGACATACTCAGAGTTTCATAGAAAACTGATGCTGAGCATTATCTTTATGAGATATCCGAAATAGATGAAGATCTTCTCTTGTGTTTCTTACCAGCTGCTATATGTGTAGAGGCTGAAATATTGGCTCTTGCTGTTTCCTTAAACAACTCAGATGTTTGAGCCAAGTTATCTTGGAACCAACATAGAAAAGACTGCATGTCAGTCTGCTTGGATTTTTCCAGATTCTCAGCCGAACATAAATTAAATACTTTCCTCTTGAGAGAAGAAGAACATAAGAGATTTGCCTGAGATTTAGCTTTCTTGGGCTTGTCTATTTCCATTTTATCAGTAGAAAATGTAACTTTAAAATCCAAAATAGGGTAAATACAGATATTTTTAAAATAGAGACAAATATCTATCTCACTTCAAAAACCTCAGAGCTGTGGGGGGGGGGCATACCCAATCTGAACAGCATCCTGCCTACAGAAGGGTCTAGCACAGCCTAAATAGTGCAAGGTTTTGAATCTTTGCACCAAAATGTGAAGTTCTGAGCCGCACATGCACAGGCTAAATAGCGCAAAGTTTTGAATCTTTGCACCAAAATGTGAAGTTCTGAGCCGCACATGTGCAGTAGTGTGGAAGGAACTGCAGTGGAATGCAAGGCTGCCCAGTTTGTGTTCCATCGTTAAGAGCAGGCGAGTGGCCTGCAATGCGATAGGCAATTGACCACCAAAACAGGATTGCAAGGACCATCCTCGGCATAAAAGAACCTACCTCCACTTGTTCCATAACTCCTGAAGGCAACGGAGCCAGGTCACACAGCATACCAGCAGGGCAGCTATCGCTCATACAATCTGTGTGCCTCAATGAGATTTTGACAGACTACCTCTCCATCCCGTGTTGGGACAAGAAGAACTGGGTTAGTAAGGTACCATTCGGAATATATAGGGTGAAGGGGAGGGGCATATGGAAGCATAACCCATCTGTGTACTGCCACCATATTGTTACGGTACCTCCAGTAATGAAATGTATAAACCGCCGTTTAGTGAGTATTCCCCGTTCGCAATAATGTAGGATGGTAGCGGGTATAGTAAAACCATGCGAACCGCCAGCTGGGGAACACTCCAAACTCCTGAACGGTACCTGTACGGCTATTTCCCTCCACGAGCTCCAAATCCACGAACTGCCAATATTAGCCGAACGCTAATACCTTCCAAGCGGCAAATATTTCCAATCAGCAGTCTCTAAGCGTCGGTAACCAAATCCCCCCAATAACGAGACCAAGCTCCGCTTTGAGGGTAAAACATGAACTGGTTTACTGTGGGCTACCTGCCCGGTATTTATGCAGGTCTCCCACTTGGTGGACACTCCCCTAGGGGACCAAATGGGAGACTGAAATCACAGAGGGACATGGGGACATTCTGGACATACATCCCCACAATATTCCCAGCATGCAGTACAGTTCCCTCCCCTCTGCTCGGGGAATAATTGGGAAGTAATTCAATTATCTCCCCGACCAGAGGCAATCGCCATTTTAGATACAAGTTATAAAAACACACAAAAATCCATAACTTAATAACTGCTGAACATTTTACATCAGTCTTGCATATCCCCAGATAGCCTGGATCTGAGGGCACATTATTGGAGAATAGCGCTCAGATCCCATTCGCACAGTTCAATCGCCATGGAGTCAAAGTCTCTTTCAGTTCTTCGGTATGCGATTGACTCCATGGGACGGCTATCTGGGTTAAGTCCATTCGTGTGGTTGAATCTCCCGAACGGCTGGCATTCGTATGCTTTTGTCGATTGAGAAGGGGAGGTCGACGGCTTCAGCGGTGTTCGGCTGAAAAAGTGTCCGTTTTCCGATCCATGAAATAATCGTCGAACACCGCTGGTCGTTCGCATGGACAAAATGGCCGCCGCCTCGTGGTCGACATACGAACGACGACCACCCGGCATTCGGTTTTAATTGAGAAGTGTCTGTGGTTAACCGCAACGTTCTTATTGGGATCAATAGGTTAACCAGCAGCACACTTCTCTTCTGGGTGGCCGTCCGTTCGGTAGTTCCGTTCGACAAAACCGACATTCCCTTAAACAAAGCATACGAACGGGGAAATTCATGAAAACGGCAAAACAGACGAACAACGCAGTTATAATCCAGACAGATGGGTCTGTCACACATATGCTAGGAAAATATTATTTCAAATTGTTTTATTTGCTGCCAGATTTAAGAATACTTTATCAAATTTTGAAACAACTTTGAAGGGAGAGATGAGTGGTTAGTTGGATCTCAGCTCACAGATGAGGACACCTCATGTATCAAAGTGAAGAGCAGGGTAACCTAACTTAGGGAGATTGAACTTGAGGAAGGCTATTTGCTCTGTTAGATTTTTTAAATACTCCCCTTCTATCATGGAAAAGCTCTGCCTATGGCGATCAGGTGGGTAATCAGATGGGTTATTTTCTTAGCCTGCTGTTTTGAGATGCCAATGGCATGAAATCCAACAAAATATTAAAGTGTGGGATTACAGACATGTCCCTGGGATAATAGAGACTACGTGTCTTTTGGCCCTCTCATCTATTGTCACTAGACTCAACACCCCCCTTCTCTGCCTAAGGGTGGTAAGAGGGGAGGAGGTCCACATAGTGATTGTGACGAGACCAATCTCGCCACATTGCATTGGAGAAGCCTGGTTGCTCGCCTGCTGCCTTTGGACTATGGCCCCCTGTTAAAAGACATCTTTTTTACCTGCAGAAAAGCTTCATTCGTGCTTTTCTGCCTGGGGTTCAGTAGATTTGTTTGAATGTGTTATACCCCAGATAGGAATCCCATGGAGCCCATTCATATGAAACTGACTGTAAAGACTTTGGCTCCATGGCGATTAAACTGTATTCGTGTGGTCTGAGCGCCATTCGCTTAATAATGTGCGCTCGGACCTGAGCTATCTGGGGATATGTCACATGTCTGTGTTTTATGTAATAAATGTGACTTTATGTATTTTAAAGTGTTTTGTGTCTTTTTGCAACCATGTGCTTAATGGAGTCTTGTGTCTGTCCTGGGAGATAATTGAATTACTCTCCAGGATAGAAGACTCTGAAACTGGTTTGTGCCAGAAAGCCATGCTTCATTTAGTCACAAAGGACTTTTTACTAACTTTTGAACCCCTGGTCTGATTCATGCCATTTTTTTAATATGTTGTTCCCCTGAATGGATTGATTGTGAATATGTAATTTTATGTGAATGTGATGTATGGTTTTAGAGTTATGAAAGTTGGGTAGAAAGTATGTTTTAACTGTATATGTAATTGAGTTTCCTCTCAGGATAAGGGGAAGGAATATGTGGGATGTAACTGTGATGTGATTGGTTGTTTTATACCTCCTGTATTTGCAAGACTGTAATAAAAACCAGGCTGGGTGTGCCAGCACCTCAGACCACTGCTTGACCCTCAACACGGAGCTCTGTCTCGTTCTTGGGGGGATTCGCTGTATGCTGCTAAGGACTGATTCCCAGGAGTTTAAGCTGCTTGGGAGCTTTTCCTGTTCGTCTGTTAGCAGCTATTCATGAGGTTCCAGTTCGGGAGTTTGGAGCGCTACCTTATTCCCTTGTATGCAGTTCGGGAGTTTGGTGCATTCACTTGTATTCAATTTGTGAGTTTTGGTGATTCTACAGTAGCTGTGCCTGTCTCTAAAAGGGGATTATCGTCTAAGTGGTTTTTACCACTTTTGTGCAAAACGGTCCGTTACAATTGGTGGCAGAAGTGGTATCGTTCCTACAGCCAGAAGGACAGTTACAGGAGACACCATTTCTTTGGATTTACAAGTGGGGGCAACGCATGTCCCAGTACAGCGACCCTAAAAGCAACAGAATGGAACCAGCAGTGTTATACAAGGAGGAGGACCTGCATGGCCGGGATGCATTAAGGAAAGGCATCTGGTACCAGGCCCTGGATAATGTACAATACCAGCGGGGTGAGAGTCTCCCCAGTGAAGAGCAGCGGTTGCAGAAGCAAGTGGCCCTGCGGATGCCCTTCCTGGGAGTGCAGCCCCTGGAGGAATGGGTGAAGGAACTAGAGCATCGGGTATGGCAGGAGCTATGGCTGGAGGATGCCTACCAGGCGCTCTGGTGGTATATGGCACAGTATATACCCTGGACAGCTGAGCATGACAAGCCAGAGGGAGAGGGGTTTGATGGTCCTGGCTTGTTATGGGAGTCCTTTGCAGAGCCTGACTTCGGGAGCCCTGCGCAGAACAGACTTCAGGAAATTTTCTACGAGAGGGAGGCTAGGCATGACTGGGATGACCCCCATGAGGTAGAGCAAGACCTGGCTCACCTAGCAACCCTGGAGTGGGGACTGGAGCAGGACTACCGAGATCTCTTCCACTCCATTGGGAAGGCTCCGCAGGACAGCAGAGTGACAGATCCAGTCTCAGACCCATTCAGCTGGGAAGATATTGTTGAAATTTACTGGGAGGAACCCCAGGCGGCAGGTGGAGAGGGGAACGAGGTCTCTCCACCGGTATTGCAGGGAATTGGGAGCCCGAGCTCCATTCCCCAGCGGGAGATATTGCAGGGAATTGGGAGCCCAAGCTCCATTCCCCAGCGGCAGGCTGAGTTACAGGGGGCAGAGGTAGTTGTTCCTGCCAGCAGCAGCAGAGTGATATGCCAGGAAGGCAGTGTGAAGTGCAGGGAGAGGAGAGCAGCGTCCTCCCTCCCCAGCGGCAGGCTGAGTTACAGGGGGCAGAGGTAGTTGTTCCTGCCCCCCAGCAGCAGAGTGATATGCCGGGAAGGCAGTGTAAAGTGCAGGGAGAGGAGAGCAGCGTTCCTCCCTCCCCAGCGGCAGGCTGGGCTACAGGGGGCAGAGGTAGTTGTTCCTGCCCCCCAGCAGCAGCATGATTTTTTGGGAATTGGGAGCCCAGTCTCCATTCCCCAGCGGGAGATACAGCAGGGAATTGGGAGCCCAGTCTCCTTTCCCCAGCAGCAGGACACTGTATTGGGAGCAGAAACAGTCGGTCTCCCTCCACAGAGGATGAAAGTATGTATGGGAGAGGAGCTTGCTACCACCTCTCCCCAGCGGCGGATCATTAATGGGCAGGGAATAGAGAGCTCAGTCTCCTTTCCCCAGCGGCAGAGTGTTCTATCGGGAGAGGAGCCTGTTACCCCCTCTCCCCAGCAACATCTTAGAGTATCCAAAGGGGAGACAGTCGGTCTCCCCCTCCGGCAGCAGAGCTGTGCAACAAAAGGGGAGACAGTCGGTCTCCAGCAGCAGAGCGGTGTATCTAAAGGGGAGACAGTCGGTCTCCAGCAGCAGAGCTGTGTGTCTAAAGGGGAGACAGTCGGTCTCCAGCAGCAGAGTGGTGTATCTAAAGGGGAGACAGTCGGTCTCCCCCTCCAACAACCAGGCTTCAACCAGGCTACCCTCCCAGTAGCGCTGGCAACAGGGCAGAGTGCCGCTGGTCTCTGCCCACGCAACAACCCACCCAGTCAGCGTACCCGTACCCAGCACAGCCGTGGTGAGGCACCTGGACATGGACAAGCTTCTCCTTTACCCAGGTGTAGTAACCATTTATTGTGGGTGGGCTGTGCTGTTGATTATTTGTTGTGGGTGGGCTGCTGGACTAACAAGGGCACTGACCGGCAGGAGGTCAGATACCCTGTTAGTCTGTTTGGAAAAGGGGAGAGATGTGACGAGACCAATCTCGCCACATTGCATTGGAGAAGCCTGGTTGCTCGCCTGCTGCCTTTGGACTATGGCCCCCTGTTAAAAGACATCTTTTTACCTGCAGAAAAGATTTATTCGTTCTTTTCTGCCGGGTGTTCGGTAGATTTGTTTGGGTGTGTTGTGCCCCAGATAGGAATCCCATGGAGCCCATTCGCATGAAACTGACTGTGTAAAGACTTTGGCTCCATGGCGATTACACTGTATTCGTGTGGTCTGAGCGCCATTCGCTTAATAATGTGCGCTCAGACCTGAGCTATCTGGGGATATGTTACATGTCTGTGTTTTATGTAATAAATGTGACTTTATGTATTTTAAAGTGTTTTGTGTCTTTTTGCAACCATGTGCTTAATGGAGTCTTGTGTCTGTCCTGGGAGATAATTGAATTACTCTCCAGGATAGAAGACTCTGAAACTGGTTTGTGCCAGAAAGCCATGCTTCATTTAGTCACAAAGGACTTTTTACTAACTTTTGAACCCCTGGTCTGATTCATGCCATTTTTAATATGTTGTTCCCCTGAATGGATTGATTGTGAATATGTAATTTTATGTGAATGTGATGTATGGTTTTAGAGTTATGAAAGTTGGGTAGAAAGTATGTTTTAACTGTATGTATAATTGAGTTTCCTCTCAGGATAAGGGGAGGGAATATGTGGGATGTAACTGTGATGTGATTGGTTGTTTCATACCTCCCTGTGGGCGGTCCTGTATTTGCAAGACTGTAATAAAAACCAGGCTGGGTGTGCCAGCACCTCAGACCACTGCTTGACCCTCAACACAGAGCCTTGTCTCGCTCTTGGGGGGATTCACTGTATGCTGTTAGAGACTGATTGCCAGGAGTGTAAGCTGTTCGTCTGCTTTTCCTGTTCGTCTGCTAGCAGCCATTTGGGAGGTTCCAGTTCGGGAGTTGGAGTGCTATTTTGTATCCAGTTCGTGAGTTTTGGTGTTCTGCAGTAGCTGTGCCTGGATCTCTGGAAAGGGGGCCGATCGCCTAAACGGTTTTTACCCCTTGTGTGCAAAACGGTCCGTTACAGTGATAGCTAGTTATCAAGATCTAGATACATCACCAGTGGACTTGCTTTTTCCCTCAGTAATACAGACTTGTGGTGTCTTTGCAGATGGAGCGAGATGACCCATCACTCTCTAGCAACATAATTTAAACTTTGCAATTCACCCTTCTGTGATGCTGTAAAGGTATTGTCAAACTATGCTTCAGAGGGATATATTAATCTCAGCCCTTCAACTTGTGGCTGATGAAGATGTGGGTACATTTGCATTGGGGTAGTGGAATCTGTCATAACACTAACCTCTACACTAACCCTTGGTTAACTTATGGTAATGGGAAGAACAGTTTTGTTAATAATAATAATCTCACTGGCACTGGCAACTTATGGCATTGGTATGAGATGATGCTCAGCTGTTTCCATTAGAAGTCCATTCTACTACTTATTATTATTATGTTATTATTTATATAGTGCCAACAAATTCTGCAGTGCTTTACAGTGGGTGGACGAACAAACATGTAGTTGTAACCAGACAAGTTGGACACATTGGAACAGAGGGGTTGGGGGCCCTGCTCAATGAGCTTACATGCTAGAGGGAGTGGAGTAAAGTGACACAAAAGGTAAGGATAGTATTAGACTAATGACAGTTGCAAGAGAGGAATCAGAGAGGAATTTCTACTTATAGAGATGGACTTTGACAAACTGGTGAGTGCACAGTAGTTGAAGAAAATAACAGACTGCTGACTCTCCTCTCCAAACTTTCTGTATCATATTCAATTTCTTCCTGGGACAGACCTAAACAAATATCTGGAGTGGTGAGGGAAAGAGCTATAACATCATCACCAGATTCCTCACTACCACCAAGACAAGACCTTGGGGACACTACTCTACCTCTGCAGTAAGGAGTGGCACTAATTTCATGAAAAAGTCTCTGTTGAACTCTCTTTTAGTTGCTTATTAGGGTGACTACAAGGATTATGGGGTAACACAGGCAACAGCAATAAGTCTACTGGTTTCATCAATCTTTTGTTCTGGGCACCATAAGTCACATAAGCTTTAACGCTTGAAATAGCTATGGTAAAAGGAGCTGCACTGCCAGTGGAAGCCACAGCAGAGGTTATTGTAGTATGAAAAGGCTGAGAAAAATCCAGTTTCCACCTTGGGTGGTGAACTGAACCTGATGGTGGTCACACTATTGACAAGCTAAACACTACTAATAATGGTGGATTGGGGAACACAACTAGTTCCCTTAACCTTTCTGAATTTCTTCTTGGGATTAGGATGCAACATAGATGATAGTGAGTTTGTTTTTTCATTCCAATAAATTAGGGTTATGAATTATTGTGTATTGTTTAAACTAACACAACTTTGTTTAGCAAAAATGTGTTTCTGTTACAAAATGGGTAGGTGCTTGTAACAGAATTTTTACTTGGTGAATACTCGTTATTGTGTTTGACATTAAGAAACACTAAAGAACAGTGTTCACTACACACGTGCACAATGGACTGAGCACACTTTCTTTGTACAAACACTAGGACCGGATTTGCTATTAGGCCACCAAGGCCATGTCCTCGGGAGAGAGGTATTACAAGGGTGGAACTGTTTGAAGGGAGTATGTGGTCTCAGGCTCATATGAAGAGGGAGAACAACTGCAAGAGCTTCTCCCCAGCCACATATTTATCCTTAAATCTTGCAAAGGCATTAATATGGAGGAGAGAGGATGGGATGCAGTTTATATTATGTGATTATTTGTTGTAGCATAGTGTAATCACTTAGCATACTTTCCAGTACAGAATATGATCATAACAATGTATGATATCCTATATTTCCAGCACTGTCTGCACCAGCAGAGCCAAGGAGGAAGTTTTCTCAGCAGAGCCCTTGCAGACATTGATTGTAACGGAGTACCTGGCACCCCGACTGGGTACCTCCATTGAAGTATGCTCCTAGCGCTTCCTGAGGGCTCCAAGCACTCCAGCTGACACCATAACCACCGTAGACTCCTTCCGAGAGCAGGACAGGAACAAGCTCTTAAAAGAGCTTAGAAGTGATTATCCAAGGGAGCATGCAGAGAATAGTAATCCCTTGTAGTGATATAGCAATTCCCCGAATAAGAGACAAGACCAAAGGGCCTTCTTTTATGCAGGTCTTCCATACATAGTACCACCCACAGGGTTTTTCAGAACAACCAATAAACACATTACAACACATACAATGCAAGTACAGCAGCCAATCAGACACAATGGGACAATAGAAACGCACCCAGCATATTCCTCCCCTCTGCTTAGGAGATAATTGAGTCAATTACTGTATCTACTCAATTATCTCCAAGCTGAAAAGTTACACTTTTTATAAATTTTTATAACTTTGTGAGTTTACATCGTACATACATAAAACTTATATTATTTTAACCAGTATAACTTGGGGACAAACATATCCAAAACTCACTTGAATAGGTTCAGGGGTTTAAATGTTAGGTCGAAGTCCTTTGTTATCACTTGCAAGCATGGCTTTTCCTGCCCAAACCAGTTCCCACTGGTCTGGCAGTGTCTCTGGGTCAACGCCCTGCTGGAGAACAATGGAGCCAGGGGAGGGGAAGTGCCACACCTTCCCAGGGATTCAAAGGGGCAGAAATAGTCTTTTAAAAGCCAATAAACCCAAATAGTCTTTAAAGGGCCATACAACCCAGGGCCATAGTCATGAGACAGTAGGCTGGCAATTAGGCTTCTCCATAAGGCAAGGACACAGGGCAATTTGTCACATAAAATCCCAGTTACAAACGGCAGTTTGTAACATTGACCAATGGTGGACCTGTGGCTGGCTTCAGGCTGTTCACCATTACCACAGCCATACATACGTTGATGGTAATAAATGTTTTGTATTCCTAGGTTTTAAAGGGGCAGAGGACAGGTGGAAATACAGGAAAAACAAAGTATGGTAGGTGAGGTCACTGGGTTAAATCTGAGCTACAGTAACAACACCTCACATATAACTATGGGACTGTAGAAGTGTGATGCAGTTTCACACTTTCATCAACCGGATTAATATAGAGCTGCAATGTAACAAGCCCCTCAAAGATGACAGATCATAGGGAGAGTGGGCATTTGAATAGAGAAAGATGGTGAGAAGGTAATTGCAGTGGCGTACTAAGGGGGGGCGGTCCGCCCCGGGTGCCACCAGGGTGGGGGGTGCCATGGCCAGCCCCGCCGCCCCCCCCATGCTGCAGCCGCCCGAGCGCTCTGTAGAGAGCCTCAGGCGGCTGCAGCTTTGCCCGGGCGGTGCGTCCATGAGGGCGGACCGCACCGCCCGGGCGCAGCCTGAGAAAGGGGCTGACAGGAGGGAAGCGTTCAGCGCTCCCTCCTGTCAGCTTCCTTTGCTGTAGCGTGGCCGAGCCCTGCAGCATGGTCCGACGGGTACAGGGAGCAGCTGTCTCCTGTACCCGGCCGGACTAACAGGAAGTGCACACTGAGTGTCACTTCCTGTTAGTCCGGCCGGGTACAGGAAACAGATGCTCCCTGTACCCACGGACAATACAGGGCTCGGCCACGCTACAGCAAAGGTGGGGGGGTGAGAAAGAGAAAGGAGGGGGGGGTGAGG
>OW240917.1:90889031-90904404 GCA_933207985.1 Pelobates cultripes | reverse complement strand
CACTAGCAGACACACACACTAACACTCACTCTAACACACACACACTCAAACACTAACACTAGTTTTTTTTTTTTTTTTTTTTAAATTTACTCCCCCAAGCCTCCTTACCTTTTGGAGTGCTGGGGGGAATTCCCTGGGGTCCAGTGGTGCTGCTGGGCTCCTGGGCGGGTGGCCGGTCAGGCAGGCGGGCGCGCGAGGGAGCACGCAGTTGCTTCCTCTTCAGCTCCCTCGCGCGCCGCGTAGGGATGCCGGCGCCGGAAGATGACGTCATCTTCCGGCTCCGGCATCAGTGCGGTGCGCGAGGGAGCTGAAGAGGAAGCACTGAGTGCTCCCTTGCGCGCCCGCCTGCCCGACCGGCCAGCCGGGTGTCAGCAGGGCCAGCCTCGGGGGCCCTTGGGTGGCCGCCTCCTGGGCCCCCCAGGAGAAGAGGCTGGCCCTTTGGCTACATACCGGGTCGCAGGGGCAGCCGGGCCCGGTCGCAGTCGCGACCCCTGCGACCCTGGTATGTACGCCACTGGTCAACCCCACACACATCACATTCAGCACATATCACAGTCAACCATACTCACTGAGAGGTGCTCCGTGATAAACCTGTTCGCTCTGCACATATTGGTGTGTGTGATACACTTAAAGGGAGCAGACCCTTTGAAGTATGGCATTTTAAGCACTCCTTTGTTGTATTGCTAAGGAGTACTAAGATATATGTGTATTTAATCACACATACCTCCTATATACCTCCTACAAAAACACACCTACATTCATGCACACAGAAAATATTTATAAAGACAACTATAAAATGATGAGCAAATGATAAATCACCTGGGAGTTTTAACACTGTTGAGGATCTACTTTTTGGTCACCCATTCTCTACAGGGGGCCTAAAAATATGTTACACCAGGACTCTTTCTTCATAACTTCTGCCACTGCTGATACATAAATTACTTAGTGATTGTCTCTAAATATACACAATGAGGAAAAAGGAAAAACATATTTTGTTTCTTACTTAACCTGCAAGACATAAAATAATTATGCTTAACAATATGTTTGTGGTTAAATGTTTTAATATTTATGGGAGCTGAGATATATTATCTTATCTCTAATTAGTTTCTTTGAAAATGTATCCTCAGCATGCGTTCTGTAAGTATTCCAGTAAAATTGATGATGTAGTTTGTGGGATTAACTTGTATCTCATAAATGACATTAAAGTGTCTCTTGCAAACCAAAACCCACAGTACTAGATGTTCTAAAGGTGTTGTTTCTCATAGTCAAAACACGACCTGTGTTCTCTTGAACATCAATCAAAGAACATGTGTACGTTCACATGTAATTCCAATAATAAGTTTAAAGACATAAAACATAGTGTGACAGAATACAAGGAATTGTGATGGATGGGTAATATAGCTTACACATTTTGAAATGCACTTAGATGAAATATGTTTTCTACATGTGTAGTACATAAAATGTATTGATATATTTAGGCCAATGTTCCACTCCAGAGTTTATTGTTAGCATAGAGCTGCTGGTGTGAAATCTGGCCTGGGATATATGCCCAAGTTACTGTCTGCTGATTTTAAGAAACCACACATTAAATCCATCAGCTATGGTGTTAGCTGAATATATTCTTTTCAAATCATTTTTATTAAAGTTTTTAAAAAATTTCAAAAAGTTATACAAACATTCTATTAAGGGAAGGAGAGGAAAGGGGGACTTGGAAGTGGGAAAGGGTATCCATCCATTTTAATACCAAACAAAATAATGTATGTGAACAATAATTGTGTAATAATAAAGCTTAACAATAAATACATTTTATAAACAATATATTTTTTTTAGTTTCTTCCCATTTATCCCAATCACTTTTTAGTTTTGTGAAAGAATGCATGTAATCCCTATTTGATAGTTTGTGTGCTTTGTTACCTAGGAACAAATTCAAAAGATCTAAGTAAATTCTAAGTGATGGTAAATTTTTAGACTTCCAGTACTTTGGTAAGCATAAGGTAGCAGCAATCAGGATGTGGCCTATTATTATTTTATCTGTTCTATTAACGGACTCCGGGAATTTTTTATATAGTGCAAGTTCTGAGGTTAAAATACCAATAGTTCTATCCACTTTAACAATTAAATCGCAAATAATTTTCCAGTATCTTGCTATTTTGGGACAATACCACCATATATGAGCCATATTTCATATCCCCCTGCACTCCCTCCAACACCGGTCAGAATACATGTTATTCATATTATGCAGTCTAGACAGAGCCAGGTA
The DNA here is from genome assembly GCA_933207985.1 of Pelobates cultripes. Classification (NCBI taxonomy): domain Eukaryota; kingdom Metazoa; phylum Chordata; class Amphibia; order Anura; family Pelobatidae; genus Pelobates; species Pelobates cultripes. The sequence goes on along the minus strand of OW240917.1, from coordinate 90,902,144 downwards.
CCAGCGATATAACATTTTGTAGTGATTTTCAAAAGGCTCAGTACAAAAAGAAATTTTAATGCATATTGTGTTCCTAACTCCGTCTCCCATGACACCATATGTTTCAATTTAGCTATAGGTTTGGCATTGTAAATGGAATAACACATAGACATTGTACCCTTTTTGTTTGGATCATTTAAGAAGACTTTTTCTAGTGCTGATATTTCTAGTGACTTATCATTTTTGTTAGTTTCCACTACGTTATATAGTATTTTTAGTTTTTCAATAATCAACATACAGTCAGATTTAGAATTATTCAATAGTCAATGCTTAAGTTTCAGTTTTTCAAATGAAAGAATAGAGTTACCATGAAAAAAGCTGTCTAAGTTTGTTATAAAATATCCTTTCAGTAAATCTATATTCAAAGATGGTATATGGCCCTTCAATAATTCAGTTGGCATTGCTCTATACAGTCCTTTGGTATGGCTATTATTCTTAAAAACAATGTCCCAGACCCTGAGTGTGGTTTTGGTTGATAAAAATAGTTTAGTGATCCTAGGCCTTTTTTCAAGACACACTCAAGGTAACTCCATGAGTTTAAACGGGAAAATTTTTGACTCCTCCATTTCTATTCATCTTGGCTTATTACCTTGATTATTAAAGCTCACAATCACTGCAGCATTAGTAGAAAAATAATATTTGTGGATGTCCGGTACACCAATACCACCATTAGATTTGTGTTGCTGCATGGAGTTAAGCTTTATCCTGTTAAGTTTGTTCCTCTATATAAACTTTAACATTGACAAATTAACTTTATTGAAAAAAGATAACGGGATAGCCGGGGGTATGGTCCTAAAATAATACAAAATTTTGGGAAGGATTGTCATCTTAATAGACGCAACCCACCCTCAACCATGAGAGCCCCATCCCTCCCCATCTCTCCATCTCTCTTTGTAGGTCTGGCCATGCCTTCCTCAAGTTATGAATATGCATATTTTATATACATAAATTAATGCCTAGGTATTCCAAATATTCGTTTCTCCAATCAAATAAATACAATCTCTTAAGGACCTCTAAATGATTTATGTGAAATGAAAGGGCCTGAGTCATGGACTTGTTTAATTTATAATATGATACTTTTCCAAACTGATGTAAGATATCCTTGAGATATGTTAAAGATTCTTTCAGGTTTTTAATTGCCAAGATAATATCGTCAGTGAATAAGTAAATTTTGTGAGTGGATTCTTTCATGTTTATTCCTACAAAAAGAAATTTTAATGCATATTGTGTTCCTAACTCCGTCTCCCATGACACCATATGTTTCAATTTAGCTATAGGTTTGGCATTGTAAATGGAATAACACATAGACATTGTACCCTTTTTGTTTGGATCATTTAAGAAGACTTTTTCTAGTGCTGATATTTCTAGTGACTTATCATTTTTGTTAGTTTCCACTACGTTATATAGTATTTTTAGTTTTTCAATAATCAACATACAGTCAGATTTAGAATTATTCAATAGTCAATGCTTAAGTTTCAGTTTTTCAAATGAAAGAATAGAGTTACCATGAAAAAAGCTGTCTAAGTTTGTTATAAAATATCCTTTCAGTAAATCTATATTCAAAGATGGTATATGGCCCTTCAATAATTCAGTTGGCATTGCTCTATACAGTCCTTTGGTATGGCTATTATTCTTAAAAACAATGTCCCAGACCCTGAGTGTGGTTTTGGTTGATAAAAATAGTTTAGTGATCCTAGGCCTTTTTTCAAGACACACTCAAGGTAACTCCATGAGTTTAAACGGGAAAATTTTTGACTCCTCCATTTCTATTCATCTTGGCTTATTACCTTGATTATTAAAGCTCACAATCACTGCAGCATTAGTAGAAAAATAATATTTGTGGATGTCCGGTACACCAATACCACCATTAGATTTGTGTTGCTGCATGGAGTTAAGCTTTATCCTGTTAAGTTTGTTCCTCTATATAAACTTTAACATTGACAAATTAACTTTATTGAAAAAAGATAACGGGATAGCCGGGGGTATGGTCCTAAAATAATACAAAATTTTGGGAAGGATTGTCATCTTAATAGACGCAACCCACCCTCAACCATGAGAGCCCCATCCCTCCCCATCTCTCCATCTCTCTTTGTAGGTCTGGCCATGCCTTCCTCAAGTTATGAATATGCATATTTTATATACATAAATTAATGCCTAGGTATTCCAAATATTCGTTTCTCCAATCAAATAAATACAATCTCTTAAGGACCTCTAAATGATTTATGTGAAATGAAAGGGCCTGAGTCATGGACTTGTTTAATTTATAATATGATACTTTTCCAAACTGATGTAAGATATCCTTGAGATATGTTAAAGATTCTTTCAGGTTTTTAAATGCCAAGATAATATCGTCAGTGAATAAGTAAATTTTGTGAGTGGATTCTTTCATGTTTATTCCTTCAATTTCTGGAGTTATTCTAATCAGTTCAGCCTGGGGTTCCATTGCTAAGACAAATAAAATTGGAGATAAAGGCATCACTACCTCATCCCATTGGTTAGAGAGAAAGCTTGGGATTTAAAACAAGAAGCTGAGACAAGGGCTGTGGGGGCACTGTATGACACCATTATTGCATTAATAAAGGATGATGGGATGTTAAATCTGCTTAATATTTTCCACAGATAGCCCCAATGTATGCTGTCAAATGCCTTTTCCACATCGAAGGATTGAAGCAGAGAAAGTGTTTTGGTCAAATTAATATGTTGGCTCAAATTAATAAATCTCCTTGTTCCATCTGGTGCCTGTCTACCATGTACATAACCCAACTGGTCATTTTTAATTAACAAGGGAATTAATTTAGCTAGTCTATTTGCAAGAATTTTTTAATAAATTTTTTAGTCACTATTTATCAGAGAGATGGGTCTAAAATTAGGACACCTATCAGGAGTTTTTCGTTGTTTTGGCACGGTGACTATTTGTGAGCACAAGGACTCCTCCAGCATCTTCCCCCGGTCTTATAGGAGTTGAGCAAATTTACCCTATGTGGAATTAAGATTTCTGGAATGGTTTTATAATATAGAATAGTTAATCCATCAGGACCAGGGGCCTTTCCAAATGGCATAAGTTTGATTGCCTCAGCTATCTCTTCAACTGATATTTCACACTCAAAGCTTTTTAGATTATCTGGAAGCTGAATATATTCTGTCTGTCAGTATCTTATAGCCTGATTCTTTTTGTTTTTGTTTTATTGTAAGCAGGCCATCCACCCAATTTTAGCCAGGTTGTTTTCACTCACTGTGACAACAAAGCCTTACAGCTTATTATTGGTTCCATAATGTATGTTCCATAACTTCAATATACTACTTCACTGGACAAAGGTGGATTTTGAAATTTAATGGACCTTATTATTTTCCAAAGTTATTGTTTAGTGTTTGTTTAAGTGATTTGTGATTTAAGAAAATGGACAAACAGACCAGTTGGAAATAATAATTATTATTATTCACTATTTTTGCCCTCAGTTTAGTTATTTGAAGGTTCATTTACTGGGCTGAATTTATTTCTGCTAAATAAAATGTCTGTCACTTTAGTTCCTTTAATTCACCTGTAATTTGCAGTTAACATTGCACTCTAAGATTTGTGGAGAGCTAGCACATGACTTGGGATGGGATTGGCAAACTCTGGCAATGAGATTGGAAAACTCAGCAATGCATACATATCTCCATACATTAACCACAACCATATAGCCATATAACCATTAGCATAATGATAGAAACAAAGAAGACAATTATTTTAAAAAAAATAGAATGCTCCAAGCAACATAACCACTAAAGCCTGCTGTAGTTGTTCTAGTGCACTAAAGATATTAAGTCATTGCCCTGACATTGTCCCCCATTAAGATGTCAAACTGCTGGTGCATCCAGACCTCTCCTGCAGGAAAAAACGGATGTCTCTTTAGAATAATGCATGGCTGATGTAGGACCATGCTCAGCTGACACTCTAAGCCAATAAGCACAGATTTGCATGGCCCTACTATGCTCTAAAGAGCCATCTGTATTCTCCTACTAGAGATTATTACTATTATTTGGTATTTACATAGCACCAAGATATTCCACAGCACTGTATGATATAAATAACGTAAACAAATAATGAACACTTACTAATACTTGCTTGATCAGGACATTCAGTTGGGACACAGCATTGAGACACAGGCAGATAACGTTAATGTGTTTCCTGACTTAGCTGTACTTCATCAGAGACCACAGATCATATACGTTAACCAGCTATACTAGCTGTTTCATATCTTACTGGGTACTCTTGGAACCTTAAGCACTACAGTAGGCTCTAGTGTTTATAGCGCTTGGAGTGTTCTTTTAACAGGATACGTTTTAATCTGTGCATGTGGGTTATAGAATATATATAGCTGGCATCTTGTTGCTTGTACACTAATTCGTATTTGACATTACAGGAGCAGTTTACTAAAATAATTGACTAAAGGCACTTTTTGTCATATCCATAGACAAATTAATTTTCTTCATCAAATCAAGAAGGTGTATTGTTGTAACCTCCATTGTTTACTGAAATTCAATCAGAATGATTCTGTCGATAGATATATTAATAATTCAGATATGCATTGTAAAAGTCTGAAATTGAATTCAAGGCTGTAAACTGCATCTCTTATAAAATAAAAATGTGTAATGCATAATACAATATACTTTAAATATTAATCCTGGAATATAGATCATTCCTTGTACAGGTTGCTAAAATTCCCAGTTTTATATTTGTTCAATATGTCAAAAGTATGAAGAAATAGAAAACTATGGCATTCTCAAAATATAAAAAGAGTAATATCAAACATGTTCACAAAAAAGTGCAAGAAATGTAAATTCATGCTACAAACAATGTCAATAGTCAATGTGACTTACTTGTGATATGTTTCCCTTTTAAAAAGGTTCACTTAAATGAAATGTACAGGTATGCTAAAGACACATTCAAATGAAGAAATATAAGTGCTTTCAGTTTACTAATGGATCGCTTATTAAGAGTATATTTATCTTTAACACTTACTGAACTAATCGTACAGGGTTATTTATTAAACTATGACTTCTTGTGAATTCAAAATACATTTAGAAATTTTAAGCCAAAATACTTCTAACTTATGTCTCAATTTCAAATGATTTAATACTGTTGGGGAACACAATTTAACTACAATAATCCCCATAGAATTTTATGGTGACTTCTGAAGATAAATCATTTGCAGAATTTTCTAACAATACAGCATAATTTGGAATGCTTATATACGCTTTCCAAATAATTAAATATGTTTAATAAACTTTTAATATGTTTTGATACTTTTAGTACTATTTCATATTTTATTATTTTGCCAAATTTTTATATGTTGCTTTTTTATACATTTTATCTTTTTTAACATTTAATCTCTTAATATTTTTTAGATTTAAAAAAATATTTTTTAACCCCTTAAGGACCAAACTTCTGGAATAAAAGGGAATCATGACATGTCAAACATGTCATGTGTCCTTAAGGGGTTAAAAAAAAATTTTTACAAATATTTTTGCATAAACTTTTTTAAATGATTTACCTACAAAATTCAGTGTGACATCTGTAAATAAATTATTTTTAAAAATGGCTTTCCTAACAGTTTTTGATCACATGAAAAGCTTATCCAAAATAATTAAATTAAATGAAAGGTCCTAGAGAACTTCTAAGAATTCTAGAACTTCTATCACTTTACCCTAACATGTTAATTTCAGTTTGAATTCCTGACAATGCACGCCTTAATAAATAAGCATGTGACATTGTATACTATCTCTTGGCCAATCTAACGTTTGCAGAGCACCAGGCATGTACTTAGAGCTATAATGCAATTAACTACAGGGCTGGAATTTTATCATGGGAATTTCCACTTCTACTAACTTTACTAACTCTAACTAACAGTTATTGATGGATTATAATGTTCAATAAAAAAATAAGTTTTTTTTAAAATTTGTTTAAAATGACGATTATAAAGATATATATAAAGGTAAAAACAGGATTTAATTTTAATTTAAATTAATGTAGTAATATAGAAAATTTGAAATACCTAAACATCGTGTTATATTTGTAAATCAAAGATATACCTAGATATGCCACTTGGACAAAAATACAAAGTCATCTGAATAATGTTTATATTTAAGCATTTATCATTAGAATTAAGTTCTCCCAAACCAATTTAGTATATAATATCTAGAGTATGCACATAAAACCGCATAAACCCACACATTTTTATTAGTTCTTCAAATAAAGTTTCCCCTGTGTTAATATACAGTGCAGGGTTTAAGTAACCTAGAGTTTTGGATTAATATTTTTTAAACCTGCCAAATCAAGACATTGGGCATACATTATTACATGGTTGATGAAGTGTGTTTTAATTTTAAAGCAGATGCTTTCAAAGGCTTACTGTATAAAATAAGAGAATATTGTATTTTTTCTTATATTGATGGGCCTATTCAACCATATAAATACATTTCCATTTTTATGCAGTTTAATTCTGCTGATTGCTACCAACACAGTCAAGTGGCAAATACAAATGCTAATTTTGCTAATTTTAATTTGACTTTAAATTAAATTAGCAAGAAACATATAAAACAGGACATGTTGCAAGACTGTAAGATGACTTCTATACTCTCTCTCAGCACAAATTGAAAAGCAAAGAACAAGTTAAAACAGGTACGAAAAAATACAGTAGAAGGTGATAAATGATTTTTATTTGAAAAGCTAATCCATAAAGATAATTAACAAAATAAATGGCAAAAACACGCAATATTTAATAGAACAGAATATATTTAATATGATGGAATTTGCATATGTTTAAAAACAAAAGATAAGATAGAATTTGCCACTTTGACAATACATATTTTTTTTTTACTGTCCAGAGAGTCCAGTTCTGTTAGACAGAAAACAGTTCATTTTAACTTTTTGTTGTGGTCATTGTTTTAAAAGTCATGCCAAGTTGGTTTGAAGCCCTTATTATATAATGAAATACATAAATAATACATTAAGACATACATAAAATAATGCAAATAACCCCCATATAAGCAAGAGAACATATTCCCTACTGAATATTTATTTTGCCAATTTTGGAATCAATCTGATTGTATTCTTCATATTTTCTAGTCATCTTGAAAGCAACCTCTAAGTTGACCATTTTCTAACTGTGCGTCTTCTGGTAGACTACCTTACCTGCTTCATATTAAATATGATTTACAAATTATATATGTTTTCTATAAAATAATAGCAAGTTAGCTAACCTTAAAGATCCATATTAGACCCAACTTCTTCAACAAAGCCTGGTTAAGTCTATTTGCTGTTGATCTGGCTTTGCAAAACGAGATCTGACAAAGAATCAATTCATCAAAATACTGGAAATATTTGTAAGAAACTTTGTTGCATGTGGATACGTTCATGATACTAATTCTAATCTATTACAAAGGTACTCTACTGGATTAAAATCTCATGACTGAGCGAGCAGTAGGAGTAACGGAAGTCAAAGTAATGAATTCTCGATCTATAACAGTATTGAAAAAGTGACATTTATTTAGCCACAAGACTGAGCTGGAACCTCAGAGTGATCTTTGTCAGTCTTGGCAAATCTCTAAATGCATTACATAACAAGCTGGAGTTGGGGACCCAGTGTGAAGGTCATTTCCTAACTGTTTAAGGATAAGAAAATACAATCATGTGTGACAAGCTAGTGCTTGTGGCATCAAACATTATTTTAATATTATTTTCAAAATAAGCCAGTGTGACGCTCAGCACCTTTTGGAAGGAGGTGACCCAACTACTACAAAAAATGCTACCAACACCAAGGTAGGACAACCCCTCTAGCACGGGTAGGGTTGAGAGGTTAAGGAAGTCTAGACAGGTTGTGGTGGTAGGGGACTCTATTATTAAGAGAGTAGATAGGGTTATCTGCCACTCTGATTGACTCAACCGGACAGTTTGCTGTCTCCCGGGTGCTCGGGTCCGGCATGTTGCCGACAGAGTGTAGGGATTATTGGGATTATTGGGAGGGGCTAAAGAATGAGTTCAGGGAACTAGGAAGTAAGCTAAAGAAAAGGACCTCCAAGGTAATTTTTTCAGAAATATTACCTGTGCCATGCGCTACAGCAGAAAGGCAGTGGGAGATTAGAGAGGTCAATGCGTGGCTAAAGTCTTGGTGCAGGAAAGAGGGTTTTGTTTTTTTAGAGCACTGGGCCGATTTTGCACTTGGGTACAACCTGTATAGTCATGATGGATTGCACCTAAATAGAAGAGGGTCTGCTGTGCTGGGGGATAGGATGGCTAGAAGGTTGGAGGAGATTTTAAACTAGTGGTAGGGGGGGAGGGTCAAAGCAATCTAGAAAATGGAGATAGGATGGAAAGGAGATGAGCTTTAGCTCAGAACAAGGGGGGTGGAGATGGGGGGGAAGCTCAGAACAGAGGAGGTATGTAATATTGATAATTCACAAAAAGTACAAAACACTCACGATGATATTAAATGTATGCTTACTTATGCAAGGAGCCTATATAACAAAATGGGGGAACTAGAGGCAATAGCATAAACTAAACAATATGATATAATAGGCATAACAGAAACATGGTGGGATAAGACACATGACTGGGTAGTTAATTTAAATGGGTACACGTTATTTAGGAAGGATAGGAGAAACAAGAAGGGTGGTGCGGTATGTTTACATGTCAACCATGAGTTAAAGTCAAATCTTAGGCATGTGGAGTGTGACGAGGAAAATGTGGAGGCTTTATGGGTAGATATCTGCTTGGGGCAAACAAAGGGAAATCAATTATTGAAATCAAATTGAGAAAGCTGCAATTAAGGTAACACGTTAATTATTGGAGATTTGAATTACCCAGACATAAATTGGGATAGGGGGACTAGTACTTCAGCAAGGGGAATCAGGTTTTTGAATGTATTAAATGACACCTTTATGTCACAACTGGTACAAGCACCAACTAGAAAGGATGCTTGTCTGGATCTCGTCATAACAAACAATGTTGATCATTTATCCAACATTCAAATAGGGGAGCGTTTGGGAAATAGTGTTCACAATATGGTAACTTTTGAAATAAACTCAAAAAAGCAAAAGCAAGTGGGGTATACTAAAACATATAATTTAAAAAAAGCCAATTTCAATAAGATTAGGGCAGCTCTACAGCATATTGACTGGCATAAACTCCTTAGTGATAAAAACACTGAGGATAAATGGAAACTATTCAAACAAATATTAGAAAGGTACATTTCTCAGTATGTACCATTGGGTAAGAGATTAAAAATAAGAAAAGGGCATTCAAAGCATTTAAATCAGACAAATCAGAGGCATTCTATTTATGATATAAGGAAGCCAATAATGCTTGCAAAAAGGCAATTAAAGTGGCTAAACTAGAAAATGAGACATAGCTAAAGAATGCAAAACCAACCCTCCAAATTTTTTCAAGTATATAAATTCTAAAAAAAATAAAAATGAAAGTGTAAGTACACTGGAAACAGAGTTGGGTTTATTAGCTAATGAAGACCAGGAAAAAGCAGAAATTTTAAATAACTATTTTTCTTCAGTATATATTAATGAGGATCCTATGGCAAGAGATATGCAAATGATTGCTGCCCAAAATTTGCAAATAACTTGTGATTGGATAACTCAAGATAAGGTGCTACAGCTATTAAAGAAAATTAATGTAAATAAAGCTCCGGGGCCTGATGGTATTCACCTACGAGTACTTAAGGAGCTAAGTGGGGAAATAAGTAAACCTCTGTATTTAATTTTTCAAGATTCTTTTGTTTCAGGTGTTGTACCGCAGGATTGGAGGAAGGCAGATGTTGTTCCTATATTTAAAAAGGGTTCAACATCCTTGCCTGGAAATTATAGACCAGTGAGCTTAACTTCTGTAACTGGGAAAATATTTGAACAGCTATTAAGGGATAATATTCAGGAATTCTTTGGGAAGAACTTTGTTATTAGCAAGAAGCAGCATGGTTTTATGAAACATAGGTCATGTCAAACTAACCTAATTGCATTCTACGAAGAAGTAAGTAGAAGTATAGATCAGGGTGTTGCAGTGGATGTGATCTACTTGGCATTTGATATGGTTCCTCATAATAGGTTAGTTTTCAAACTAAAATAAATTGGTCTAGATGAATATTCTTGTTCTTGGGTAGAACATTGTCTTAAGGATAGAGTACAACGAGTTATAATTAATGGTAAATTTTCAGGCTGGACAAAAGTGGTAAGTGGTATCCCTCAGGGTTCTGTTTTGGGACCACTTCTATTTAACATATTTATAAATGATCTTGCAATAGGCATTGAAAGCCATGTATCAGTGTTTGCAGATGACACAAAACTTTGTAAAGTAATAAAATGTGAGCAGGGTATTGCTTTGCTGCAGAGGGATTTGGATAGATTGGGGGACTGGGCACTAAAATGGCAGATGAAATTTAACGTAGAGAAATGCAAAGTTATGCACTTCGGGGTTAAGAATGCACAAGCAACTTACACACTAAATGGTAGTGAATTAGAGATAACCACACACGAGAAGGATTTGGGAATTGTTATAGATAACAAATTAGGCAGCAATATGCAATGTCAATCTGCAGTTGCTAAGGCCAGTAAGGTTTTGTCATGTATAAATAGGGGCATACATTTTCGGGATGAAAATATAATTTTGCCTCTTTATAAATCGCTGGTAAGACCACACCTTGAATAGGCTGTGCAATTTTGGGCACCTGTTCTAAAAAAAGATATCATGGCACTAGAAAAAGTCCAGAGACGAGCTACAAAATTGATAAAAGGAATGGAGCATTTTAGTTATGAACAAAGGTTAAAAAAATTAAATCTGTTTAGTTTGGAAAAATGGCGCCTGAGAGGGGATATGATAACTTTATACAAATATATTCAGGGCCAGTACAAACCATTATGTGGAAATTTATTTATAAACAGGGCTATACATAGGACACGAGGTCACACATTTAGGCTGGAAGAAAGGAGATTTCATCTAAGGCAAAGAAAAGGTTTTTTTACAGTAAGAACAATACGGATATGGAATTCTCTGCCTGAAGAGGTGGTTTTGTCAGAGTCCATACAGATGTTTAAACTGAAATTGGATAAATACTTACAAAAACATGACATAAAGGGATATAATTTCTAATTAGTGGGGTAATAGCTGCTTGATCCAAGGAAACATCTGACTGCTATTTTGGGGTCAAGAAGGAATTTTTTCCTAGTTTGTGGCAAAATTGGAAGCACTTCAGACCAGGTTTTTTGCCTTCTTTTGGATCAACAGCAACAACATATGTGAGGAAAGCTGAACTGGATGGACGCAAGTCTCTTTTCAGCTATGTAACTATGTAACTATGTAAGATGCAGCCGCGGCACGAATAGGATCGGAGTTTCATTCATTCGAAAATCTGTAAGGTTTACTTATTAAGTTGTTCCCATGTGATTTATGACTTGCGTTTGTCACTAAATAAAAATACATACTTGACTCACTGAGAATGTGTATGAGTTTATTTATATGTATATCAGCATGATACACTTATAGCTTGTAACTTATTTAAAAATGGAGGATATGGTAATAAAATTATTAAGTTATTCAAATTCTCTTAAAATTCCTTTTTTTCCAGTGTTATGTCATCTTACCAGTAGACTTTTCACAGGCTCCATAAACTGAAAATTAATTTCATTTCCAAGACAGAGGTAATTAGGTCAAAATAGAGACCCATATATATTTAAACAATGTATTTGTTTTCCCATGTAATGTAAGTTTTTAATCTTAGAATGTGAATGATTTAATACAGTAGGTTATGTGAGTAATAATATGCATAATTTATTGCTAATTGAATTCTATCATTTTCTCATACGTAGCAATTAACACTTAAATTAAAAATTATTTTTCTTATAATGAGATGTTTCATTTTTGATATAACCTTTGTAATGTGATCACATAAGTTTGAACTGTCCGTTCAGTGTACAAAATAGCAGTTATTAATGTAAAGGCTGTTACCTTTTCTTAAAATATGTGATAAAAAATGTATTGATAGTTAAGTATTTTAAATCACACAACTTTATAACAATGTTTTTTTCTTAATTTACACTTTCTACCTGGCATAAGAGGAAGGGGTGGGTGTTTAGATGTTATTTCTTCTTTCAATGAGTCAACCTTTTGTTTGGAAATGATCAATGGGAAAAAATATTCAAATGTACAGTAAAGATGGGAATATTCTCAGAATGAATATTTGAACCTCTACAAATTTAGATGCACATTTTGTTGCTATATAAACTCTATATGGAAATTTTAACATACAATATTATGTCACTGAACTGTCCCCTTAAAAATACATTTAAATTACCGTCTACTATAAATACCCCTGATGAAAAATGCATTCTATTAATCATACATTTTTTTTCATTAGTTGTATATCTAAAAACCAGCTTAACAAAGCTGCAGATGGGGGCGGAGCCAAGCTGTTGAACGGAGCGGTCGTATGCCTGTAGGGCTCCGCGGGCTAAAAGCAATTAAAAGCGATATATACAATCTGCACCCCACTTTAAGTTACCCCAACTGGATCCCTCGACAGCCCCAAGCACCATGGGCAGGAAAACAAAGAAACAGAAAGCCGACAAGCCGAAATTAGGGATGAATATCGGCGACATGTGGCGGCAAGCATATGGCGGCTCACAACCTAAAATGGCCTCCTATCTGAGAGAGAGTTCAGATTTTTCAGATGATCAGAACCTAGAGCCCAAAGTCCACAACTTACCAGCCCCACGAACACCATCCACGGTCCCCAACCTGGACTCCACACTGGTGACAAAAGCCGACATGCGGGAACTGCTGGCGGGCCTCCGGAGAGATATCCACGCGGACATGGCCACATTCCGCAAGGACTTACAAGGCCTGACAACACGCACAGGCGCTCTGGAAGCAGAGTCCCACAACACCAAGGCACAAATTACCCACCTGCAGCAAGAAATAAATGAGCTCCAACAGCAACACACCGTCATGGAGCGGAGGTATGCAACACTTGAAGACTCCAGGCGTATTAAGAACGATCTGTTCAGGATCCCACGACCTATCAAGGCACCCACCAC